>CAXKVI010000004.1:75720341-76010071 GCA_964058755.1 Campiglossa producta
ATATCAATTTTGTGCGAATATTCAAAAGTTTACCCCAAACCACGTTTTGATCGATTACTCTGTTATCGATAAATATATCGAAATGATCCAAAGTCCAAATGAAAGCTGTGGTCTTCTCCATTCGTTTAATATCAATTTTGTGCGAATATTCAAGTTTACCCCAAACCACGTTTTGACCGATAACTCTGTTATCGATAAATATATCGAAATGATCCAAAGTCCAAATGAAAGCTGTGGACTTCCCCATTAGTTTAATGTAAATTTTGTGCGAATATTCCAAAGTTTACCCGAAACCACATCTTAACCGATAACTCTGTTATCGATAAATATATCTAAATGAACCAAAGTCCAAATGAAAGCTGTGGTCTTCCCCTTTCGTTTGATACCAATTTTGTGCGAATATTCCAAAGTTTACGTAAAACTGCATTTTGACCGATAACTCTGTTATCGATAAATATATCGAAATTTCATGATGCCTGTTGCAGACTTTATACTCCTAAGAATTTGTATGCACAATTTCGTAAAGATCGGGGCATTGGTTCAGACGTTAAAGAACCACAAACAAAAAGTGTAGTTACGCGGCTAAGACAGAAACCGGACGATATGTATTATTATTATTATAGGCCCATTTTTAACCATTTTTACGATCTATTGCGTGACCTTTCAGCATATTGTTGTATGCAGAGGCTCTTTATAAATTTCAGCACCTCAGGTTTTATATTCCATATCACCAACGGATTGAGAGTGACACCACCTAGGTTGCAAACTCTCTTTCTTGCTAACGCAATGCATGCGCAGAGTATTTGGACTGGACGATGAGTTCGCAAAACCGACAAATTGTTGTATCTGACAGATTCAGTTTACTCAGGTGATAATGCAATGTCCCGTATAATACCCAGTTAGGGTTCTTGAATCCACCCTTCTTAGATTAATGAGCCTGGCCGATGCTCTTCGTGATGGTTATATAAAGAGTTTGGCCCGCCTCTGGCCTAGGCTGCCTAAACTGTTTGTTTTCCCAGTTGCTTTTGTCTTCCCTTACGTGAACCTTGGTGAGCCCACACATTGCACCTTGTTTTGCAAGGTGGTCCGCTTTTTCGTTACCGTCGTGTCCTTCATGCCATGCGACCGAACCTAACAAAACTTTGTTTTTGGCTCCTAGATCATTAAGGACTGCGACACACTCATCAGCAAGCTTCGAAGTTGTGTGTAAGACTGTAAGGCACGTAGTGCGGCCTGACTGTCATAATGTACCCTACTACACCTTTTTCAGTTTATATTCAGAAAGTTCCGATTGATATTCAGAAAATTAAAATTCATATTCAGAATTTCCATTTCATATTCCGAAAGTTACAATTCATATTCAGAAAGTTGCAATTGATATTCAGAAAATTCAAATTGATATTCAGAAAATTACAATTGATATTCAGAAAATTAAAATTGATATTCAGAAAAATACAATTGATATTCAGAAAATTACAATTGATATTCAGCGATTCTGCTAGCCTTGGCCAATCTTCGCCTCTGTTGGCGGCATTTACAATCCTCTCCCTGTCCCTCAGGGAGTACGTTTTATAATGCGTCCTTTCAATATTTTCGGTTTCTGGAATGAAGGAAAGAATGGTTAAATAAGGTCTGAAGAACATTGCTTGTGTTTCGAATACTTACCATCAATTGAAGCTCTGCATATTGCGCAGAGCTTCGGTATTGCCATGATCAGCGTTTCAGCATATTGGGAATGGCATAGATGCCTGCAGGGCAACACGCGGCACACCGCTTTATATGCCATGGTTGTTAGGCATATGGCGCAATTGTCCATTAACTCCATTGCAGTTTATTTATTTTTTAATTTAAATTTAAAGTCGAAGTCACGACCGAGCAGATATATATCAAGTAACAGAATGAAAATTATATACAAAAAAATTCTAAGTGAAACAATTGCTTCAATGTACATATGTACTCAGTATAAAATTTACATTCGTACAGTGATATCAATTGTAATTTTCTGAATATCAATTTTAATTTTCTGAATATCAAATGGAACTTTCTTTATATCAAATTTAATTTTCTGAATATCAATTGTAACTTTCTGAATATGAAGTGAACACTCTGAATATGAATTGCAACTATCTGAATATGAATTGTAAATTTCTGAATATCAATTGCAACTTTCTGAATATGAAATGGAAATTCTGAATATGAATTGTAACTTTCTGAATATCAATTGTAATTTTCTGAATATAAAATGTAACTTTCTGAATATAAACTGAAAAAGGTGTAGACAGATACCGGTTATTTGACCGGTTATCTAACCGACCTTTTCTAATGTGACTTTTGGTTAGTTTTCTTAGTTATTTTCTTAAGGCGAGTGTGCAACAAATAACTACATATGTCTTTGCTGTGCGTTTGGGTTATGTGTGACACAAACGTGTGTTAGCTGTAATGGTTATCAATAACGCAAATGTAAGGCAGACCTAATATTTATGAATAACCCAAAACCAGGTTAGATGTAATGGTTATGAATGACTCACGCTTCAGGTATTGCTAACTAAAACAAGTCGATGGCTTTAGATTTGGTTTTTATGGTAGAAAATAGTTAAAAACAGGGACGTAATTGTTATAAGAAATATGATAAAAAGGTCCCATTTAACCATTAGTACTGATGTACTAAAATATTGGTTATAATTAACCATTACCGTAAGATATACTTTATGTTGGTCACCATAACCATTATAAATGAGAGAAACATTTTTTGGTTACGAATAACCATTAAGTCAACCAAAAATTTTTTGGGTTGCCAATAAAAGTTACTAATAGAAAATTATGTTGCCATGTTATGTATTAAAATATAACTCTTATCCGAACATAAATATTTATTTAAATACATAATACATCGAGGGGGTCACCTATAACCAAAAAATTATATTACTTGCGATAATGGTTATTTTGTTTGGCTTGATGGTTATTGGTAACCAAAAAAATTTTTGGTTGACTTAATGGTTATTCGTAACCAAAAAAATATATCTCTCATTTATATTGGTTACGATGCCCAAAATAAAATACCTCTTACGATAATGGTTAAAAATTCCCTAAAACATATAAAGGGAATTTTCGCGTAACCTTTTCGTCTGAATAACAATTATTTTCCGTCTCTGGTTAAAAATTACAAAGTTTTTCACATGTACAATAATATAAAAGATATATGAATACTAGGGTGGTTCAAAAAACTAAAGGTTTTCTTAGAGACCTGGGACCCTCCTAAAGAACTGTTCAACCAAAATTGGTACACGCAAAACATCTTATATCATTAAAACCAATATTCGCGGGAAAGTGGTTGATACTTTAATCAAAAGAGTGATCCTTAAGTTATAAAAAAAAGTGAATACAAATTTTATATTTCATTGCTATATATGAAATTTCGAGCATGCCGCTTGATGGAGGACATCAAACGTTGAACATCCGGTGTGGTCACTTTGGCATCAAATTTGTTCCACTTAAGACGCATTGATTCAGCTTTTTTGATTAAGCCTTCACTCCTCCTTAATTTGTATCTAACAATTGCCCAATATTTTTCGATTGAGCGGAGTTGCGGACAATTCGGCGGGTTCAATTCCTTTGGCACTATATAGCCAATTTTTTGTTTGTACCAACATTTTAACCAAGGACTGCCCTCGAGTAATGGAAACTCTCCCATTCTGGCCAAAACTTTACTGCATACCGGTCACGACTTATAAACGGCAATATGCAATTCTGTAGACACTCTTTCATATACAATTCAGTTGTCATTGTTGTTGATGTCACGTACGATCGAGTTTTAAGGCCAAAACTGCTTATTGCCAGCCCAATCATCACTTGTTTTGCAAATTTGTCAAAGCTTAGAGTTTGTTTATAACGTTTTAATAACCTACAAACAATTGTTTTTTGATATTTTATAGCTTTCGCTATTTTATTTCCTGACCAAGTTGGATTTTCCACAAATTTGTTCACAATCGTTTTTCGAGCAGCTTATTCCATCGCTTGTAAAATTAATAACTGACAAGCAAATCAAAGCAAAACTAAAATTTATAAACATTTTTTGGTACCCTATACAAATGGCCTTTTAGGAATCTCTTAAATGTGTACCAATTTTTTATGAACAGTTCTTTATTTTTTTACATCTAACAAAAGAATAATCTATGCAAAATCTTAGCACTGTGAAACATATGGAACGAGGTTTAGGTTAGGTTAGGTTCAAGTGGCTGCCGCAGAGGCACACTTAAGCCAGTTTTGAAAGGCCCGTTGTGATACCACCAACGCAAGGAAAGTCAGTCCCGCGACCCAGCCATATGGAAAATCCCTGAGTTGTTGGGATTTTCCACATAGCAGAATCCCGGACTGACACTCCTAAACCGACACCGTTACTCCTCCTCGAACCACTTAGATAAATTTATGAAGCCCATCAAGTCCTTTATGTCCATTTCCGCGATCTGGCTTAGGCTATCCAGGAACGGAACTCCCAAAAAGCGCGTTCTCGCGCCGCTTAAAGCCGGACAGTTGCAGATGAGGTGCTCCACTGTTTCCTCCTCCTCATCATCTTTGCAACTCCTGCAGCATCGTCGGTAGGGCAGACCTAGCCTTTCTGCATGCCTACCAATGAGGCAGTGACCGGTTAATACCCCTATCAATATGCAGATTTCCCTCCTAGTTAGGGCATAAATGCGTCTAGACCTTTTAAGATCCCATTTTGGCCAGGTTTGTTTCGATATGCGACACCCTGGGGATTGCAGCCATCTTTCGTTGGCTTGACGGAGTGTGTGCTCCTTCAGCATTAGTTTGCATGTGGCAAACGGCATACCTAAGCGCTCTTTATCCTGAAGAACCTGCTTGTTGTTGTTGTTGTTGTTGTTGTTGTTGTTGTTGTTGTTGTTGTTGTTAACAATGCATTGCCCTGTCTAGAGTGTATGATCATTCCGAAGATCTTCATCAAGCTCTTCTAAGGGGAGTCCAAGGAAACGTGCAGTTTCAACAGGGTTTGTCCAGAGGGACAGAGGGGTTAGAAGAGTAGGTTCAAATGAACAATTGAAGAGATGTAGAGTATCATGGGGGGTCCTACCACATGCAGGGCATGTGTTTGAGATTGTGTCATTAAGTCTGGACAAATAGGAGTTTAACCTTACACTATATCCAGACCTAAGCTGTGCCAGGGTAACTCTTGTCTCCCTTGGTAAGGTGCGTTCTTCTTCAGCAATATCCGGTGGAGGACTGTTCAGAACGGGGTTCACAGGTAGAGATCCGACAAAATTATCTACCGACTCGGTGTGGATGTCGGTTAGAGCCCGCTTATGATTCTGCAGATCAAACGGCCAGGTAATATGATGCCGGATCTCATCATAATGTTTACGGAGATGTTTCCTTATGTCTCTCGGGGGCGGATCTATGTCCAAAAGATGACGGTTTGGATGTGCTGGCTTGTGGCAGTTCAGAAGGAATTGCTTGCTCAGCATTTCCGCATGCTCTTTTACATTGAGCAGTTTTGCCTCCTGATGGAGGTGAGACTCGGAAGACATGAGGAGACATCCCGTAGCAGTTCTGTGGCAGTATTTTGGCAGACTTGTAACTTCGTCCAGTTGGTGTTATGTACATTAGGCGACCATATGGGTGCAGCATAGTCAAAGACTGGTCGGCCAATGGCCTTATATGTAGTCAGCAACGTTTCTTTGTCTTTTCCCCAAGTACTGCCGGCAAGTGACTTGAGGATCTTGTTGCGACCACGTACCTTTGAGACCATTGCAGACACATGACCAGCAAATGAGAAAGTATTATCCAATGTCATCCCTAATAACTTTGGGTGGCTGACAGTTGGTAGCTTAGTGCCGTCAACGAAAATGTCTAATTCATTTCTCACCTGGTGCGTCCACGTCGTAAAAAGCGTCGCCGTTGATTTAGTCGGAGATATCGTCAGATCTCGCTCTGTGAAAAACCTGGAAAGGTCGCAGAGGTAACCGTTGATTTTATTACAGAGTTCATCAGTATAGGGGCCCTTCCCCGTCGCCATTATTGTACAGTCGTCAGCATAAGAAACGACGGAGACACCCTCTGGTGGTGGGGGCATCTTCGATAGATAGAAATTAAACAGTGTCGGGGATAGGACACCACCCTGTGGCACCCCCTGTCTAATTCGTCTTGGTTTTGATGTTGCGTTTCTAAAGTTGACCGACGCCTGCCGCCCATTCAAGTAATTAGCGGTCCATCTCTTTAACCCATCAGGTATTTGTGTCTCTAATAGATCTTGTATGAGAGTGGCATGGTTGACTGTGTCAAAAGCTTTCGACAAGTCAAGTGCCACTAACACAGTCCTGTGATTTGGTTGGTTTTGATTTAGACCGCTATTTATTTGCGTTGTAATGGCATTGAGTGCGGTGGTGGTGCTGTGCAGCTTACGGAAGCCATGTTGATGATTAGCCAGGTGCAGATTTGCGGTGTAATACGGGAGCAAAATGAACTCTAGCGTCTTCACTACCGGCGACAAAAGTGATATAGGGCCTATGTTTGCCGGCTTTCTAGGTTTTAATAATGGAACCACTCTCGCCTTTTTCCATATTTCAGGAATGACGAAAGTGTTCAGTGAAAGATTGAATAGAGCCGCTAAGTATTTGTGTCCCTCCTGGCCTAGATGTTTCAGCATCTTCATGGCAATGCCGTCGGGGCCGATGGATTTTGAGGGCTTAGCCTGTCTGATGTCTTCCTTGACCTCTGAGGCAGTGATGACAATGGGCGTGTTTTGGTTTTTGTATTTACGCGCCTGTCGCATGGTTCTACGTTTAGCTCTATCGGGTGGGGAATGTAGTACAAATTGTCTACAGAAGGAGTTCGCACATCCCCTAGGGTCCTTCTTCACCCTGTCACCGAAAGTAATATCTACTTTATCCTTGTGTTGTGTTGGATTAGATAGAGCTTTGACCGTAGTCCATAATTTGCCAACACCGTCAGAGAGGTTGCATTGCTCTAGGTGTTGTTTCCATTTGGCCAGTTTGTGTTTATCGACCAACCTACGAATTTCCGCGTTGAGATCCCTTATACGGGGGTCTGCGGGATTCAGACTTCGCACTTCATCTCTTTCTCTAGCCATGGCCGCTGCCTCCGCGGGGAAATTTGGTCTTATTCGGGATATTCGACCCGCAGGAATGAAGCGTCTAGAGGCCAAGTCAATGATGTTGCGGAAGTCTCGTTCGCCTTTGCGTACGTCCGTAGGAATGGATATAGCAGCCAAGGATTCGTCCGTATATGTCTGAAAACTGTCCCAGTCCGCCTTGGTAAAGTTGATGTATGTACCATGCTCAGGTGTTATAAAGTCCGTCGGTCGTTCGATGGTAATGCCTATTGGGAGATGGTCAGACGCCAACGTGAGTATGGGTCGCCAATTGGTGTTGTTCAAAAGTCCTGCACTTACGATAGAAATATCTGGCGAACTATAGCAGTTACCCGATACTCTCGTTGGGGCGTATCCGTTCAATGTACAGAAAGCCGTATCATCTATTTGTTCTGCGAGTACATGCCCCCTACTGTCTGCTGGCAAGTTTGAGTGCCACATGTTGTGGTGCGCATTGAAGTCGCCCAGGATCACGCGGTTATCTCCTCGTAATAGCAAGCTAATGTCGGGGTGATAACCGGTGGGGCAACTTGAGACAGGGCGTATGTAGATGTTAATGATTTGCAGATCGACATCTCCTGTACGGATGGTAATACCTTGGCTTTCTAAGATATCATCCGTTCCTTCGATGTCGTTATCAAATAGATGATACTGTACAGAGTTGTGCGTTATGAACGCTAGACCACCTCCCAGACCTCCTGTTACTCTATGACGGTCTTTCCGGTGAATGTTATATCCGCCATAGGTAATGAGGTCCGACCTTGGACTGAGCTTGGTTTCTTGGATTGCGGCAAGTTTTATGTCATATTGCGTCATCAAATTAGTTATCTCTGCGATCTTACCAGTTAATTCGTTACAGTTGTGCTGTAAGATTTGGAAGAAGAACAAAGAAACAGACAGAGACTGATGCTCGGAGTTGCTCATGTCTAAACTGCAAGAGTGTTGAGCTGCTGCGCGTGATGTTGACGCCATAAGGCACGAGCAACAGTCTGGAATTTGTGTGGCGGGTATAGCAGAAATGCTGCTAGTCGTTAAGACATTATTATTATTATTATTATTAGTAATGCTACTAGAAGGTGGCGGTAGGGGTGCGCTTGAACGGCGCTTACCGCGGGACGCCCGACGGCGCAAACAACAAGGGGCCACGAAAGTACTAAAGAAAGTACGGGGTCTGTGGATGTTAAGGTTAAGCCCTGAACATCCAGATTTATGGAGCCATCTCTTACACGAGAAGCATTGCACAGAATGCGACCGTTTAATATATATTTTTTTGCAACAGACACTGCATATCCATTCTTTTGGTCCGGGGATCGGCTCAACGCCCGCCCGTAACAAAAGAATATCTTGCAGCCCTGCTGCAAGGAGGGAGGATGATAGTTTCGGAATGGGACAAAACATACTAAACAGGGTTACATTGAAAGTGACAGTCCTTGGCCGAGGTAAAACCCCGGGTGGTTCCACTGCGCAGAGATCCATGGCGATGTCCTGGGTTTTCTGCTCTGAGAAGTGACTGTACATAGGGAAGAACCTGCTTGGTCGTGCCCTGCCTGGCAAGCTCGTCTGCCTTACAGTTTCCCTCAATGACCCTATGTCCCGGGACCCATATGAGGTTTACGCGGTTCTGTTGGGCCATCTCCTGAAGAGATCGACGACAGCTGAGCGTCAGTTCAGAGTTGAACGTGTATGAGCCAAGGGATTTGATGGCCGCTTGGCTATCGCTGAAAATAGCGATATCTTCTCCGATAACACGTTTGCTTAACCAGGCCGCGGCGTCCAGGATTGCCGAGACTTCCGCCTGGAAGACGCTACAATGATCAGGTAGTCTGAAGGAGAGCTCAAGGTCCAAATCCCTTGAATAAACTCCTCCTCCAACTCTGCCGTCCAACTTCGAGCCGTCGGTGTATATGGAAGTGCCACCATTTTTTCGGGACACCAATCCGTCCTCTCCCAGTCTTCTCTGCTGGGAATGTTTATTTTGAAACAGCTATCCCCGACTGTAGTAGTCGCACAACGATCTGTGCTTAGAGGGAGAAAGCTGTAAGATTCCAGAATACTGGAGTGTCCAATAGTACCCGCAGCCCAACTGGAGGTTTCTCTTAGGCGCAGAGCTGATGCCGCCGCTGACCGAAACCCTTCCAGATCAAGTGGCAAAATGCCCAGAATGACCTGGAGGGCTTCGTTGGGCGTTGTCCTTAGCGCACCGCTTATACAGATCATATTGGATCTATGGACTTTCCGCAACAGATTCAGGTATGTTGCCTTGCTCAGCGCAGGCCACCATACGACGACTCCATAAAACATGATTGGGCGAATGATGGCCGTGTAGATCCAACTGCATACTGTAGGGCTGAGCCCCCATTTTTTGCCAATGGCTCTTTTGCATGTGTAAAGAGCGATGCAAGCTTTCTTCTGGCGCTGAAGAACATTCTCCTTCCAATTCAATTTCCTGTCCAGAACTATGCCTAGAAACTTGGCCTTATCCGACAAGCCCAGGCGCGTGCCATCTAGTTCTGGTAGGCTTAGTGGCGGTATTTTGTACCGGTTGGTGAAGAGGACAAGTTCCACCTTCCCTGGGTTGATACCAAGTCCGCAGCGAGAGGACCACGTCGAAACTTCTCGCAGTGCTACTTGCATCAGGTCACACAGAGTTTGTGGGAACTTGCCTCTGAATGCAATAGCTAAATCGTCTGCGTATGCCACTATCTTCCCGCCCCCCAGCTTGTGTCACGTAGCAACGAGTTGACTGTGAGGTTCCATAAAAGCGGGGAAAGAACACCACCCTGGGGTGTTCCCCTTGTGACATAACGTGATAACTCAACCGTACCAAGTGAAGAAGCTATTTTCCTTCCCCTTAAAAGTTGGTCAATTAAATCAGTTAGAGGTCTATCTACGCCCAGATTAGTTAGAGCGGAGTTGATAGCCTCCGGGCTTATATTGTTGAAAGCCCCCTCAATGTCTAGGAGGGCCACGAGACAGTAGTCCTTTTCACACAGCGATTTCTCAATGACACACACTAGGCTGTGCAGAGCGGTTTCTGTTGATTTACCCTTGGTGTATGCATGCTGATAGCTAGAGATAAGGTTGCTATCAATAGTCGTTAAGAGGTAGTCGCTTAGTATCCTCTCAAAGGTTTTTAGTACAAAGGACGAGAGACTGATCGGTCTATAGTCTTTCGGCTCGTAGTGGGATGCCTTCCCAGCCTTAGGGATAAACACTACCGTGGCGCTTCTCCAGGAGCCCGGAATGTGGTTGAGAGCCAGGCAGGCTGTGAAGAGAAATACCAGCCATTTAGCTGATGTCTCCAACGTGTTTATAAGTTGCGCGGGGATAATCCCGTCCGGCCCGGCAGCCTTATACGGTTCAAAGCTCTTAACTGCCCACCTTACTCTTTCATCAGTGATGGGTATATTTACTGCCAGGTTTGTTGCAGGTGCTAGTGGTGCATCATGCAGATTCCCCGGAAAATGTGTATTCAAGAGCAGCTCAAGGGTTTCCTCTTCCGTGCTGGTCCAGGATCCGTCAGGTTTTCGCAGATAGCTGATGGTTGTTTGACTTTTCGAGAGGACTCGTCTAAGTCTCGCTGTGTCGTCGACCTTTTCGACGCCAGTGCAGAAATTTCTCCACGAGGTTCTCTTCGCCTGTCTCAGAGCTTTTTTGTAGGCCCTTAGTTTAGCTTTATATTCGTGCCAATGAGGCTCAGAGCCGAAGCTCTTGGCCTTGTTAAATTGTTTCCGGCATGATATTCGGAGCGAGTCCAAATCGTAGGACCACCAATGTGGCCTGTGTTTACCGCGTGGTTTTGGCACTGGACAAGCCTGTCCTAGAGCATTTGAGAGCGCCGATGTAAATGTAGTAACAAGATCCTCCAGCTCCTCTACTGATGAGGGGGCTTGTGAGGGCAGTACTGGTAGGTCTCTGTCTAATATTTCATTGTGTAACTGCCAATAAGTGTTACGTGGATTGCGCTTCATGATTGGTTGTTCTACAATAAAGTCTAAAACCATTTCTATGTAACGGTGGTCGGAGAAAGAATGTTCTTCCAGAACCCGCCATTTTCTGACCCACTCATAAGCGCCTTCACTACAGATAGTGAGGTCTATGACCTCCCTGCGGGTCTTAGTAATAAAAGTAGGCTCATTACCCACGTTGCAAATCACCAGGTTGGTTAAGAGGTAATCAAACAGAGACTCGCCCCTGGCATTGATGTCGGAGCTCCCCCATTGGACATGGTGAGCATTAGCGTCCGCTCCAATAATAAGATTACCCGTGCAGAAATTTGACACCAGGTCTTTCACCTCCGTTTGTGGTGGGGGTTCTTCGGCGTCGTAGGGCATATAGACCGAAGCCACCGTCAGGCGGGTGCTGTCGACCGTTAGACTGATAGCGGTAATATCCCCATTGGTGTAGTTAGGTAGGAGAAAGGAGTTCAACTCAGACTTGACCAGAATACACGTTCTGACTTTGCTCTCCTCGCTGGCTCGAATGAGCTTGAAGCCCTTAGTCCCAAATCCGCAGATTCTCGAGCTATTGACCCAGGGTTCTTGGATGAGGACCACATCCACGTCGCCTTTAGAAAGACGACTACTTAAAGCAGCCGAAGCTACTTTAGATTTGTGCAGATTAATCTGAAGCACCACCAACATGAGAGCGCACAGACTTCCCTGCCGTCCCCATATCGTCGAGGTTTGCCCCATCCCGGAGGTTGCCTATCAACGACGAGTTGTTCCTATTAACTGCCCGATATGGCGTTGCAGGAGTCTTGCTGTCTGTAGCGTTAGATGTTAATCGCTCAGCGTTGGCTGCTACCACCGTGACGTCGAGGGCTTCCTCGTCCTGTAGGCTGTCCTCCATCTCCGAGTTGTTCACAGAACTATCGCCAAGGGACGTGGCGGATAACATGCTTTCCGCATCGGAATCCTCCGCTTCCTCTTCTGGTAATTCGTTTTCCGGTTCCCCTGGAGCAGCCGAGAAGGCAGCGCGCTGAGCATAACCACGATATACGTGGATAACGATCTGGCCTACGCTGTAGTGTACTAGGCCATTGCACCTTTTGAGGGGCTCGATTGACTCTTTATTCATGGTGAACACCACCTGTCTGTCGGGCCCTACCGCATCCCCGACCAGATTGACACTCCAGTCATGCGTTGGCAGGGACGGATTCATTAGCCGTAGCATCCCGAGAATTCTCTCGGGTTCGTCAGGGATGGCCGGAATCCACGCCCTTGCCCTTGGACGAGCTGGCATGTCCTTCCAGTCGACGACCTCTACCTTTGCGCCCTTGTAGACTTCACCCAGCTTAGCAGCTGCTGCCTTGTACAGTGCTACGGTTTTTGCATCCTCGCATGCGAGTAATTTAATCTGACCCTGGTGCCAACCCGCATCCGTTACTCGCGCCAAACTACCCGGAAACTCTGGAGCAACATTGAGAAGAATGTTGCCGAGTTCATTTCGCACGTAACGCCACCGGTCCTTAGGGATGGCCTGACGGTCATTGCCTCGGTCAAGGACGCCTATAAGGATCCTGTCCTTGGTTACCTCAGCAAAGCTTAGTTTGCCCGCTCCAGGGGTATTCTGATGCCGCTTGGGAAAGGGTTAACTTTTAGCCTCTTTGGCATGTACGAATTTTGGAAATCCGGTATCACAGCTTTCGCTAGCTCTACCGATTTACTGGAATTCGGCGACAGCGATTCCTGCGGTACCCCTTCATACCTCTTCAGGATCTTTGCAGCCAATCTTTTCTCGTGGTATGTGAAGCGGCGGGGAGATGTCTCCTGGGAGTGCGGACCCGTAGTTGCCATCGCGGTCGCTCTCCTTGCCGAAATCTCAGTTGCAGCTTCCTTCTCCTTCGAAACTCCGAGGCCAGGTCGTGAGACCGCTGCCACAGACGTAAAGATACTGGTTTTCATATCAGCGGTTGATGGGAGTTTAGCATCCGCCGTTGTCCGCTTAGTTGCGTTGGCAACCGCACTGGTGCTAGCTCCCATCAAGTCAATCTTAGTCGATAGAGGGTTGGTTGACCGACTCGTAGTTGCCATCGCTGTCGATCCCCACCTTGATTGTGGAACGGAGGTTGTCCTCCGGCGTTGTTGTTGCTTTCTCGCCTGTTCCTCCATAGCTCTCCTTTGCTGAGGAGTGAAATTTGGCGTTGTTTGTTTTTTAGTTTTATCGTTTTTATTTGGGTTATTTGAGTTCATCTTGTTCGTACGACCCGTCGCCGGACAAGGCCAGCTTAGGGTCAAGGGAAGAGTAGGGGAAAATGTGTCGTCCGCCGCGGCAGAGCCCCGTACCGCGGTAAGGCCATGCTTACTCTCTGAGGCGACCAGGTATCAGAGAGGCTCCGTTCAAATACAGCCACGATTTGCCTCCCGGCTGCAAACGTCCAATGGGCACGGTTTCGCATAACACCCTGGATTGGGAGGGGGAAGATCTTTGTCGTCGCGCCAGAGAGGCTAGGCTGCTCTCGTGATGAAGTGCCGTACGGAGCTATGATCACAAGGGCAGCGTAGCCCTGTGGCTATCGACTTAAGCCCTCGTACCGCGGCAAGGTATCCACCCTTCACGAGGGGGAACGAGGTTTAGTTTTCTTTAATTTCTATGAAGGGGTAAATTTTTGAAATTTTTAAATTGTTTTCTTTTTTTAAAGATTCCGATTTTAATATTTGTGCTTTCTTCAATACATTTGATAATACGTTAAGCGTGTTCAGATTACTGAAATGTAAAATAATTGTAAAATCTCACATATTAGCTATTTTCTGGTGTTTTTTTATTTCAGGTATAACAATATTTCAATCAAAATGAGTGCTCGTAAAATGGATACGTATTGTGGCGAATGTTCTCAAGAATCGCTCATCTCCCAACTCTAGCGTATTTCCATCACAAGCGTCACTACCACAACTACAGGTGTTTAGATACATGACGTGAGAGCGAGAGAGTAAAACATAAAACTTTATTTTGGCTTTACCTCGAACTTTGACTTTGACAGAAAAGTTCAGTATACGTATTTAACCAAAGCATGGCAAATTAAAGACCTCAAAGTTGAAGCAAGGTTAAAATTTGGCAAACTCTCAAATTTTGCTTGCTTTGCTTGCTTTGACAATCAGATGTTGATGAATTTGCTTTAATTAAAGAATAAAAATTTGGAGGAAATAATCATTAATTAATTTTTTCTCTATTAAATTAATAAATTAACCAAAACACTCTGAATGCAAAGAAATAAATAACGAAAACAAATGTATAAAAGAGAAGCATCAAGGCGTTCATTGTAGCATACCTCTTAGAGGCAGCTCGCGAGAATGTGGCACAAAGAGGAGATGACGATAGATAAACGCTTCGCTGTTGCACGAATAAACCAGAAATGTGTAGAAGCTGCTGTTTGCTAGGGTATATAAACCGCGCAAAGACATCGCAATTCAATGAGTTTATTTTGAAGTGTTGTACAGTGAAGTACTGAACAGTGAATTAACCCGCGATATTGTACTACGGTTTTTAGTACTGAATAAAGCGTACTACTTATTAAGCAGAATCGGAGTGTTTTATTTAACGTACAGTGATCGAACTCAGGGAAAATAATCAAGGAATCATCGAATTCGTCACAATTGGTGTCAGAAGCGGTATTGTTAAATAAACAAGGACATTGCAAGGATAACAAGGACATTGCAAGAATAGCAAGGACATTGTAAGGATAGCAAGGACATTGCAAGGAGATGGCAAAGTTGAGTGAATTGAAGATCCAGCAACTCAAAAATGAGTTGGAACGGCGTGGACTGATAACAGCAGGCAATAAAGCAGAGCTTCAATCACGTTTGCGAGAGGCTATGGAAACGGAAGGAATCAACGTTGACGATCATGTTTTCAGCATTCGGGAGCGACCAAAATTGAAGAGCAGAAGGATACTCCGAATTCAGTGGAAAATGTGGACACAAACTCGTTATTGGCTGTATTGGCTCAGATGTCGACGAATATAACATCAAAGTTTGAAGAACAGAATACTTGCATGGCATCTCAGTTGGAACAACAAGAGACACGCATGGCATCTCAGTTGGAACAACAAGAGACACGCATGACATCAAAGTTGGAGGAACAGAAGACACACATGGCATCTCAGTTGGAACAACAAGAGACACGCTTGGCATCTCAGTGGGAAGAAACGAAGACGCACATGGCATCTCAAATATTGCAGTTGTCTACACAGCTAGAGGAACAGGAAGCACGTATGTCCTCAAAACTAGAGGCGCGCATGGACGAGAAACTAATGCAGCTTGAGGAGAAAGTCGAAGCCGAGGTGGATGCGTTAAGAAGTCGTATCCAGTTGCAGATGAATCGTCCAAGTGTTTCCACAAACGTACCCAAGGTAAAAACCCCATCATTTGACGGTTCTGCTCCTTTCCAGGTATTTAAGCTACAATTTGAGAAGACAGCAGCTGTGAACAACTGGGGCGCTGAAGATAAAGTCGCTGCACTCTTCGTAGCATTGAAAGGACCGGCAGCCGAAATCTTACAGACTATTCCTGATGGCGAACGAAACAACTATGAAGCATTGATGGGTGCTGTGGAGAGACGTTATGGTAGCGAGCATCGGAAGCAGATTTACCAAATAGAGCTACAAAATCGCTGCCAGAAGCCCAATGAGACCTTACAAGAATTTGCATCGGACATCGAGAGGTTAGCGCACCTAGCAAACGCGGATGCACCTGTAGAGTACATGGAGAGGGTAAAGATACAAAGTTTCATAAATGGAATACGTGATGTGGAGACGAAGCGGGCCACCTATGCAAATGCAAAGAGATCATTTGCGGAGAGGGTATCACATGCTCTAACTCAAGAAACAGCATCACTTTTGTGCAAACCAGCGTACAAAGCTCATCGTGTGGAAGTAGAACGACCAGAATGGGTGGACGCAATCCTAGAAGCAGTGAACGGAAAGCAACAGAAAAATGAAGCGGCCATTAAATGCTTCAAGTGCGGAAAATCTGGTCATATTGCACGTTATTGTGGATCTCGATCTGGCTCCAATAATTCCAATAATGCAAGCGGACGTAAGCGGAAGGCTGGAGGAGATGAGCAAGATGAATGCCCCATAGTTTCTGTGTCGCAGGTCGGAGGGAAAGCAGGTAATGTTACTGTTAGAGGTTTCTTGGACGGAAAAGAGCGGTTACTCACTGTGGATACTGGCGCATCTCATTCCATAATTCGAAGTGACTTGGTCCATAAGAGAGTGCGACCATTACAGGATGCAAAGTTGCGGACCGTAACTGGTGAAAGTAAGCTGGTCCATGGAGAAGTGCGGTGCAAAGTTGTGATTGGGAATGTGACTACATACCACAACTTCTTAGTGGCAGATATTGTGGACGAAATCATCATTGGCGTCGATTTCTTGGCTGTGAGAGACATTCACATGAACCTGAGAAATAGAGTTATGACGTATAATGGCCAAGAAGTACCTCTGATCTTTGGACACAACATTGGGTATTACACCAAAGGAGTTTCATTAGAGGTGAAGCACAGGGACACTCGAAAGGCAAAGATACCTCCTCAACCAATGGCTTTGATAGACAAATGCCTGCTTGAGAATATTCGGAGAAGTCAACAGGAAGATTCAGATTTGGCATGTGTGATCCGAGGGCTTGAGCGAAACAAACGACCAGCAAGAAAAGAAATGTCAGCGGCGAGTCCAGTTGCCAAGTCATGTTGTACACAATGGAACAGTTTACGAATGGTATCCGGTTGTTTGCATCGAATATGGGAGAGTGAGGATGGTCAATGCGCTCGAAAGCTTATAGTTGTTCCAAGAAAGCGGATGTCTGATGTTCTCAGGGAAATGCATAAAGATCCAAGTGGAGGTCATCTAGGAGTCAAGAAGACCTTGGAGAGGATTAAGCAGATATTTTATTGGGTTGGTTACGGTCAGTCGGTAAAGGAGTGGATTGCCAAATGCGATGAGTGCATCAGAGCAAAGGTGCTGAGGTCTACGAGTCCTGGTCGAATAAGGCAGTGCAACTCAGATGCACCGGTTGAGAGGATTACCTTGGATGAAGCAGGTCCATTCACCAGAACTATAAGCAAAAACATGAAAACCAGGTACGACAAAGCAATGGAAACGGAAGGGTTCCTGGAAGGAGATTTAGTATTCCTATACGGACCACAACGGAGGAAAGGTGTGTCTCCCAAAGTTCAGTGAAACTGGGAAGGACCATACAGAGTTGTGAAACGGATCAACGACGTTGTTTACCGCATACAAGCTGTTGGAATTCCACGGAACAAAATGAAGGTGGTTCCCCTGGAGAGGCTAGCAAAGTTTGGATCGGGAAATGTGTCTGATCGGGACGATCAGACTTAGGTGGAGGGCAGTGTGGCGAATGTTCTCAAGAATCGCTCATCTCCCAACTCTAGCGTATTTCCATCACAAGAGTCACTACCACAACTACAGCTGTTTAGATACATGACGTGAGAGCGAGAGAGTTAGAGGCAGCTCGCGAGAATGTGGCACAAAGAGGAGATGACGATAGATAAACGCTTCGCTGTTGCACGAATAAACCAGAAATGTGTAGACATTTCTAGGTTGTGAAGCTGCTGTTTGCTAGGGTATATAAACCGCGCAAAGACATCGCAATTCAATCAGTTTATTTTGAAGTGTTGTACAGTGAAGTACTGAACAGTGAATTAACCCGCGATATTGTACTACGGTTTTTAGTACTGAATAAAGCGTACTACTTATTAAGCAGAATCGGAGTGTTTTATTTAACGTACAGTGATCGAACTCAGGGAAAATAATCAAGGAATCATCGAATTCGTCACAGTATTTAAAATATCTCAATAAATTACTGGTTTTGTCTCCTAACACGCCTCGTAATATTTTTAGAAACTGAAGAAAAAAATCCCGTATTAATTTTTTGAACAGAATTGAGCGCCTCCTTCCAAGTTACCTATGCCCTTGAAATTTTGGCTCCTCACTTCTTTTATCAAACAGAAAATAATTGGGGGGTCCCTAGGTGTTTACATTCAACTTGAGTTTTTCCCATACGATTCTGAACCACCCTGATGAATTCATATATGAAGACATGCATGGATGAAGGGGGTATGTCGCATTCTCACTCAATTTCTGTTTTTGGCATTGGTGAATAGTGTTTATGCAGATCTATATTTCTGTCTTATCAGAATCTGCCTATCGTGAAAATTGTAGAAGATAATTCATGGATGAAGGGGGTATGTACGCAACTTTTCAATATGAATTGTGGAAGAAGGGGGTATGTTCCGATTTTTTCATATAAAACACTAAATATAAACTTATGCTTTTTATTGCATATTATGCAACGTCGTTTATGGCTTTGCATAATTTTTTGTCAGTTTTCCATAAAGATTCGAAAAAACCTCAAATGTTTAAGCAAAACTTTAAAGCCGATTTTCTCGTTTCACTCAAAATGCGACATACCCCCTTCATCCATGCATGTCTTCATATGTGTCACTAAATACTTAAAACATAGGTGCATAATCATAGTCCTGACTTAGTGTACTCTTTAGTAAGAGTAATAATAAACAGTTGAAGTGCACTTCTTTTTATTGCCACGCTTTTATTAGGTTCACTTGTATGTTTGTCTGTTTGTATGTATGTAAACTCTCGTTCGGTCTAAGCCCCAGTGGCCCAAAAGCCGTAAAATGTCCCTACAATATGGGTATCAAACGAAAGAGGAAGACCCCAGGTTTCATTTGGACCTCGATATATTTCGATAAATTTATCGATAACTGAGTTATCGGTCAATATATGATTGCCCAAAAACCTAAAAAAATTCCTTACAATATGGGTATCACAACGAAAGGGGAAGACCCCAGGTTTCATTTGGACCTCGATATATTTCGATAAATTTATCGATAACTGTGTTATCGGTCAATATATGATTGCCCAAAAACCTAAAAAATTCCTCACAATATGGGTATCAAACGAAAGGGGAAGACCCCAGGTTTCATTTGGACCTCGATATATTTCGATAAATTTATCGATAACTGAGTTATCGGTCAATATATGATTGCCCAAAAACCTAAAAAATTCCTTACAATATGGGTATCAAACGAAAGGGGAAGACCCCAGGTTTCATTTGGACCTCGATATATTTCGATAAATTTATCGATAACTGAGTTATCGGTCAATATATGATTGCCCAAAAACCTAAAAAATTCCTTACAATGTGGGTATCAAACGAAAGGGGAAGACCCCAGGTTTCATTTGGACCTCGATATATTTCGATAAATTTATCGATAACTGAGTTATCGGTCAAAATGTGGTTGCCCGAAAACCTTAAAATTTCCCTACAATATGGGTAACAAACGAAAGGGGAAGACCCCAGGTTTCATTTGGACTTCGATATATTTCGATAAATTTATCGATAACTGAGTTATCGGTCAAAATGTGGTTGCCCGAAAACCTTAAAATTTCCCTACAATATGGGTATCAAACGAAAGGGGAAGACCCCAGGTTTCATTTGGACTTCGATATATTTCGACAAATTTATCGATAACTGAGTTATCGGTCAAAATGTGGTTGCCCAAAAAGCTTAAAATTTCCCTACAATATGGGTATCAAACGAAAGGGGAAGACCCCAGGTTTCATTTGGACTTCGATATATTTCGATAAATTGATCGATAACTGAGTTATCGGTCAATATATGATTGCCCAAAAACTTAAAAAATTCCTTACACTATGGGTATCAAACTAAAGGGGAAGACCCCAGGTTTCATTTGGACTTCGATATATTTCGATAAATTTATCGATAACTGAGTTATCGGTCAAAATGTGGTTGCCCGAAAACCTTAAAATTTCCCTACATTATGGGTATCAAACGAAAAGGGAAGACCCCGGGTTTCATTTGGACTTCGATATATTTCGATAAATTTATCGATAACTGAGTTATCGGTCAATATATGATTGCCCAAAAACCTAAAAAATTCCTTACAATATGGGTATCAAACGAAAGGGGAAGACCCCAGGTTTCATTTGGACTTCGATATATTTCGATAAATTTATCGATAACTGAGTTATCGGTCAAAATGTGGTTGCCCGAAAACCTTAAAATTTCCCTACATTAGGGGTATCAAACGAAAGGGGAAGACCCCAGGTTTCATTTGGACTTCGATATATTTCGATAAATTTATCGATAACTGAGTTATCGGTCAATATATGATTGCCCAAAAACCTAAAAAATTCCTTACAATATGGGTATCAAACGAAAGGGGAAGACCCCAGGTTTCATTTGGACTTCGATATATTTCGATAAATTTATCGATAACTGAGTTATCGGTCAAAATGTGGTTGCCCGAAAACCTTAAAATTTCCCTACAATATGGGTATCAAACGAAAGGGGAAGACCCCAGGTTTCATTTGGACCTCGATATATTTCGATAAATTTATCGATAACTGAGTTATCGGTCAATATATTATTGCCCAAAAACCTAAAAAATTCCTTACAATATGGGTATCAAACGAAAGGGGAAAACCCCAGGTTTCATTTGGACCTCGATATATTTCGAAAAAATTTATCGATAACTGAGTTATCGGTCAAAATGTGGTTGCCCGCAAACCTTAAAATTTCCCTACAATATGGGTATAGAAAGAAAGGGGAAGACCCCAGGTTTCATTTGGACTTCGATATATTTCGATAAATTTATCGATAACTGAGTTATCGGTTAAAATGTGGTTGCCCGAAAACCTTAAAATTTTCCTACAATATGGGTATCAAACGAAAGGGGAAGACCCCAGGTTTCATTTGGACCTCGATATATTTCGATAAATTTATCGATAACCGAGTTATCGGTCAATATATGATTGCCCAAAAACCTAAAAAATTCCTTACAATATGGGTATCAAACGAAAGGGGAAGACCCCAGGTTTCATTTGGACCTCGATATATTTCGATAAATTTATCGATAACTGAGTTATCGGTCAAAATGTGGTTGCCCGAAAACCTTAAAATTTCCCTACAATATGGGTATCAAACGAAAGGGGAAGACCGCAGGTTTCATTTGGACCTCGATATATTTCGATAAATTTATCGATAACTGAGTTATCGGTCAATATATGATTGCCCAAAAACCTAAAAAATTCCTTACAACATGGGTATCAAACGAAAGGGGAAGACCCCAGGGTGTAAAAGTAGGTCGCCTCCCAGTTGGTGCACCCTGGGTAACGCTAAATGACCTACATAGCCTGCACGGCTAGTTTAGTTTCTTGTATTGCCGGATCTACGAGAACGGTACCAGTACTTGTGCTGTACCCATCGTGCCGAAACGACCCGGGCCGTTTTCTTATATCGACCCGGCCAAGAGCAATACACTCGAGGTGACCCTGTCTGACATTTAGGCAGGGCTACACCTCGTTACAACAACAACAACAACAACCCCAGGTTTCATTTGGACCTCGATATATTTCGATAAATTTATCGATAACTGAGTTATCGGTCAAAATGTGGTTGCCCGAAAACCTTAAAATTTCCCTACAATATGGGTATCAAACGAAAGGGGAAGAGCCCAGGTTTCATTTGGACTTCGATATATTTCGATAAATTTATCGATAACTGAGTTATCGGTCAAAATGTGGTTGCCCGAAAACCTTAAAATTTCCCTACAATATGAGTATCAAACGAAAGGGGAAGACCCCAGGTTTCATTTGGACTTCGATATATTTCGACAAATTTATCGATAACTGAGTTATCGGTCAAAATGTGGTTGCCCGAAAACCTTAAAATTTCCCTACAATATGGGTATCAAACGAAAGGGGAAGAGCCCAGGTTTCATTTGGACTTCGATATATTTCGATAAATTTATCGATAACTGAGTTATCGGTCAAAATGTAGTTGCCCGAAAACCTTAAAATTTCCCTACAATATGGGTACCAAACAAAAGGGGAAGACCCCAGGTTTCATTTGGAGTTCGATATATTTCGATAAATTTATCGATAACTGAGTTATCGGTTAAAATACGATTGCCCAAAAACCTTAAAATTTCCCTACAATATGGGTACCAAACGAAAGGGGAAGGTCCCAGGTTTCATTTGGACATCGATATATTTTGATAAATTTATCGATAACTCAGTTTTCGTCAAAATGTGAGGCCCAAATAACTTAAAATTCCCTAAAATATGAGTATCAAACGAAAGGGACATTTGACTAAAAAGTAAAAAATTAATATAGTTTAAAAAAACTAAAACTCACGCTTTTAGAGTGTAATGAACTAAAAAGTTGAAAATAATTTTAAAACCCCTACACAGTAGTCTTGTGGAAAAAGCGTGGCCCGCTTTGTGCCATAATTTTGGTATATCGAGCGCAAGACGCTTTTCCCACATAATGCTAGTTTTTTTACTACGCTTTCATTAGCTTTACTTGTATATATGTACATTCATATTTATCGATAACTGAGTTATCGGTCAAAATAAGATTGTACAATAATATTGAAAATTGCCTACAATGTGGGTATCAAACGAAAGTGGAGGCCCAGAGGTCTCGTTTGCACTGCGGTATACTTCGATATATTTCGATAAATTTATCGATAACTGAGTTATCGGTCAAAATGTGGTTGCCCGAAAACCTCAAAATTTCCCTACAATATGGGTACCAAACAAAAGGGGAAGACCCCAGGTTTCATTTGGAGTTCGATATATTTCGATAAATTTATCGATAACTGAGTTATCGGTTAAAATACGATTGCCCAAAAACCTTAAAATTTCCCTACAATATGGGTACCAAACGAAAGGGGAAGGTCCCAGGTTTCATTTGGACATCGATATATTTTGATAAATTTATCGATAACTGAGTTTTCGTCAAAATGTGAGGCCCAAATAACTTAAAATTCCCTAAAATATGAGTATCAAACGAAAGGGACATTTGACTAAAAAGTAAAAAATTAATATAGTTTAAAAAAACTAAAACTCACGCTTTTAGAGTGTAATGAACTAAAAAGTTGAAAATAATTTTAAAACCCCTACACAGTAGTCTTGTGGAAAAAGCGTGGCCCGCTTTGTGCCATAATTTTGGTATATCGAGCGCAAGACGCTTTTCCCACATAATGCTAGTTTTTTACTACGCTTTCATTAGCTTTACTTGTATATATGTACATTCATATTTATCGATAACTGAGTTATCGGTCAAAATAAGATTGTACAATAATATTGAAAATTGCCTACAATGTGGGTATCAAACGAAAGTGGAGGCCCAGAGGTTTCGTTTGCACTGCGGTATACTTCGATATATTTATCGATTACTTCATAACACATTTAACTAAAAAGTAAAAAATAAATATAGGTTAAAAAGCGAAAACACACGCTTTTAAAGAATATAGCACGAAAAAGGTAAAAATAAATTAAATAAAAAACGAAGATTATGGAACAAAGCGGACCACGCTTTTTCCACAAGACTACTGTGTAGGGAGAAAATTTTGCACATCGCTGCGATTAATGGTTACTGCGCCGACAGCATCGAACAATTAATAAGAAAGCATCAACGTAAAAAAACCAGAAGAGAATGCAGCTCATTCTTTGATACAGTGGTCAAAAAACATGAAAATCGGTTTAATAGTATGACGTACGATCAACATTATTTTAATGACATTAAAAAACTGTTAACAAAATCTAAGATAAACGTGGTTCCTAAAAGTAGTACAAAACTTAAATGTTTGCTGAAAACAACAAAAGACAAGTGTGACAGTTTGGATAAGCCGGGGGTTTATTCTGTCACGTGCTCTAATTCTAATGACGACGGAGTGATATGCGGCGCAAAATATATTGGCCAATCAACGCGCACAGTACGCACAAGGATGAATGAACATCTCAAATATATAAATAACATAGAACCAAAAAGTGGAATTGCTGAACATGCCCTTTCAAACAGGCACCGAATAAGTGAAGATGACTTCAAATTAATCAAATCAGAATGGAATATCAATAAATTAAATATTTTAGAATCCATGCATATATATAAAAATAAAAATGTTGCTGTGAATAAGGATATTGGCCCACTGTACTCAAGTTTGTTTGTAGCTTTGCAGTAAATTTGTTTATATTTTAAAGCTTGTATTTGTTATTGCCGTATTACTGCATTTTTCTCTTTATGCTTATACTTATTTTTAGTATATTATAATGTTTTTTTTATTTCTAAGAGCATTGCTTTGTTTTTAATGTTAGACAATGGCTAGTTGAACGCTACCAACTGATGAAGGCACCACGAGAGTGCTGAAACATATGTATTGTTATTGTTTTGTACAATAAAAAAATTAATAAGTGACAAAAAGGTTTAAGTGTTTTTACTCATTTTGCTATACTGTGTAGGGGTTTTAAAATTATTTTCAACTTTTTAGTTCATTACACTCTAAAAGCGTGAGTTTTAGTTTTTTTAAACTATATTTTTTAAGTATATCATAGTCAATCTAGCGCCATGCTCTACCAAGTAACAATGGTAATGTAGTTCTATATAAAAATAGTAATGCAGTGCGCCACAGTATCCTAGCGGTTAAGACGTCGCGCTAGTAAGTGGGGGGTTCGAGTTCGATTCTTGGCAATTTCTTTGAGTAATTTTTTTTACATTTGTTCTTTGTTTTTAAATATAAAATTTTTAATAAGATAAGTTAATAAAATTTAGAATTCACAAATAATGAAATGCAGAAACGCGATACTGTTTTTATGAAGAAGCTATTACAAATTGCCGTAAACATGTGTTTGGACGATGGAGAAACAAAAGACTCGCCAATATGCATGTTAACAAGGATAAAATAAGGTAAAAAAAAAATAAAAATAAAAAGTAAGGTGAAATGAAATAAAAAAATTAAATGAAATGAATTAAAATAAAATTAAAATAGATTAGCAAAATAAAATAAAACAAAACGAGTCATAAATGAATTTTCCTTGAGTAATGAATGACTCTTCCATGATTAGTAAATGACTATACCAAAAGTTATAAATTACTCTCCCATGAGTCATAAATGACTTACAAAAATCATGAATGACTCTCCCATGAGACATGAATGACTCTTCCATTAGCCATATACGACAGTTATAGGCATCTGTGGCTCTTGTTTGAGCCAAATAGGACTCTTAGGAGTTTATTTTTCTGATGAATAAGGGCATAGTACGAGCAAAAATAAGTTTGGCGGAGTCGTTTTTTTTTTAATTTCTATTTGTTATAGCAGTTGTCGAAATTTTAAAGAAATTGGCACAGTATGAAAAATAAAAGTATTTTTATTTAAAAGTAAGATTATTTTTTACTATTTATACCAAATTTTAGCAAAACCTAAAGAACAAAACGCTATATATGACAGATTTTTTCAACCTCAGAATATTTAGCAGTGGCTTTAGTGACAGCTATTCGCCGCTCTAACTTTAGCAATTGCTCCAACTGAAAAAAGCGACTTTAACTCGACTATGAATAAGATGAAGTATACTTTTCTTTACAGTATCATCATCATCATTTATTGGCGCTTAACCGCCTAAGCGATTTTGGCCGTTGCATATCAAAGCACGCCAGTCATTCCTTTTTAGCGATACTTAACTGACGCCAATTGGAAACCCCAAGGGAGTTCAAGTCATCCTCCACCTGTTGTTTCCATCTCAGTCGAGGCCTCCCCCTTCCTCTGCTGCCGAATTCAGGCGACGATAGGAAAACCTTCTGTGCTGGAGCTTCTTTGTCCATTCGCATAACATGGCCTAGCCAGCGGAGTCTTTGGGCTTTAATTCGCTGGACTATGGTCAGATCTGCGTAGAGCTCGTACAGCTCATCGTTAAATTTCCTTCGATACTCGCCGTTGGCATCACGAGAAGGACCATAAATCTTCCGGAGAACTTTTCTCTCAAATACTCCAAGGGCCATCTCATCTTCTCTTGACATTGTCCATGAATCTGAGCCATACATCAGGACAGGTATGATGAGAGACTTATAGAGCGTGATCTTTGTTCTTCGAGAGAGGACTTTACTTCTCAATTGCCTACTCAGTCCAAAGTAGCACTTGTTGGCAAGAGTGATTCTCCGCTGGATTTCTAGACTGATATTATTTTCGGTGTTGATACTGGTTCCCAAATAGACGAAGTCCCTCACAGTTTCAAATTTGTAACTATCAACAGTGACATGGCTGCCAAGGCGCAGGTGCGCCGATTCTTTCTTTGATGACAGCAAATACTTCGTCTTGTCCTCGTTCACGGCAAGACCCACTTTTTTCGCTTCCTTATCCAGTCCAGAGAAGGCAGCGCTTAAGGCGCGGTTGTTAAGGCCAATGATATCAATATCATCGGCATACGCCAGCAATTGCACGCTCTTGTAAAAGATTGTACCATTGCGGTTTAGCTCTGCTGCTCGAATTATCTTCTCCAGCATCAGATTGAAGAAATCCCACGAAAGGGAGTCGCCCTGTCTGAAGCCTCGTTTGGTTTCAAATGGCTTAGAGAGGTCCTTCCCGATTCTGACGGAGCTGTTGGTATTGCTCAACGTCAAATTCAGACATGGCGGCATACAGGCAACTCCTTTTTGCGCTGTCAAAAGCGGCTTTGAAATCGACAAAGAGATGGTGTGTGTCGATTCTTTTATCATGGGTCTTCTCCAGGATTTGGCGTATAGTGAAAATCTGGTCGATGGTAGACTTACCAGGTCTAAAGCCACACTGATAAGGTCCAATCAGTTTATCTACGATGGGCTTCAGCCTTTCACACAACACGCTGGAAAGAACCTTATATGCGATATTAAAAGACTGATTCCGCGGGAGTTGGTGCAGTTAGCGGGATCGCCTTTCTTGTGGATTGGGCAAAGCACACTTAAATTCCAATCCGGAGGCATGCATTCGTCTGACCATATTCTGCATAAGAGCTGATGCATGCTTTTTACCAGCTCTTCTCCTAAGTGTTTGAACAGCTCGGCGGGTAGTCCGTCTTTTCCAGGCGCTTTGTTGTTTTTGAGCCGGGATATAGCTATACTCACTTCATCATAGTCAGGTGGTGGGACGACTTTTCCATCGTCAGGGATTGGGGTATCGGGTTCGGCGTCTCCCTCGCAATTTAGCAGTGAGGAGAAGTGCTCCCTCCATAATTTAAGTACACTTTGTACGTCGGTTACCAGGTCGCCATTATTGTCCTTACAGGAGCTTTCCCCGGTCTTAAAACCTTCCGTCATCCACCGGATCTTTTCATAGAATTTTCGGCCATCATTCCTGTCAGACAGCATCTCAAGCTCCTCACACTCACGCCTTTCGGCCTCACTTTTCTTTTTTCTGAAAAGGCGTCTCTCTTCCTTCTTTGCCTCGCGATATTGTTGCCATATACTGCGGGTTGCGCCCGTTCGCAACGTCTCCTTGTAGGCAGCGTGCTTTTTGTCCGAGGCTGTGGTGCATTCCTCATCGTACCAGTTGTTCTTGCGGGCTCGCTGAAACCCTATAGTGGCTTCAGCGGCGGTACGTAATGAGTGAGAGATATGCTTCCATTGCTCGGTTACATCGTTAGGTCCAGACATGTTAAATTCCCATTAGCATTAGCAATTGATGCAATTGGTTTATATTTTCTAATTCATTAAACAATTAGAAATAGTTCAACTAATTCCCATTAGATAATTGAGATTTTTTTTCTAATGGTAAATCTAATTGCAATTAGTTGCCATTAGCAAAAAGAATTGGGTTTCCTTTACAATTAGAAATCTAATTGACTTCTGCTAATGCAATTAGATATTCAATTAGCTCCAATTGTTTTTGAAAATATGAAAATAATTGATTCTAATTGTAGCTAATTGAATATCTAATTGCATTAGTAGAAGTCAATTAGATTTCTAATTGTAAAGGTAACCCAATTCTTTTTGCTAATGGCAACTAATTGCAATTAGATTTACCATTAGAAAAAAAATTTCAATTATCTAATGGCAATTAGTTCAACTAATTCTAATTATTTAATCAATTAGAGAATTTTCCCAAAGAAGGTTAATTAGCAATCATTAGCATTATCTAATCATTACTTAACATCTTTGGTTAGGTCGAGGATTGCTCTCCGATAGCAGGTGTGAGAGTCGAGTGGAGAAATTATCAGCTGTCTGTGTCACGCGCAACTTCTCGACGTCAAACTTTCCTTCCGTTACTGTGCGTACTTTCTTCGCTGCACAGAGGCGTGTGCGTATCTTGGTTGCAACAAGATAATGGTCCGAGTCGATATTGGGACCGCGTAGGGTACGCATGTCTAGAACGGTGGAGCTGTGTCTGCCGTCGATCATGACATGATCAATCTGGTTTCTTGTCCTTTGATCAGCGGACAGCCAGGTGGCTTGGTGTATTCGCTTATGCTGGAACCTGGTACTACTGATGACCATATTGCGGGAACCGGCGAAGTCAATCAATCTAGTGCCGTTGGGGGATGTTATATCGTGGAGACTAAATTTTCCAACTGTAGGACCAAAGACTCCTTCCTTGCCCACCTTGGCATTAAAGTCGCCGAGCACGACTTTGATATCATGTTGGGGGCAGCGATCATAAGTTTGTTCAAGTTTATCGTAGAAGGAGTCCTTCTCTGTGTCGTCCGTCTCCTCAGTCGGCGCATAGGCGCAGATAAATGTTATGTTGAGAAACCTCGCCTTGATGCGGATCGCAGCGAGACGCTCGTCCACAGTATACTCTATTAGCTGATATTAGATTAGTTGACTATGATTATGCGCCATAGTTTTAATGCGTTTTTCTCCCAGTGATAGCCTTTTTGCGCGCCCATCTGGAAATATGCAATTTTGTGCACATTTGTATAAAAATCAACACTTTACTTGTCACAAAACAACCCAACAAACATCGAACACCAAAAACTCAAACGTTTGAGAAAACATCTATTCTCAACTTTTTCTCAAATGTTGTTTATATAACAGGATTATTTGTTGAACTATATTAATTAAAAAAGTATTAAGTAAAACTTAACTGCATAAATAGAAACTCGCTTTTTATTAAAGTGGGTATTTGTTTTGCATGATTGGCATCTCTGAATAAATATTTCAATGAGAGCATGCTCAGTTTGAGAAACGTTTGAAAATTCTGCCGTTCTCAATTTGAAAATCAGGGAAAATCCCATATTAAAAATGAGCCTTTTAGGTTGAGAACGCTATCAACGCTTATTTCGCCTCAAATTGAAATAGAACGCTTGAGATTGGTTCTCAAATGCATCTCAAATTGAGATTAGCTAAAAATGTTTGTTGGGAATAATTAGCACTATATACCTACTTGCCTTATCTGTGCAAATTAGGTGTAATTTCACTGCAAAAGTCCATTTAAACTTTTTATAAAATTATTAACTGCGCACTTGCAATTTTCTCGCAATATCAAAGAAGAAGAAGAAGAAAAAGCAACCCTTGACAGATGGATTTGAGTGTGTGTGTAAAAACAAACATTTTTGCTTGTATGTATTAGTGAGTATTTAAAACCATGGTTAGGCCCGTCCAGTAGGGTAGATTCGCCTAGAGGATAGTCCTCTTCGGAGGCCTTCTCTGCAACAGATTTCTACTGCATGGATTTCCGCTTGAAAGATAGTGGGGTAGTTACCCATTGGTAGCTCGGTCCATAGATATCAGCTCCAGTTTTACCATCGATCCATCCGTGTACCAAATCTACAAATCGGATTCAGCATATGGGTTCCCTGTTTCCCAGAGCATTCGATCTACGATTGAAACCTCAAGGCTTCGCGTGATCCTGAGCGTAGAAGTTATTGCATCACTTACTTGCAATATAGGACTATTTTTGAAGCTCTTGACTATCTTAACATGTCCTGTCCTATTTCCGATTTTTAGATCAGAAATATTTTGAAGTCTTAATGCAGAAAGTGTTGCCTCCTCTATTATAATAGGGAAGGGAGGTATTCACACATGGGCACTTAAAGCATCAGCAGGGCACGATCTCATTGCACATGTTATGGTTGGCTTTTGCAATTTTCGCAGACAAAGTCTAGGACTCTTCTGCAGGTAGATATGGAGATAGAGCTAGAGAGTTAGAGATATAGGAAGGGGCTAAGGAAAATGCTAGGTGTGACCCTAGAAAATATTTTCAAGATTTGGTTTTATTAGCAAGCAAGAGTTTGGAAGTTTACATGGGTATCAAATGAAAGAGCATTTCCTTCATGTTTCCCACATAAATAAACATACTACATCAACCTGTTTAGTTATAGAGGTCCTTATATTACCTAGTTTATACGCATTCATAAAACGCTTCTGTTCAATTCAACACATTTCCCTGCTATACAGTGCTATGACCCAGTCGGGACTTTTGTAGCCTGTCTAACAAAAAAGTAACTTTAAGTAAATTTATACAAATGGGTTTATAGCTAGCCCTAAAGTCATCCAGAAATCAAACAGATGAACAAAATTTCTTTGACTTTGCTTCCACTTTTCAAACCTGACTTTTAGTTAACCTTAAAGTCATGCAGAGACCAACCAATTGCTTTTTATTTGACTCCAAAGTCATGCCGAAATCAAACAGTAAGGAAAAATTTCTTTGACTTAGTTTAAATTTTTCTAACCTGACTTTTAGTTAACAACAAAGTCATGCAGAAAGCAACCAATTGATTTTTAGTTGGCCCTAAAGTCATGCATAAACCAACCAGTCGAGAACAAAAATATTTACTTTTGGCTAGTTTTTCTTGGCTGACTTTAAGCTAACCATAAAATAATGCAGAAACCAAACAGCTTAAACTTTACTTTATTTTGTTTTTCAGCTTTTTGAGTTTTTAAAAGCGTCAACTTTCAAATTTTTTTCATAAAATATACATACTTTTTTGGGATATCATGTCCACAATTTTAATAGGTACACATTTTAGGACGCAATAAGGACAAACAAATACAAGGTAATTAGAAAATTGCGTTTCTACGTACTGCCGGTTCTGCGAGAAAGGTACATGTGCTTGCGCAGTACCCTTCGTACCGAAACGACCCAGGCTATATTTTTTTATTAAAGCCTGGCCAAGAGCAGTACACCCGAAGTGACCCTGTCTAACGTGTCACGATTCCTCCCCCTAAAATTGTCATCCCTGGAGCAGTTCCTTGCAGCAGGGCTGCTCCCTATTCTGTTGTTCCGGTCTGGCGTTGAGCTAAACCCTGGTCCAACAGAATGGTTCTGCTGCGTGTGCCGGAAGAAAATTTATACCAGATGTTCGCATTCGGTGTAATGCACATCTTGTAAAGGTTGGCTACACAAGTCTAGTTGCTCCGGACTAGATCCAAAAACACACCGGCCTCTTAGTTTTTTTAAAACCTTCGTGGCGCCTTGCTGTTCACGTCTTAGAACGTCCCGTGGCTCGCGACGCTCCGGCGTAGCGCTATCGCCTCCCCTTCGCAATATATCTATTGCTCAGCAAACATTGTGTGTTCCCAGTTGTAGCTCGCGCCCTAGCGCGCTAACACCTCACACAGCAGCTCATAGCTACTCCCTACGTAGCACATCTATAGATGTTGTGAGCACTGCTGAGCTACAACTCCCGCCCCAAAATATTCTCCTCCCCTCTACTTCTTCCGGTACCGGCACAAGTGTGAATCAAGGCCATCAGCTCCTGGTCCCTCACACTATGTGCACTGTTTGTCGGCACAGAATATATGCGTCCAGAGTGCCATCGGTCAAGTGCAATATCTGCCTTGGCCAATGTCACCTGCGCATATGCTCAGGGCTCGCAAACAGAAATCTATGGACTGATGCGTATGTTGCGCCGTGTTGTCGAGCTGTGCAGCCCACATTGCCGACAAATTCTACCTCGTTTCCCAACGAGCGGAATTTGTCGCCTTCAGGACTGCGACGACGATCACGGACTAGCATATTACCTCCACGGCGAGCGCACCAGTCCCTGACTCCCAGAGTGACCATTGCCTCTCCCCCGCATTTCAAAATAATGCAATTAAACTGCAATGGTATAACTGGCAAGATTGTGGAGATCACCAGGTTTATGCAGCAAAACTCCATCAAAATTGCTGCAATCCAGGAGACTAAACTTGGCACCCACTCGGATCTCAGAGCGAGTGGTGGCTACCACATTCTCCGGCATGATCGTACGGACGGTGGGGGTGGTCTTGCGTTCATCATCCACCAAACCGTGCGGTATAGGGAATTTGCATTCAACACCGACCAAGAGGACATACCCTTAGAGCGACAGGGTATTGTCATTTCAGCTGGAGGTGTTGATCTCGAGCTGATAAACATCTACATACCTCCCGTCACCTGTTGTCCCAGAAGTTATCGCCCTGATTTAAGCGATTTCCTACGGGGCGATAACCGTGTCATTATGGGCGATTTTAATGCACACCATGACATGTGGCATTCACGCCATTCTGCTGACGGCAGAGGACGGGAAATAGCCGAGCAAATTGACGCTTCCACATTCTGCGCGGTGAACACGGACGCCCCCACGAGGATGGCAGTAAATTGCAGTAGCTCCCCGGACATAACAATTGTTAGTCCGGGTCTAATAAACTGCATAAACTGGCGCCCAATGGTGGCTTTGGCATCAGATCACCTGCCAATCATCCTGTCCGTTGATCGTGCCCCGGATTTCACCACCTCTGAGAAGAGATCCTACGTAAACTTCAGGAGGGCTGACTGGGTTGGCTTTACTGAGTTTACAGAGAGCTCCTTTGGTGCTCTTCCCATACCGACTGACGTACGCCAAGGTGAAAAGGAAATACGTAAGGTCATAAATAGAGCTGCAGCCCTTTTTATACCAGCTGGGAGAATACAAAATATACGGCCAAACTTCCCAACTGAAGCTGCAGCCCTGGCCAATGAACGTGACCTTATACGTAGCATCGCTCCCGCAGACCCACAGATCAGTGGTCTCAACGCGGAAATCAGACGGTTGGTAGATGAACACAAACATGCCAAATGGGAGGAGCATCTGAGGTCTTGTAACCTCTCTACCGGTGTTGGAAAATTATGGTCCACAGTCAAATCCCTGTCAAATTCGACGGGCCCACCAAAAAACGTAGACATCACCTTTGGTGATAAGACGTTTAGTGACCCGAAGAAAAGTGCAACGGCCTTTTGCCGACAGTTTGTACCACACCCTGCACAGGACAGGGACAGACGTAGGATCTTCAGGTGTGCGCATAAACACAAAAACAATGCCCCCGTTTCCATCACCGCTACAGAGGTTCGAGTGGCCATCAGAAAAGCCAAAAACTCTAAAGCTATGGGCCCTGACGACATAGCCATGGTGCATTTAAAACACATCGGCGAAGAGGGAGTAAAATACCTCACTACCGTCTTCAATTTGTCCCTGGCCACTTCTGTCATACCTGAAAAATGGAAACAGGCAGTCGTGCTCCCACTACTAAAGCCTGGCAAGCCAGCTAACGTAGGGGAGTCTTATCGTCCGATATCGCTCCTCTCGCCAGTAGTGAAGACATTGGAGGCGGTATTACTTCCTCTTTACACATCAAAGTTGAGGTTAGCCGAGCACCAACATGGCTTTAGAAAAATACGGAGCACAACATCTGCTCTAAATGCCATTAACACTCAGATAACTGACGGACTCAACCAGAAAAGCCCTCATCACAGGACGGTTCTAGTTGCTCTTGACCTGTCTCAAGCTTTTGACACAGTAAATCATGGACAACTGGTATCCGATTTGGAAGATTCATCGCTCCCCCCCTGTCTTAAGCGTTGGTCCGCCAATTATCTGAGTGGTCGTCAATCGTCTGTAGTTTTCAGAAACAAAAAATCAAAACCGAGAAAGATTAAACAAGGGGTACCGCAGGGTGGTGTCCTTTCCCCGCTTCTGTTTAATCTTTATATTTCGAGGCTTCCTTCCCCACCAGATGGAGTCTCGATTGTCTCTTACGCAGACGATTGTACGATCCTGGCTTCTGGCACTTCCGTTGATGAGCTATGCTCCAGGATCAATGGTTATCTCCCCTCTCTTGTTGAGTTTTTCACTGCCCGGAGCCTGACATTGTCGCCAACGAAGTCCTCGGCGACACTATTCACGACCTGGACGGCGCAAGTTGGCATGGAGTTAGAAATCTACGTAGGCGATCAAAAATTACCTACTGTCTCTCACCCCAAAATCTTAGGGGTAACTTTCGACCCCATGCACAAATTCGCTGCTCATTCAACCGCAATTGTCTCTAAGCTACAAAGCTCAAGTCGCTAGCCGGCAGCACTTGGGGTAAAGACAAAGAAACGTTGCTGGCAACCTATAAAGCAATTGGTCGGCCGATCCTGAATTACGCGTCGCCGATATGGTCGCCGGGGCTTGCTGAGGTTCATTGGAAAAGACTGCAGGCCTGCCAAAATACCGCACTCAGAACCGCCACGGGATGCGTCCTTATGTCTCCAAAACATCATTTACATCATGAGGTGGAAATGCTCCCAGTTTTGGAGCACAATGAAATGCTAAACAAGCAGTACCTGTTGAACTGTTGCAAACCACAACATCCCAACAGACTACTGCTTGAGTATGAGCCACCTCCTAGGACCGTAAGGGCACATCTACGTGAGCATTTTGATGAGATCCGGCACCTCACACTTTCGCCGTTTGATCCAAAGGTACATACGCAGGCCCTGAAGCACATCCATGACACGTCCGTTGCGTCTTATGTCTCGCTCTGTCCACTGAACGCCGTTTTGCACGCCAAACCACCTCGCGTCGCGGCTGAGGAGCGTCATCTTCCTCGAGAGACAAGGGTCACTCTGGCTCAATTACGCTCTGGATACTGTAGCAGGTTAAACTCCTACTTATCCAGACTAGACCTTGACGTGCCGAATGAATGTCCGGCATGCGGCTCGTCACCCCATAATACCAACCATTTATTTATCTGCTCTTCGGAGCCCACTCTTCTAACACCCATCTCCCTCTGGTCCAACCCCGTTGAAACTGCAAGTTTCCTAGGACTCCCGTTAGAAGAAATTGATGACAGTTTGGGTTAAGGAAAAGTACACGCTGGGCAGGGCTACACTTCGTTACAACAACAACAACAGAAAGTGACCCAAAGTAAATAATTTGTGTAATAACACAAAATTTTTAACAGATTTAGCAATCACAGAAGATCCCGGTCTGTCACCTCCTACTTGAAAAGGTTGTGCCCATCACCTCAATTGCGGTTACGAAATTCTAAATGTTCCCGAAAATTCGTCTATCTATAAAACATGAGAGTTTAATACCCTTCAATGGGTCCATTTGTCGTTCCACTGCTTTCCACCTTCAAATACAAGATGTAGATCGACCGAATTGCCATTTACACGGTGGAACGACCAAAAATCTATCAGAAAATCGACCCGTGTAAATGAGCCTTTAGGTTCAAGTGGCTGCCGCATTTTTTGTTTTGAAGTTTTATATATGTAGCTGTTTTTATATCTGGACTATGTATGTAGATTATATTTGTTAATTTATATTAATGTTAATATCTACTGGATATGTATGCATTTGTGCCACATTTTGTACTCAAAAATAATTAAAGATACATAAACAATAAATGTGGGAATGGACCCATATAAAATTGAGTTAAGTTCTTAGTAATTTTTTAAATTTGATTTGATTTGCAAAAAATTTGCCAAAAGCTATGGAAAGGGATTCGACCATAAGCTAACTTAAAGTAGTCGGGTTAAAGCCCTGCTAAAGTATCCAACGAAAAGCCATCTGAAAAAAGTGAGCTAAAAATTATCTCAATATAGTTATTTTTAGTCTTCCTTAAAAAAATGGGTTTATAGTTGGTTAAAAGTCATTCAGGAAAAGACACAACTGACTACCTCCTAGGCCATCGCTATGTAAAAATAGTCAGTCTGTTCCATACAAAGTAGTTAGTTTTTCAAACAGTACTGGGTGCGATGTAGTCAACTTAAAATGCATTTGTGATTAGCCAAATTCCCGACTGGGGACATTCAGTCTACTTTGGAATGTGGTTGTAAACGAATTTTATAACCAACTTGAAAACTTTTGTCGCTTTACTTCAAAGGGATTTTGAAATGTGTCGTAAGAAAATTCGTTTTGAAATAATTCGCTTTTATGCTCATATAAACTAGGCATATGGCGAATTGTACTTCTAAAAGTGCATACGAAAATTTATGGACAGAACAACTTCTGTATAAAAGTAAGATCAGTATCAGGATGTATTTAAGATTTTATAAATTTTATTTGGAAGACAAAGAAAGAAATTCATTACTAAACTTAGCTTATATTTACAATTACATAAAAAATAATTGGCAAAGTTAAGTTATCTATTTGATCAGTATGTGCTTCAACTAAAGCAGTTGTAACAGTCGCAAATACCACCATAAACCAGTCGAACATAGACAGATGTGTGAAACCAAAATAGTTGATGCACATAATGGGCGTAAGCGTTGTGAGAACAAAAGCCAAAGTCCCTTCGAGTGATTTTTTCGAGTCTGTAACAAATTTAAATAAAATATGAAATACATATACATACATTCATATATATGTAAGTACTATTACCAAGTACATACATTAATGTGGTACATTAAGGTGGTTACAAGAAAACAAATGTGGAATTTCCCATGTCACCCCCTAAAATATGGTAGTAAACTAGAAAATGATAACTACAAAGTTATGTTAACACGTGCCTCATCGAGGTAAAAGTTTGAAAAAAAGGTATTTACCAAAAAAAATATGGAAAATTGAAGAAAAAAAATTATTTTCGGACTCAAATTATTTCAGAAGTAATAAAATCATATTAAAATTTTTTGTGGCATTAAAATTCTATTTTGAATATATGCGCTATGACCTGATGTGAGAGATCCCCGTAGGAAGGGGGAGCATCGTTTTATTAATCCCGGAGTAATCCCTTGCGAGTATCGGAATGCTCCCTATTAAGGGTCAGTTACATAAAGCTTTACTTTGACTTTACCTCAAACTTTGACTTTGACAGAAAAGTTCAGTATACGTATTTAAACGAAGCATGGTAAATTGGAGACCTCAAAGTTGAAGCAAGGTTAAAATTTGGCAAACTCTCAAATTTGGCTTGCTTTGCTTGCTTTGACAATCAGATGTTGATGGCTTTGCTTTAATTAAAGAATAAAAAGTTGGAGGAAATAATATTTAAATCATTTTTTCTCTATTAAATTAATAAATTAACCAAAACACTCTGAATGCAAAGAAATAAATAACGAAAACAAATGTATAAAACACTGAACCAAAAAAGTACATATTTTCTACGAAAAAGTACATATATTTTAAGAATTTTTTTCATTAAAAGCTCTCTAAAGAATGTTTTCATAGAATTTAAGAACAAAAATTCGTAAATATTCATAACAAACAAAATCTTAATAATAATTCTTCGAATCAAAGAACCCATTCTTAGAATGTACGAACTCATTCTTAGAATAGAAATGTCGATCCATTCCTAAATTATACGAACTCACTCTTGGAATGTATGAACAAATTCTTAAATTTCACGAACCCATTCTTAAAATATGCCAATCCACTGAAAAATTATACGAACAAATTCTTAGAATGTATGTTCAAATTCTTAAATTGTACGAACCGATTCGTAGAGTATGCAATCCATTTATTTATTATTTACAAAAAGTAAAATTTAGGATAATAAATAATATAATGATTATTGATAAAATAATATAAACTTAACCGCGATCTTCCCGGATGTGTTAGGTGAACGTTTTGCATGAATAGCGCATAAGTTGGTATCTTCAAAAGTCCCACAAAATATGACTCAGATGCTTCTTGCAAAACACCAATAGCAGCAGATTGGAAAAGTACATCAGTTTTGAAATCTTAAGCGATTTCACGAACTAAACGGTGGAACGGATGGGCAATTCAGTTGACTTCTGATAACGGCTAATTTCTCGCAAAGCTTCTGTACCAGGGCGATAACGACGGGGCTTCTTCACACCACTGGTGGAGGGAGCCGATTTACAAGCTGCAACTTGCAACCTGTTTAGGCCTTTCCACCGGTTGAGTTTTTCTTTTTTTTCAATTATTTGGTATATTTTTCTAATGTTTCTCAAAATTTTTATTATTGTTTTTTAAATTATAATTTTATTTGTCACGCACGTCTAGCTTTATGAACGTTTGATTGAACAATATAATAAAAGTTCTTACATTTCGTGAAAAAGTTCTTAAATTTTAAGAAAAATCTTCTTAGATTGTATGAACACTTTTATAAGTACGTAATTTCTTAAAATTTAAGAACAAATTCTTAACATTTAAGAACAATTTCAGCTAAAACCATTAATGAATGTTAGTTCTTATATTTTAATAACGAAGTTCTGACGTTAATAAAATGAAACGTATTTTTTTCATATATAAGAATTTTTTCTTAAATTATACGTAATTTTTCTTAGATTATAAGAAAAAATCAGCGTGAACTTCTATGAAACTTTGTTCGTAAAAACCATGTACGTTTTTGGTTCAGTGAAGAGAAGCGTCAAGGCGTTCATTGTAGCATACCTCTGAAGTTGGACGCAAAGTTTTGAGGTAGCAAATGTCAGGGGAGGTTAACAAAGCTTTATGTATTTGACCCTTTACTCCCTATACTTCTGTGTATAAGCAAACAATTTCTATACTCCCTTTTAACATTGTATGTCCTAGGCAGGGAGTAATAGAAAAACTCCCTCTGACCTCCCAAAAAACAATAAGGGATTTTATTCAATGCTTTTTGATTAATCAGAGCGGAGCAATGGGAGAGTTTTGGAGAGTATTTTTATGCCTGCCAAAAAAGTAATGCGGGAGCTTTAGCTATGCATCTTCTTCTGTTCCTTAAAAAAAAAAACCTACAGTTTTTGGCCGACTCCGAACGGCACTTGCAAAGCAAATGAATTTTTTGCTGAGAAGCTTCTCATGGCAGAAAAACACCCGGTGAGTTTGCCACCCCGTTTAGAAAAATTCTTTTTCTAAATAATTTTTGATGTTACTTTTGCCGGGCATCGAACCGACACGACTTGGTGTAGAAGGCCGAACACTTAACCGCTACACCACGGCGGCCGCCGTTCCTCAGGGAGTAGTAAAAGAGTTTTGAGGAACCATCCCTCAAAACTCATAAAAATACATTCAAAATTTAATAAAGGGGCATACAACAACATTTGTACTAGGGAATCCAATTTCCGGGATTTCTAGCCTCTCGGGATTTTCGGGATTTGAAAGTTTAATCCCGGGATCCCGGGATTGTCCCGAATTTTTTTGTTGCTAAAAATGGCACCCCATATCTATGTAATAAAGTAGACTAAATTATAGTAATTCATTTAAGTATGTCTGTATGTATTTATTAAGGCAGTCATTTTTATAACGAACGAAAAGTAACAATAAATTTGTAACTCAAAGTTACTATTCAGGCACTTGAAACATAAGTTGTTTGTAGTACTGGTAAACATAGCCAAATATACGTACATATATGATTAACAACGACTTACATATCGTCGGAAAAAGTACAAAACCGCACATCGCACTTCTGCAAAACCGCACATTCGACATTTCTGTCAAAAATGAGATTTGCCTAACAGGGCTTCTGGGTACCCGGATCCATTCATTAGTAACAAAGAAGTAGGGGTTTGTGCAAAAGAATGTCAAAAAAACGACATTTGAATTTGACCCACCACATAGTGGCTCGTACAAAAGTTAATCAGTTTTCAGTGTCTCCTGTAAAATTTGTGCGGCTACGTATGTGCGGTTTTGCAGAATTGCGATGTGCGGTTTTGTACTTTTTCGGACGATATGTAAGAACAAAAAAAAATTTACATTAAATTTGTAAATAATCAGTAATTTGGTACAATTTTTTTGTACCACAGGTACAAATAGCATGTTTGATACATTAATAACGACTTATGTATATAAATGACTAAAAATTCTTAAGCGATAGTGGCGAAAACTACGTACATACATAGTTATTTTTTGTTTAATTAAATTTTTTTCCATTTGGTCTCCGACAATTCAGGTATGCATAGTAATAATAAAAATTTCATTGTATATAAAAATAAAAAGGAATTCCATTGGACTTAGAGAAAAATTACTTTTTCTCAAGTTTGAAGTGTGATCTTAAAGAAATTATTGCATTAATAGTGTCATCTCTTAACCTGGACCTGAATTCGTTGCATATATAAATACAAGATAGCTTAAATGTATTTAAAGATTTATTTTCGGTGAACTCGGGATTTAGGTCTAGTAATCCCGGGATTTTCGGGACTCCCTAATATGTACATACATTTGTAAGCGTATGGTGGCGAAAATGGTACAGCCGGCAGCAGTGTAGGGGTAAAGGGTCAACTACATAAAACTTTATTTCAACTTTACCTCGGGCTTTGGCTTTGACAGATAAGTTCAATATACGTGTTTTAACGAAACATGGCAAATGGGAAACCTCAAAGTTGAAGCAAGGCTGAAATTTGGCAAACTCTCAAATTTTGCTTGCTTTGACAATCAGAGGAGGATGACTTTGCTTTAAATTAAGAATTAAAATGATAATTAATTTTTTTCTCTATTAAATTAATAAATTTACCAGAACACTCTCAATGCAAAGAAATAAATAACGAAAAAATGTATAAAAGAGAAGAGTCAAAGCGTTCATTGTAGCATACCTCTGAAGTTGAGCGCAAAGTTTTGAAGTTGCAAATGTCAGGCGAGGTTAACAAAGCTTTATGTATTTGACCCTTAATAGCGCCGGCGGAAAGAGCGATAATAACATGTCATCATTCGCCTCTATCCACCACAATACACGCGCAGAGACGTAACGTACCACGTCACAATTCCAATTTCAATTCATCAAATTTTCTTTATTTGAAATTTCGCAGTGCGCGTATCAAATAGAAATGGAGAAATCTCTTCTTTGACACCAATATCATGGTTATGGGATTAATCTTTGACAAGTTGTTTGGAAAAACCTCCCTTATTGCTCCTGTATGAGTAATATGGGAGCAAAGAGTGGAGAATTTACTTCTATTGCTTCACGATCATGTCAAAAGGAGTAATCCCTTATTCATCTCTCCTTCTGCTCCACTAAAAGTAATATAGGAGCATACAATGGAAAAAATCTCCCCTATCGCTCTAAAATCATGCTAAAGGAAGGAATATTTTATTCCTCGTTTGGGGAGGTCTCGCTTCAAGTTCTATTTGGATAATAAACACCTACTACTGAAAATAGCTTCTTTGGCTGAAACTTCACATAAATCAAAACTTTCACTAATAGACCAAGAGGCAGCGGCTTTTTTTCAATCAATTTTATAAAGGCTGAGTTTAAAACAGGCCTGCATAATAACGTTAATTTTATCAAAAAAAATAAAAATATTTTGTTTTCAATTCGTTATTCAAAAGTTTAACCGTTTTTAGATCAACGAAAAGCTTTTCCGAATGTTTCTTATTGGAGCTTATCTCGAAAATTGTTTATACCTGCTGTACTTTTTACTAGTACTAGGGTATTCTAATTTTTGATGTTACGAAATTTTTATTGAAATCAAAATCAAAATCTGAAAAATTTTGGTCATTTTGATTATTTGAGTTAGAGTATATTTTTTCATACAAAAAATGCTCAAAAAATACTCAAACTTCGAAATATCAAATAGAAACGAAAATTCATGATTTTGTTTTTGATGCTAGTAAAATCGAAATTTTTTTAAATATTTTTTTTTTTGATAACGTTACTTTCAAAAAAATTTTGTTTATTTTGTTGTGCACCCTTGGTTTAAAACTGTGTGTTGTAGTCACGTTCCCAATTACGAAACCGACCGTCAGTCAGTCTGGTAGCGATGGGTGCGCGGGTGGGAGGCTGCGGAAGTTGTGAAAAAAGCACTTTCTGAACCAAGGAATAGGAAGAAAGGGTTTGTTTTTTTAACTCTTTTACATTGCCTGAATTGCCCCAACTGTGTTTCTTTTTTGAATTTTATTCAATCAGGCCAATGAAAAAGCCGCCTGTCTCCAATATTAACTTCAAAAAAGCTAGTAAATAATGAACATATATGTATGCAGTCGCGAAGCTCAAAAAATGTTTGATTAAGAAAATTGAGGCAAAATTTAAATTGTCGACCAGTGTTTTTAACAGATGTGATCATCATTTGGGGTGTAAGTGTAGGTACTTGTGCTGTACCCATCGTGCCGAAACGACCCGGGCCGTTTTATTATATCGATCCGGCCAAGCGCAACACACTCGGGGTGACCCTGTCTGGCATTTAGACAGGGCTACACCTCGTTACAACAACAACAACAACAATGAACCCTATAAGGTTAATAGTTACAAGACCTTTATAAAGCATTTATGAATAAAGTTCATTATAACAGTTTTATAAAGTTAAAATTAGTTTTTACTATTACGCAGTTATAATGTGTAATGTGTCACAATTTTTGACAGGCGGACAAGGCACAAGAGAATACCGAAGATTTTTCACTTGTAGGAATTCACAAAGATAAGGTTTTTGCTGGCAAAATTCAAAATAAATATGAGGTATGTTTCTTGAAAAATCTAGCAAAGAACTGTCAGCAGAAGAGTCTTGTAAAAAGCTGTCAAAATCTCATTTCTGCCAATTTTTCGTCGTACAGGAATCAGTAGAAACTTGCAGACAAAATCGCGGTTACATTTCTGATTGGCTAACAATTTGAATTAACATTTTTTTTTTGTTGTTTTGCTATGTCACCGATCAGCTGTTCCTGCTTACTAGTTTCTGCTGGACGAAAAATCTCCAGCAATAACTTGCAGCGAATTGGCGCTCCCTCTCTCAATTAGATGGCAAAAAGCTGCTGAATTCGCTGCTATTTTTGTTCAAGAAACGCTTTTTCCGGAATAATGATTCATAATTAGCAGGAAACAAGACACCCTACAAGACGGGCTGATATTTTTACTAACACACTCACATTTTAAATTGTCAATGTTGATAATTTTTTGACAAAATACTGACAATTGTCATAGATGACTGTCACATGACACATAAAACGATTGTAACACATGGTACATTTTCATTTATTGTCAAAACTTACAGAATTTTGTACGTTGTTCATTATTTTCAAAATATATTTAAAAAAGACGAAGCGGTAAAAAATTTGGCTGGAAAAAAGAGAAAATCTTTTACGGTCTGGGAATACAGATAACGTTGGAACCTTCGAAGAAATACGTACAATTGGTTGGTATTAGTTTCCTTTAGGGGTCAACTGCTAATAAATTAGCTAAAATTATGGGAGATAGCTCAAAAGACGGGTTTTGGCCTCAGGATCACGAATCCGGAAGCGCTTTTTTAATTTTTTGTTTTAGTGAAAAGTTATGGTCAAAAAACCGAAAAATGACCCGGGTCCGATACCAAAATTGGGGCGGAATCCATGGTATTTATGTGCGAAACACCTTTCTGAGTTGGCGGCCTTCGGCCGCGCTTATAAAAAATAACCCTGGGCTACGCCATCCCAAGTCCGGACGTGTGACATAACCGTGGCTACCGCCACGGCGGGACTTTTTTTGCACGTTTTTAGGGACAGTCTAATAAAATTACAACAACCACATGAAAACTTGAAACTTTGATTGCAAATATCTCTGCAGAGAAGCTAAATATTAAAAAAGCGCTTCCGGATTCGTGATCATGAGGGCGAACCCCGTCTTTTGAGCTATATCACATAATTTTAGCTAATTTATTAGCAGTTGACCCCTAAAGGAAAGTAATACCAATTGGTTTGCTTGGTGGTCAAAAATTGTTTTTTATTGATGTAATGCCCGGTATGAAAATTTAATCAAACTAATTTAATTTAATTTTAATTAATGTTTGCATTTATTTGTAGGGTTTGTTTGCTAAGGGAGTGCAAAACCGCCATGCCCGCAATTCTTATAGGAAAATGAACCGGCTTTTCCAGCCAAAGTGGTGTTTTATGATGTATGAAAGTTCAAATTCATCTAAGACAGAACGACAGTGACGATATAACGTTGAGCCGCGGATGCCCAAACTGTCCATTTCGTCGAGCACTTTCAGATCAGCTTTTAAACGAAAGTTCTCACAAGGGACTATGTCACGTATCTATGCGTAGCGCTTCAGCACGTTGCTCATCAGCTAATGCTTCCATTTCGCTACCCCAAAATTCTTGCAAAGTTGGCCTAGCGCCAATCTAATTTATATTCTTGCATTTTTATAATATTAAGTTTTTAAGTTGCACGGAGGGAAATCTATGGATGGAACATCCATAATTATTGATATCACATTAAATAAAAATTGATAATTCTGACCCATCAATGAATATGGATTTTTCATCAATGCTTTTTTGATAAATCACTATTGAAATGGTATCCATATAAACTATTGATAAATTCTATATAAGTTAACATCTTTTTTCAGTAAGATTCGAACCCTGCTCCTCTGGCACGTTAGCCCAGTATTCTACCATTCGGCTACGGCATTTTATAAAATTTTTAGAAAAATGTTCAATCATAAGAAATTCAAAAAAACGCTCCAACAAGTTGTAATATTGTTAGAAAATCCATAGTAAAAATTGTTGAACTATTATGATTATGCGTCCCAGAAAAATTTACATTTCGCCAATATATATTAATGCGGTGTATCTACCATTATTACTATGCAGTAAATATGGATATGGATATACCGACAATAGAAATACATATCACGACCTCAGATATGGACATGCCGTTCAAATATATTAGTATTCTATCCATAAATATAAAAAATAGTATATGATATCGAAATGGTTGACATGTCATTTTACTTTTCATTGCGAGCAAATAATATTTGATAACTCGCTCATTCTGAATGAATATTGCATCAAACTCGTCGCTATCAATAGCGATATTGTCACAACATTCAATGCATTTCTCTCAGTGTGTATTTGATTTATTTATGTACATACAATGTACATAAAATTTTCAATAAATATTGACCCATTTTATTTGATTTTAAAACATACATATGTTTTTCAATATAAAAATATGTAAAACGTCATTTTCATATCAGCTTTGACAGATTATGACAGTTGTCAGCTGTGATATCATTATGACAATCATGATGATGTCATCTTTGATCCAAAAATTGAGACAAAAACTCACACGGACACAGTTGGTGACATCAACTTTTTCTTATTCCTCGTATAAAATGATTGAAGCGATGATAGTTTAGCTGACAGCAATGAAAATCAAATGTTGTATCAAATGATTGTCTCTGTCTTGTAGGGTATTTGACACCTAGTAAATTGTCAAGATATTTCCAGTTGGCAATATTAGAATGGCTGGTAATATGGGACTGTGAGTACCCTAATAGTAATCATTTTCTTCGATTTTTATTTTTTCGCTCAGGAAATAATTATTATGCTTGATTTTTATTTTTTTGCTCAAAATAAAACTCAAAACGTCATATCTCCTGAACCATGAGGAGTTTCGGTTGGAAAATTTACACGAACGTATCTCTTACTCTGAAGTATCTGATCCCACACATAAGTAATTCAAAAACCGCCTATAACTAGTGGAAAAGGGGTATGAAAGTAAGACGATAAAAGAATTTCATATTTTATACATATGCGATTTCGTCACTTATCCAGGTGGCATTAATTAACTAATTAATTATTTTATCCAATCGGCGAAATACACCTTTTTTTACCTTTTCCACCATTTATAGTGGATTTTTTAATTACTTATGTAATATAAAAAAAATAAAAATCAAGCATAATTATTATTCCTGAGTGAAAAAATAAAAATTAAAGAAAATGATCACGCATGATAGAAAATTAAAAAAATCGAAAATAATAATTATGGTTGAGCAAAATGATAAAAATTAGTTGCGTTCGCCATGCAAATAATTTGTACAAATTTGTACAAATTATCTTCTTTTGTGGTAAAATCGCGTTCGCGATGAAAAATTATCCAGCAAGGAGAGAGGAATTGAGAGAGCAAAATGACATTTAATTTCGAGAGAAGCTGATATTTCTTGCTGGACAAATTTGGTCCAGCACGAACTAGCAATCACGGAAATCAGCTGATTTTGAAATTATATTTTTTCGCTCCTATATTTTGTATGACATGCAACCGTGGTATCAGCTGACAGCTGAACTTGCAAAATTTTTGTACATTTCGCGTTCGCGTAAAAATTATCAATCATCACTCATTGAGAGAGAATGTCACAGAAAAGAGAAACATTTCGTTGCTGGATGATTTGTACTGAACTTTTAGACGAACACACTTCCCTACAAGACAGATGACAATCATTTGATGCAACATTTGATTGTCATTGCTGTCAGCTAAACGATCATCGCTCCAATCATTTCACACGAGGAAAAAGAAAAAGTTGATGTCGACAACTGTGTCCGTGTGAGTTTTTGTCTCCCTCTAATACATTACTAATTTCAATAACGCATATATCTGTCTCACTCTATTTTTGGATCAATGATGATATCATGATGATGTCACAATGATATCACAGCTGACAACTGTCTAACCTTTAAAATTTGATGTAAAAATTATGTTTAAACATTTTTTTTCATTATAATATTTATTTATTTTAATCAAATTAAAAAACTTAGTATTTATTGAAAATTTTATATAAATAAATGCAATACAACTCATATTAATAAACTAGATCTTAAAACCTAATTATTACTGCTATGTATGCTCACACTGCAGCCGACTTTTCATCAGACAAAGTCGAGTGCGTTCTATTTTAACGGACGGGCGCGGATATCGCGGGAGCTTATTCAAAACACACGTGTGCTGATGTGTTGCAGTGTGGGCGTAGGGGAAGGCTCACCCGATGTCAACAAAAAACACCGGAATGTGAACGAACATTTCCCGTCAGTTAAATAGCACGGGCTTGAATTTCTTGGGTGATAAAGTGGGCTGCAGTGTGAGCTAGACTAGGCTACGTGCCAGTCACGCCTTGTGCTGGTCACAATTTCGGTCATGGTGGCTTTGCTGGCTATTCCTTTGCAAAAAACACCTATAAAAACAATGCAAACTTTAATTTTATTTAATTAAATTAATTTTAAAAATTAATATACCCATCTGCATATGTTATACAGCTTCTTTTTTCCATTTTAATTAAAAGAAATGTCCCTGCAAACCACGGCTAACCGCATTGCAAACACACACACATTTTTCATTTGACAAATTTCCCAAAATTATGTTAACCTTAAGCAACCAAAAAAAAGTTGTTCTGAATTAAATTAAAATGTGGGCCTTTAAATACCAAAAGTTCGTTTTAGGGTTAATGTGCAAACGATCTGCCAAAAAGAGAAAACATTGTTGATTTTGTACTATGCCTAATATTATGAGTGCGAATGAAACAGCATAAGAAAATATCCCAAAAATTGACAATCTGCAGCTTTCATAAATTAATTATTATTTGTCAAATTTTTTCAAGAAAAAAAGGTAAGCGTAAAATATTTTTTTTTATTTGCATTTTTAATAGAAATTCTCCCTTCTTTTATGCATGCCCGTATACGAGTGATGGCGGGAGATACAGCGTAGGAAATGCAAAAGGAAAGTTCGATGATTCCGAGAAATTCAGACGGTAGTGGCTGCGCCTTTTGAAGTCGGGTCGAAAAATTAAGGAAACAAACACTACGACGGGGTCGTATCATCATACATAAAGCATTTCAAACTGCAAGTCAACCTTTGCATGAAACGGCTTTTTAAAAAATTCCGGATTTAGTCGTGGCGCTTGCGGATGCGACTTCTTAATAGCAGTGGAGAACTGCGCTACGCCTAAATTCGGTAATTCTTAATAATCCATTTTACGCAAAGGTGGACTTGCAGCCTCAAATGCTTTGGTAGGTATTGGTTTCCTTTAAGGTCAACTGCTAATAAATTAGCTAAGAGATTCAGGATCGCGACTCCGGAAGTGCTTTTTTTAATTTTTGTTTTAGTGAAAAGTTATGGTCAGAAAACCGAAAAATGACCCGGGTCCGATACCAAAATTGGGGCGGTGGTATTTATGTGCGAAACACCTTTCGGTATTTGTTTCCTTTAGGGGTCAACTGCTAATAAATTACCTAAAATTATGTGATATAGCTCAAAAGACGGGATTCGGCCTTAGGATCAGGAATCCGGAAGCGCTTTTTTAATATTTTGCTTCCATGAAGAGATATTTGCAATCAAATTTTCAAGTTTTCATGTGGTTGTAGTTTTATTAGGCTGTCCCTAAAAACGTGGAAAAAATTTCGGTAGCCACGGTTATGTCACACGTCCGGATTTGGGATGACGTAGCCCAGGGTTATTTTTTCAACTCAGAAAAGTGTTTTGCACATAAATACCATGGATTCCGCCCCAATTTTGGTATCGGACCCGGGTAATTTTTCGGTTTTTTGACCATAACTTTTCACTAAAACAAAAAATTAAAAAAGCGCTTCCGGATTCGTGATCCTGAGGACAAAACCCGTCTTTTGAGCTATCTCCCATAATTTATTAGCAGTTGACCCCTAAAGGAAACAAATACCTTTCTGAGTTCACGGCCTTCGGCCGCGCTTATTACAAATAACCCTGGCATATCCCATCCCAAGTCAGGGTGGTGGACTGAACGCATTTTTTTGCCACGGTTTTAGGTACAGCCTAATAAAATTACAACAACCACAAGAAAACTTAATATCTCTTCAGAGAAGCAAAATATTAAAAAAGCGCCTAGGGATTCGTGATCCTGAGGCCAAACAGCGTCTTTTGAGCTATTTTGGTTGACCCCTTAAGGCAACAAATACCAATGCTTTATTTGTATGATGATGTGTCCTCGTCGTAGTGCTTGTGAAGACATTTCCTTAATTGTTGTGGAGACGGTTCACATTATTTTAATATATATTTAGTTATTAGTATGTATAATATCAATAAATAAATGTTTAATATAAATTAATAAATGATAAAATATGTATATTGTGCAATTTATTTGGAAAAATTCGGTAAGTATTGTCCTTTTAGCAATAACCATATTGGTAACTGGTTTGGTAACCTATTCAATTATAAATGTTAACCATATGCTAGCTGGTTCGGTAACCGATTCAACTACATATGTTAACCATATGCTAGCTTGTTTGTTGACTTATTCAAAGAATAATTTTAACAGCATGTTAACCAAAACATTTACTGTTTCATAACATAATGTTAGCCACCTGTTACCAGTTTCCATAACCATGTCAACAAATACTATTAACAACATGTTAGCCAAAACATTGACGACTGCAACAAATGGCTGTTAACTACATTTTAACCAAAACATTAGCCACAGTTTGAAAGGGAAATTTTTTATTTTGAAGAGTGCAGGTATACTTTATAGCAAATGGAAAAATAGAATAAGTGCAAGGGAGAGGCAAAGTGTTAATATGGTTAAAATTTTCACACGGCCTGAACAAAATTAGCTACTTCGGTAACCGTATGAAAAATGAGTGAAACCAACTATTTAACTTGGTTGCTAGCCGGTATCTGGTTTGCAGGGGTGTATTGGACTGAAATTTTTAGTTTTGAAAATGTAATAAAAATATAATTTTTAACTTCAAATTCAAAATATGCCAAGTTTGGAAAAAACATCATTTGTTATAATCATTTTATGCTCACGTGACAGTCAGTTATGACAATTAATTGACAATCGTCAGTGTTTTTATCAAAACTTTATCAACGTTGATAGTTTATAGTGTGAGTGTGTTAGTAAAATTATCAGCCCGTCTTGTAGGATTATTAATAGCCCTACAAGACAGATGACAATCATTTGATGCAACATTTGATTGTCATTGCTGTCAGCTAAATGATCATCGCTTCAATCATTTCACACGAGGAATAAGAAAAAGTTGATGTCAACAACTGTGTCCGTGTGAGCTTTTGTCTCCCTCTAACAAATTACTAATTTGAATTAAGCATATATCTATCTCACTCCATTTTTTGATCAATGATGACATCATGATGATGTCATAATGATATCACAACTGACTACTGCCATAACCTGTCAAAGCTGATATGAAAATGACTTTTACAACTTTTTTTTATTAAAAATATATATTTATTATTTTATCATCTAATATCAATTAAAATGGCTTTATATTTAATAAAAATTGCACAAGTATACGAATAAGATACAACTTAAAAACTAGCTTTTTAGGTTTAGGACTCCGGAACAAATTCTACCCAAATGCGAAGCAATTACGAGGGTCCGTGGCTCACTGAGGCTGACGAGTGGGCAAATATACCACATTAAGCCGAATGTCTCTTGGATTTAATAAAGGTGTTCGGATTAACGAAAGCTCTTGTTAAGTGTCCTCGTACGTGTGTTGCCTTTTTATACCCAGCTGTACTTGTACACAGGGTATTATAACTTTGTTAGGATAACGGTTGGTTGTACAGGTATAAAGGAATCGAGATAGATATAGACTTCCATATATCAATATGATCAGGATCGAAAAAAAATTTGATTGAGCCATGTCCGTCCGTCCGTCCGTCCGTCCGTCCGTCTGTCCGTTAACACGATAACTTGAGCAAATAATGAGATATCTTCACCAAATTTGGCATGCGTACTTATTTGGGTTCAGAATAGGTTGCTATTGAAAATGGGTAAAATCGGACCATAACCACGCCCCTTTTTCGATATCGAAAATTTCGAAAAACGTATAAAATGGGTTAATTCAATATTAGAAGCAGCTACAATGATAAAATTTGCAATATGTATTGATTTAGATGTTCTAAGGCCGATTTTATAAAAATTTTTTAAAAGGGGGCGTGGTACCGCCCACGTATCTTTGAAGAAATTTTAAAATTTTGACTCTTAATAACTTCAGAACAGTTTATGCTAGTATAACGAAATTTCGTAGAGGACATACTATTGTTGTGGTAAATTCAGCTATAGAAAATAAACGAAATCGCTTCGCGACCACGCCTACTTTTTCATAAAAGTTATATTGAAAGGAGGTGGAAATATTGAAAAGTCCATATCTAATTAACTGATTTCGCTATAATAATATAATTTGGTACATACATCAACTTTCATATTCTTTACATAATTTTTTCAAAATTTTGGAAAGTGGGCGTGGCACCGCCCACTTATGAGTCAAGCAATTTTTAAATTCGACTGCTAACAACTTCAGAACGGTGTGAGATAGATTTACGAAACTAGGTACCAGGCATGTTATGTTTATGTAGAGTACTACCACAGAAAATAAGAAAAATCGGTGAACGATCACGCCCACTTTATGTGCACAGCTGGGTATGTAATGTTCGTTTTCACCCGAACTTAGACTTCCTTACTTGTTGTTAATGACTTCGCGAAAGCATTATCCAAACAATTCACAATTTTAAACATGCTCTGTGATAGCACCTACAAAATATAAACTTTATAAAGGTCTCTTGTTAATTTTTAATACTTACGAAGTGCTTTTGCAGCCAAATGTATTTTTCCGCTCCTTAAGCGAAATAAAACGTGTGTTCGTCTAAAAGTTCAGTACGAATCATACAGCAACGAAATGTTTCTCTTTTCTGTGACATTCTCTCTCAATGAGTGATGATTGATAATTTTTACGCGAACGCGAAATGTACAAAAATTTTGCAAGTTCAGCTGTCAGCTGATACCACGGTTGCATGTCATACAAAATATAGGCGCGAAAATCAAAATCAGCTGATTTCCGTGATTGCTAGTTCGTGCTGGACCAAATTTGTCCAGCAAGAATTATCAGCTTCTCTCGAAATTAAATGTCATTTTGCTCTCTCAATTCCTCTCCTTGCTGGATAATTTTTCATCGCGAACGCGATTTTACCACAAAAGAAGATAATTTGTACAAATTTGTACAAATTATTTGCATGGCGAACGCAACTAATATTTGAATTTAAAAATATTTAATTTGAACAGACGTCTGAGTCAAATTGTTCAATTCGGAAAATACAACATTTGTTATAATCATTTTATGCTTCATGTGACAGTCAGCTATGACAATAAATGACAATTGTCAGTGTTTTTGTCAAAAATCTATCAGCATTGACATATTACGCTGTCAATTCTGATGACGTTTTGACGAAAACTCTGACAATTGTCATTCAATGTCATAGCTGACTGTCACACGAGGATGATATGATCATAGCAAATGATGCATTTTCAATTCTTTCAAAACTTAGAAGAATTTTGATTCGATGGTAATCACTTTGAAATTGAATTTAAAATATTAAAATTTAAATAAAGAATAGAAGCAAAAAAATTATATGTAAGTAAATAAAACATTTTAATTTGCAAGACACAATTTCAAAGTTTGCATTTTGTAGGTGTCCTTTGTAGCCAAAACGGCCAAGACCGAAACTGTGACCAACACAAATCTGATGAGAACGTGATTGGAGAACGTGCCATAACAATAGGGCACATCTAGAATAGGCTAGGCGCACACTGCAGCAGACTTTACCTCCCGAGAAATTCGAGCCCGTGCTATTTAACCTGGCGGGAAATGTTTCTTCACATTTCGGTGTTTTTTGCTTATCCTTTGCCTTTGCGCACACTGCAGCCGACTTTGGTCATCTGTCAGCAATTACACATCCATTCACGTGTGTTTTAAATGAGCTCCCGCGATGCCGTCCGTTAAAATAGAACGCCCTCGCATTTGTCTGATTAAAAGTCGGCTGCAGCGTGGGCGTACACAGCAGTAAATAATTAGTTTTTAAGATAAAGTTTTTTAATATTGAGTGTATGTTATTTATTTATATGAAAATTTCAATAAATAATAAGCTTTTTATTTTAATTAAAAAAAAAAATATTTTAATAAAAAAAAAGTAAACATCGTTTTTACATCAGATTTGACAGGTTAGACAATTATCAGTGGTGATATCATTATGATATCATCATGATGTCATCATTGATCCAAATATAGAGTGGGACAGATATATGCTTAATTGAAATTAGTAATGTGTTAGAGGGAGACAAAAACTCACACGGACACAGTTGTTGATATCATATATAGGTCTATCTCTATTTTTGGATCAATGCTGACATCATGATGATGTCATAATGACATCACAACTGACAACTGTCACAACCTGTCCAAGCTGATATAAAAATTACTTTTTCTTTTGTTTTTTTTTGTTTATTAAAATATTTTTAAAATCAATTAAAATGGCTTTATTTTGAATAATATAGCATATACATAATATTTAAATAATAAAATACATCTTAAAAACTAGTTACATGTTTATTTAGTTATCAAGACGCGGCACAACAAAGCCGCATACCTTTCAGCAAATATGCAAATCGTCACCGGCGCCTAGCGCAATACTCCAAATCCGTCCAAATGAGTCCATCTAATTGTATACTCTCAAGTGCCGGAAAAACCAGAATTCAGTTATTGGTACACGCTTAAAATCTATGCCAATTTGCTCACCTTCCTCGAAGGCTCGTTCGGCGAGCGATTCATCCAAATATTTTTATGCAGTCTCTTTGGGTCGTTGTGTTTTCTTAATACTTCCTGCTTATATCCTGCTCAAGATGACCATTCCTGCTAAAGTTGTCCACTCCAGCACCACTGCCACCACCAACATGCATGCTATTTTCCGCCATACCGCTGCTGCACTATTTCTGTCCTTTCCGAAAACAACTATAAAGTTTTCTTTTTGATTAATTAATTTAAATAATAAATAAATAATTACATACCTTCTTTTTTGTTATACCGATTCTTATTTTTTAAACATTCCTATAATAATATAATTATAGTTTCAAAATAATGAGCATTGGACTGAAATTTGGTTAAGTTTTGACAATACTTGAAAATACACCATTTTCTATAATCATTTTATGCGTCATGTGACAGTCAGCTATGGCAATTCATGAAAATTGTCAGTGTTTTTGTCAAAAGATTATCCGCATTGACAATTTAGAGTGTGGGGTTGTTAGTAAAAATATCAGCCCGTCTTTCTCTTTTCTCTTTTCTGTGACATTCTCTCTCAATGAGTGATGATTGATAATTTTTACGCGAACGCGAAATGTACAAAAATTTTGCATGTTCAGCTGTCAGCTGATACCACGGTTGCATGTCATACAAAATATAGGCGCGAAAATCAAAATCAGCTGATTTCCGTGATTGCTAGTTCGTGCTGGACCAAATTTGTCCAGCAAGAATTATCAGCTTCTCTCGAAATTAAATGTCATTTTGCTCTCTCAATTCCTCTCTCGTTGCTGGATAATTTTTCATCGCGAACGCGATTTTACCACAAAAGAAGATAATTTGTACAAATTTGTACAAATTATTTGCATGGCGAACGCAACTAATATTTGAATTTAAAAATATTTAATTTGAACAGACGTCTGAGTCAAATTGTTCAATTCGGAAAATACAACATTTGTTATAATCATTTTATGCTTCATGTGACAGTCAGCTATGACAATAAATGACAATTGTCAGTGTTTTTGTCAAAAATCTATCAGCATTGACATATTACGCTGTCAATTCTGATGACGTTTTGACGAAAACTCTGACAATTGTCATTCAATGTCATAGCTGACTGTCACACGAGGATGATATGATCATAGCAAATGATGCATTTTCAGTTCTTTCAAAACTTAGAAGAATTTTGATTCGATGGTAATCACTTTGAAATTGAATTTAAAATATTAAAATTTAAATAAAGAATAGAAGCAAAAAAATTATATGTAAGTAAATAAAACATTTTAATTTGCAAGACACAATTTCAAAGTTTGCATTTTGTAGGTGTCCTTTGTAGCCAAAACGGCCAAGACCGAAACTGTGACCAACACAAATCTGATGAGAACGTGATTGGAGAACGTGCCATAACAATAGGGCACATCTAGAATAGGCTAGGCGCACACTGCAGCAGACTTTACCTCCCGAGAAATTCGAGCCCGTGCTATTTAACCTGGCGGGAAATGTTTCTTCACATTTCGGTGTTTTTTGCTTATCCTTTGCCTTTGCCCACACTGCAGCCGACTTTGGTCATCTGTCAGCAATTACACATCCATTCACGTGTGTTTTAAATGAGCTCCCGCGATGCCGTCCGTTAAAATAGAACGCCCTCGCATTTGTCTGATTAAAAGTCGGCTGCAGCGTGGGCGTACACAGCAGTAAATAATTAGTTTTTAAGATAAAGTTTTTTAATATTGAATGTATGTTATTTATTTATATGAAAATTTCAAAAATAATAAGCTTTTTATTTTAATTAAAAAAAAAAAATATTTTAATAAAAAAAAAGTAAACATCGTTTTTACATCAGATTTGACAGGTTAGACAATTATCAGTGGTGATATCATTATGATATCATCATGATGTCATCATTGATCCAAATATAGAGTGGGACAGATATATGCTTAATTGAAATTAGTAATGTGTTAGAGGGAGACAAAAACTCACACGGACACAGTTGTTGACATCATATATAGGTCTAACTCTATTTTTGGATCAATGCTGACATCATGATGATGTCATAATGACATCACAACTGACAACTGTCACAACCTGTCCAAGCTGATATAAAAATTGCTTTTTCTTTTGTTTTTTTTTGTTTATTAAAATATTTTTAAAATCAATTAAAATGGCTTTATTTTGAATAATATAGCATATACATAATATTTAAATAATAAAATACATCTTAAAAACTAGTTACATGTTTATTTAGTTATCAAGACGCGGCACAACAAAGCCGCATACTAGGGTTTTACCCGGGTAATAAGGCGGGAAATTTCTACTGTAATTCGCATGCAGGTTTAAGTGGTATCTGCCATTTTCGCCAATTCATTTGCTTCATTTCTTTGAAATTTAAAAAAAAATTTAACAGGAGCACAGAATATTTGTGTAGGTAGATATACAAAAATGAAAATTTGAAAAATGTATGTATGTTTGTATGAATGTAGATAAAAAAGTTTGAAAAATTTTTTTCATACTGCAAAACGTTCTATGTCAATATTATTCTTTTAGGTTTAAGTGCGCAATGTACGCATCTTTCTCTTATTCTACGTCGCCGTTTGCAAAAAGATAGTTGAAAGATTGATTCGTTGGGCAAAAAAAAAAAGTAAAAGTATATTCAAATACACCTAATTTTCGAAAGAACTCAAAAATTACAAACATTACATAGAGCGTTTTGATGTATTACCACAAATATACGGGAGCATTAGAGTGCCAAAAAAGTTTCACACTTTCTATCGGAATGATTAAGCTTGAGAATTTATTTTTTTTTTTGTAGCAAAATTGCTTCTGCACGCCAATGAAAGATTTCCTATGAAAATAAAAAACAAATTTGACATGTGAGAAATTATAAGCACCTGCAACTCTGGTGTCTTAGTTTCTGTTTGAAAACTTTAGATTTGTAACAAACTTTTCAAAATGTTATTTGTTTCATGCGCTGCTAAGCGCTCTCCAATGATGCTGTTATGTCAGGCCGAGTTAAAATACAGGAGATGATAGAAACACGAGCTTTTAATCCAATTTAGGATTGTATAATTTCCCCTTTAAAAGCTGATGTGGTTTTTTAATATAAAAATCACTGGAAATTATTTGGAACGCATAATAATTAAAAAACATGCTCGGAAAATTTCTGGAAATAGCGCTTTTCGAAATTGGTGATTCAATAAATATTTTATAAATTTTAAGGAAACATTTAAGCACACGCTAATAAGTTGTTTTTAATATTTGACAAGTATCAGGAGCACAGAATTTCAGTAAGCAATTATACAAAAAAAATTCAATAAACTGGTATGTACAGATGGGGGTTGGTGGGGCAACTGCTCCCACTTTTAAATTGCATTTCGAAAATATCTTTGTGTATAAGAAAAGAACTGAAAGCTAGTAGATTGCGTGTTTTTGAAGTTATTAACATCAATATTAGCACACGATAATAAATTATCACGTAGAATCTTTATTTATTTTGTAAGTTATTTTTGAAACAATATTTATGTATTCCAGCCACAATCAATGAAGGGAAAGTAATGTAACTATGTATTCTAATTATTATTCATAAAACGTTTATTTTGATATAAGAATGTCAACATATGCACATTCTGAGGAAGCAAGCAGTTTCTCAATGCAGTAACGATATTTCCCGCACTAGAAAATGTTCGTTCAGATTCTGCTCAAGTAGCAGGAATAGACAAATATTGTTTGGCAATCTCAAAAAGCTTAGGGTAAATCCCAGAATGATTTGTCCACCATACAAGGGGATTTATATTATGGCCAATCTGAGGTTCTGCTGCATAAAAGTCCAACTGCGTTCGGGAATCACTTTGGCTGCTTTCACATTGAAATAAAAAGTCCAATTGCGTGTTTTTAGAAGGCCTCGGTTCACAAACATTTAAAATGTTATTATTCTCAAGCAAAGATGCTATAAATGAAATCACCTTAGCCTTTGTTCCCTCTACTTCGTAAGCTAAATTTTTGTGTCTGGGATCCAGGAACGATGCAACTACCGGTGCTGAAATGTCAGTAATATCAATTTCGAATCTTTCTTTTAATGATAATCTTGCTGTGTTTTTAAAAACTTCCTCATTGCTTTGTTCAAAATACGACTACGCCATATGGTTATTTATCAAAGCATGAACCAGAGGACGAATCATAGATATAGAGATGTCTTTCTCAATAACACATTCGTTGCTACATCGAAAGGTTTCAGCATCTCAACCATTTTTTCCATGGTTGTCCATTCGGTTTCCGCCATGTCTAGTTTTATTGTATAGGAAAGTTTTGTTACACTTCGGTCTTGGAGGACTAAAGTGATAGCATTTTTGTTGCGAATTAAACTTTCACACATCTTATACTTCGAGTTCCACCGCGTTTCGATACATTGAACTAGTCTGTTCTCCTTCACACCCAATTGCGTCTGACGATTTGATAATGCGGATTTAGCTATTGTTGATCGGTGGAACTGACGACAATGCATCTTTAATCACAAGCTGAAGAAGATGTGCGCTACATTTTATGCTACTAGGAACAACGATTAGTTGCGCTGCTGCTGCGTTCATCACGTTTGCGCTGTCATGTGTCATAGCTCGCGTTTTCTCCATTATACCCCAGTCAGCAAGAACTACTTCGAGAGATGAACTAATATTCTCCGCCATTGGTCTTCCTAGATTTATTTAACATGTCTCAAGTCTCGACTTAGAAAAGATCAAAATACACACTTCAAAAACGCAAATTGGAACAGCTTTTGGATGGGGCTTAGATGTACGGTTGTCTTGAAATCTTTCTATAACATTAACTATGGGTGTGTTCGAGCAGCTCAATATTACTGCAGTCATGTTACTTTATTGATGCCCTGAAGCTGATACTTAGGTGATAATATGCTGCAATGATTGCATATTTTATTTTAATGTTGCGAATGATGAGCTTGTGATGAGTAACATATTGTCAACATTTTATTAACCCTGCTGCCATAACGTACGTCTTCGAGGCATATCGACTTTTTTCTTGTTGATCTCCCTCTCGCAATTACTCTCTAAGCTAACTCATACTGGCATTTATCTCCGTCGTTACTCACAGCCTGGAAGTGATGGTTGATTTTGCAGAGTAGGTTTCGTATTTCATGATATATGGTTATAACATACGCCTGAGAGACGTATCGTTATGAATTAAGGGGTAAAAAATAACGTTATGAAAGCAGGGTTAAACGAAAGCGCGAAATTTTGCCGAAGAACATGATGCTCTGTCATAAAAAGTAGCACTGCTACAACCAACGCGGCTCGAACACACCCGATATTTTTTTTTTGCGGGACGCTACTGGAATATTTTTTAAAAATTTTTGACAAGCGGCCATGTTTTTCTTCAAACGTACAATACAGACTTACTCACATAAAAAAATTGTCACACCAAACCCTGTAGTCAACTCCAAGTCAACTACTAGTTCTTTATTTTTCAGTGTTCATAGCACTTTTATTAGAGCGTCTCGAGCTTACAGGCAAAAAAAAAGACGGCCGTACCTCCCCTCATACAAAGTGTTTTTGAAAAACATTAAAAAAAATTTTTTTTGTGGCAAGCCTAGATGTCGCCTAATTACATTTTTCTTCAAATCTTTGGCAATTGTTGTCGGATTTTAATGTTTGACACATAAATTTTTTCGTCTCAAAGAGGAGGTTTTTTCTCAAGAAAGTTCATTGAGCTCAAGCGTTTCGTTGTGGTACCACACTCGACTGAGATGTAAACAAAAGGTGAAGGATGACTTAAACTCCCTTGGGGTTTCCAATTGGCGTCAGTTATCGCTAAAAAGGAATGATTGGCGTGCTCTGATACGAAACGGCAAAAAACCGCTTAGGCGGGTTGTCGTCATTATGATCAAAGCCAAGATTAGAATTTCAGATAAAAAAAGTATCTTTTTTAAGTCAGCTTTTGATTTCATTGAAAATTTGTATGATGTCAGCATTGATCTGGCTTAGAACACCGGTTTCGACCTTAACTGAGGCCTGGACAGCTACGTATGAATGCATGATAAAACCAAACCAAAAACGTAAATAAATTATTATTAATATCTCAGAACTAAATTTGATTAGTTAACTAAAACAAGTACTTATATGTATAGAAATCTGAAGATATTTGGTATTTGAGAAAAGGTTTCGAAAAAGCAATTGATCTTTTTTATTAACTTATACCAATGGTACAATGAACAGCTAGGATGAAAATAAATAATAATAGTTGACTTGGAGTTATATGAATTTCCTACAGGGTTTGGAGACAGAATTTCTTTATGTAAGTATGTAATTCTGTCACAAATATTGTACGATTGAAAAAAACATGGCCGCTTGTCAAAAATTATTTCAGTAGCGTCCCGTATAAAAAAATATGGGGTGTGTTGAATAAAATGTTGACAATCTGTTGCTCATCACAAGCTCATCATTCGCTACATGAAAAGGAAGTATGCAATTATTGTTGCATATTGGGGTCTATCAGCTATTCCGACGGAGCTCCCGGCGGGAGAAAATTGAACAGATCTTGAGGGAATTCCAACGATTTTAAGGGAATTTGACGGTATGTTTCGATAAATTCGATGTTATCTTTATCGACTCTACTACCTTCATTCCTGCCGGGAGCTCCGCCGGAGTAGCTGATATTATCACTTAAATATCAGCATCAGAGCATCCATAAAGTAACTTGACTGCAATACTGCAGTAATATTGATAATAATATTAACGTTAATAACTTCAAAAACACGCATCTACTAGCTTTCAGTTATTTTCTTATACACAACGATATTTTCGAAATGCAATTTAACAGTGGGAGTAGTTGCCCCACCAACCCCCTTCTGTACATACCAGTTTATTGAATTTTTTTTTTTTTTGTATAATTGCTTACTGAAATTCTGTGCTCCTGATACTTGTCAAATATTAAAAACAACTTATTAGCGTGTGCTTAAATGTTTCCTTAAAATTTATAAAATATTTATTGAATCACCAATTTCGAAAAGCGCTATTTCCAGAAATTTTTCGAGCATGTTTTTTATTATTATGCGTTCCAAATAATTTCCAGTGATTTTTATATTAAAAAACCACATCAGCTTTTAAAGGGGAAATTATACAATCCTAAATTGGATTAAAAGCTCGTGTTTCTATCATCTCCTGTATTTTAACTCGGCCTGACATAACAGCATCATTGGAGAGCGCTTAGCAGCGCATGAAACAAATAACATTTTGAAAAGTTTGTTACAAATCTAAAGTTTTCAAACAGAAACTAAGACACCAGAGTTGCAGGTGCTTATAATTTCTCACATGTCAAATTTGTTTTTTATTTTCATAGGAAATCTTTCATTGGCGTGCAGAAGCAATTTTGCTACAAAAAAAAATAAATTCTCAAGCTTAATCATTCCGATAGAAAGTGTGAAACTTTTTTGGCACTCTAATGTTCCCGTATATTTTTGGTAATACATCAAAACTCTCTATGTAAGGTTTGTAATTTTTGAGTTCTTTGGAAAATTAGGTGTGATTTAATGTACTTTTACATATCTTTTGCCCCACAAATCAATCTTTCAACTAACTTATTTCAAACGGCAACGTAAAATAAGAGAAAGATGCGTACATTGCGCATTTAAACCTGAAGGAATAATATTGACATACAACGTTTTGCAGTATGAAAAAAAATTTTCAAACTTTTTTTATCTACATACATACAAATATTGCTACAAACATACATACATTTTTCAAAATTTCATTTTTGTATATCTACCTACACAAATATTCTGTGCTCCTGTTACATTTTTTTTTAAATTTCAAAGAAATGAAGCAAATAAATTGGCGAAAATGGCAGATACCACTTAGACATGCATGCGAATTACAGTAGAAATTTCCCGCCTTATTACCCGGGTCTTCAGACCAGTAATCGACTAGTCAAAAGCAACTATTCGACTAGTCGATTAGTGATAATCGAATATTTTTGGAAACGACTAGTCGAAATCGATTATTCGACTAATCGATTTGTCGATTATCAAGAGCCCTACCGCATACCTTTCAGCAAATATGCAAATCGTCACCGGCGCCTAGCGCAATACTCCAAATCCGTCCAAATGAGTCCATCTAATTGTATACTCTCAAGTGTCGGAAAACCCAGAATTCAGTTATTGGTACACGCTTAAAATCTATGCCAATTTGCTCACCTTCCTCGAAGGCTCGTTCGGCGAGCGATTCATCCAAATATTTTTATGCAGTCTCTTTGGGTCGTTGTGTTTTCTTAATACTTCCTGCTTATATCCTGCTCAAGATGACCATTCCTGCTAAAGTTGTCCACTCCAGCACCACTGCCACCACCAACATGCATGCTATTTTCCGCCATACCGCTGCTGCACTATTTCTGTCCTTTCCGAAAACAACTATAAAGTTTTCTTTTTGATTAATTAATTTAAATAATAAATAAATAATTACATACCTTCTTTTTTGTTATACCGATTCTTATTTTTTAAACATTCCTATAATAATATAATTATAGTTTCAAAATAATGAGCATTGGACTGAAATTTGGTTAAGTTTTGACAATACTTGAAAATACACCATTTTCTATAATCATTTTATGCGTCATGTGACAGTCAGCTATGGCAATTCATGAAAATTGTCAGTGTTTTTGTCAAAAGATTATCCGCATTGACAATTTAGAGTGTGGGGTTGTTAGTAAAAATATCAGCCCGTCTTGTAGGGATTTATGCTTGAGTAGAATGATTAAAATCAATACATAATGATTATCTCTGAATAATATGGATAAAACTCAAAAAATATAAATCATTGCAGATTGCTAAAGGTTATACCTGTACAAGTATGGTGGTCGAATGAAACCTTTTTCAAATCAAATGAAACCTTTTCAAATCAAATGAAACATTTTTGAAATCGTAGTATCGAAGGAGATTTAACGATGAGCTGTACGAGCTTTACGCAGATCTGACCATAGTCCAGCGAATTAAAGCCCAAAGGCTCCGCTGGCTGGGTCACGTCATGCGAATGGACAAAGAAGCTCCAGCCCAGAAGGTTTTCCAATCGTCACCCGAATTCGGCAGCAGAGGAAGGGGGAGGCCTCGACTGAGATGGAAACAACAGGTGGAGGATGACTTGAACTCCCTTGGGGTTTCCAATTGGCGTCAGTTATCGCTAAAAAGGAATGACTGGCGTGCTTTGATAGGCGACGGCCAAAATCGCTTAGGCGGTTAAGCGCCAATAAATGATGATGATTTTTGAAATCATATCATTTTTTTTAAACCGACGTGCCATACGAAAACTAATGCTTTCATTTTGTGCATTTCCTGTCTGGAGAAAATGTACTAACTAAAAGTGTTAGTTTTCGTCAGACACAAATTAGTTTTCTTACAGAATTTTAAAATTTTCGTTGAAAATTTAAAAAGTGTTAGATATCGTATGGCACGTCGAAATAAAGTGAAACTTTTTTCAAATAAAATGAAACCTTTTTTAAATATAATGAAACTTTTTTCATGTCAAATAAAACCATTTTTAGATCAAAATATATCGTCCTTTCTAGTGTTTCAGAACTCAATAAAGTAATTGTCAAAATATTTTTAATAAATTTTTTACTATTTTTTTATTCCCATACATATTTATATTTGAGTCGACAAATATCAAAATGGACCAGGTGCACAGATGAGGTTTTTCCAGGTTTTTTAAGCATTTCACACCGTAATATAAGTGTAAGTTTTGGTGACAGGCACAGAGCCAACAATGCCTAATAAAATAGAACAAAAGTCATAAGATATCTCTATAGATTTTCTTCAAGAAGATGTACTTCTTCTTATTTTAGAGACCGTCTTTTTAATTTTATTAAGAAGATTTTCTTTTTAATATTTTAAATGAAAAATAAAATGATATCGCCCTCACCGAGAATCGAACTTACAATTTTCGGAATGATAAACCCAGCTGTTAACCATCAGGCCATCGCTCACTTTTGATTGCTAGCGTCTAATTACTGATATGTGTATAGTTGTTAATGTTTCAAAGGAAAATCTCATAAATATATTTAAGAAGATTTCTTTTTAACATTTCTAATTAGGAAAAAAAGAGAGAGAATCGAACTTACAATTTTTCGATTGCTAAACCCAGCTGCTAACCATCCGGTCATCGTATACTAATAATTGCCAGCGTCTAACTACACCTTTGTACTAAATGTATAGTTTTTTAATAAGAACTTCTTCTTAAAACCAAAAAGATTTCCCTACAGTTTTTTCTTCGTTTGCACCGTTGCGACTACCCCTTTGCCCAAAAGCTGATCATGAAGACAATCATATTAATTTTATTAGGCATTTTTTGCTCTGTGGGTAACAAGGTCAATGGAAATAGTGTCAATTAACTTCATATCGCATTGCAAATGGAAATAGTGTCAATTGACACTACCCTGCAAAAATCTAGAGTACTCTATTTCCTATCCAAAGAGTACTCCAATTGGAACATCAGAGTGCTCCAAATGTAATCCTTTTACATATAAAAATTGTGCTCCAATTAACATTGCGATGCCCTAGGACTGGACCACCTACTCCAACCTTCGCTTTGTTTCCGCCAAAGAACTGTTCAACCAAAATTGGTACACGCAAAACATCTTATAACACTAAAACCAATATTCGCGGGAAAGTGGATGATACTTTAATCAAAAGAGTGATTCTTAAGCTATAATAAATATAGTTTAAAAAAACTAAAACTCGCGCTTTTAGAGTGTAATGAACTAAAAAGTTGAAAATAATTTTAAAACCCCTACACAGTAGTCTTGTGGAAAAAGCGTGGTCCGCTTTGTTCCATAATCTTCGTTTTTTATTTAATTTATTTTTACCTTTTTAGTGCTATATTCTTTAAAAGCGTGTGTTTTCGCTTTTTAACCTATATTTATTTTTTACTTTTTAGTTAAATGTGTTATGAAGTAATCGATAAATATATCGAAGTATACCGCAGTGCAAACGAAACCTCTGGGCCTCCACTTTCGTTTGATACCCACATTGTAGGCAATTTTCAATATTATTGTACAATCTTATTTTGACCGATAACTCAGTTATCGATAAATATGAATGTACATATATACAAGTAAAGCTAATGAAAGCGTAGTAAAAAACTAGCATTATGTGGGAAAAGCGTCTTGCGCTCGATATACCAAAATTATGGCACAAAGCGGGCCACGCTTTTTCCACAAGACTACTGTGTAGGGGTTTTAAAATTATTTTCAACTTTTTAGTTCATTACACTCTAAAAGCGTGAGTTTTAGTTTTTTTAAACTATATTTATTTTTTACTTTTTAGTCAAATGTCCCTTTCGTTTGATACCCATGTTGTAGGGAAATTTTAAGGTTTTCGGGCAACCACATTTTGACCGATAACTCAGTTATCGATAAATTTATCGAAATATATCGAAGTCCAAATGAAACCTGGGGCCTTCCCCTTTCGTTTGATACCCATATTGTAGGGAAATTTTAAGGTTTTCGGGCAACCACATTTTGACCGATAACTCAGTTATCGATAAATTTGTCGAAATATATCGAAGTCCAAATGAAACCTGGGGTCTTCCCCTTTCGTTTGATACTCATATTGTAGGGAAATTTTAAGGTTATCGGGCAACCATATTTTGACCGATAACTCAGTTATCGATAAATTTATCGAAATATATCGAAGTCCAAATGAAACCTGGGGTCTTCCCCTTTCGTTTGATACCCATATTGTAGGGAAATTTTAAGGTTTTCGGGCAACCACATTTTGACCGATAACTCAGTTATCGATAAATTTATCGAAATATATCGAGGTCCAAATGAAACCTGGGGTCTTCCCTTTCGTTTGATACCCATGTTGTAAGGAATTTTTTAGGTTTTTGGGCAATCATATATTGACCGATAACTCAGTTATCGAAATTTTAAGGTTTTCGGGCAACCACATTTTGACCGATAACTCAGTTATCGATAAGTTTATCGAAATATATCGAGGTCCAAATGAAACCTGGGGTCTTCCCCTTTCGTTTGATACCCATATTGTAAGGAATTTTTTAGGTTTTTGGGCAATCATATATTGACCGATAACTCAGTTATCGATAAATTTATCGAAATATATCGAGGTGCATATGAAACCTGGGGTCTTCCCCTTTCGTTTGATACCCATATTGTAGGGAAATTTTAAGGTTTTCGGGCAACCACATTTTGACCGATAACTCAGTTATCGATAAATTTATCGAAATATATCGAGGTCCAAATGAAACCTGGGGTCTTCCCCTTTCGTTTGATACCCATATTGTAAGGAATTTTTTAGGTTTTTGGGCAATCATATATTGACCGATAACTCAGTTATCGATAAATTTATCGAAATATATCGAGGTCCAAATGAAACCTGGGGTCTTCCCCTTTCGTTTGATACCCATATTGTAAGGAATTTTTTAGGTTTTTGGGCAATCATATATTGACCGATAACTCAGTTATCGATAAATTGATCGAAATAAGCATATATCATATATGGCACAAAGCGGGCCACGCTTTTTCCACAAGACTACTGTGTAGGGGTTTTAAAATTATTTTCAACTTTTTAGTTCATTACACTCTAAAAGCGTGAGTTTTAGTTTTTTTAAACTATTTATTTTTTACTTTTTAATCAATGTCCCTTTCGTTTGATACTCATATTTTAGGGAATTTTAAGTTATTTGGGCCTCACATTTTGACGAAAACTCAGTTATCGATAAATTTATCAAAATATATCGATGTCCAAATGAAACCTGGGACCTTCCTCTTTCGTTTGATACCCATATTGTAGGGAAATTTTAAGGTTTTTGGGCAATCATATTTTAACCGATAACTCAGTTATCGATAAATTTATCAAAATATATCGAAGTCCAAATGAAACCTGGGGTCTTCCCCTTTCGTTTGGTACCCATATTGTAGGGAAATTTTGAGGTTTTCGGGCAACCACATTTTGACCGATAACTCAGTTATCGATAAATTTATCGAAATATATCGAAGTCCAAATGAAACCTGGGGTCTTCCCCTTTCGTTTGATACCCATATTGTAGGGAAATTTTAAGGTTTTCGGGCAACCATATTTTGTCCGATAACTCAGTTATCGATAAATTTATCGAAATATATCGAAGTCCAAATGAAACCTGGGGCCTTCCCCTTTCGTTTGATACCCATATTGTAGGGAAATTTTAAGGTTTTCGGGCAACCACATTTTGTCCGATAACTCAGTTATCGATAAATTTATCGAAATATATCGAAGTCCAAATGAAACCTGGGGTCTTCCCCTTTCGTTTGATACTCATATTGTAGGGAAATTTTAAGGTTTTCGGGCAACCACATTTTGACCGATAACTCAGTTATCGATAAATTTATCGAAGTCCAAATGAAACCTGGGGTCTTCCCCTTTCGTTTGATACCCATATTGTAGGGAAATTTTAAGGTTTTCGGGCAACCACATTTTGACCGATAACTCAGTTATCAATAAATTTATCGAAATATATCGAGGCCAAATGAAACCTGGGGTGTTCCCCTTTCGTATGATACCCATGTTGTAAGGAATTTTTTAGGTTTTTGGGCAATCATATATTGACCGATAACTCAGTTATCGAAATTTTAAGGTTTTCGGGCAACCACATTTTGACCGATAACTCAGTTATCGATAAATTTATCGAAATATATCGAGGTCCAAATGAGACCTGGGGTCTTCCCCTTTCGTTTGATACCCATATTGTAAGGAATTTTTTAGGTTTTTGGGCAATCATATATTGACCGATAACTCAGTTATCGATAAATTTATCGAAATATATCGAAGTCCAAATGAAACCTGGGGCCTTCCCCTTTCGTTTGATACCCATATTGTAGGGAAATTTTAAGGTTTTCGGGCAACCACATTTTGACCGATAACTCAGTTATCGATAAATTTGTCGAAATATATCGAAGTCCAAATGAAACCTGGGGCCTTCCCCTTTCGTTTGATACCCATATTGTAGGGAAATTTTAAGGTTTTCGGGCAACCACATTTTGACCGATAACTCAGTTATCGATAAATTTATCGAAATATATCGAGGTCCAAATGAAACCTGGGGTCTTCCCTTTCGTTTGATACCCATGTTGTAAGGAATTTTTTAGGTTTTTGGGCAATCATATATTGACCGATAACTCAGTTATCGATAAATTTATCGAAATATATCGAAGTCCAAATGAAACCTGGGGCCTTCCCCTTTCGTTTGATACCCATATTGTAGGGAAATTTTAAGGTTTTCGGGCAACCACATTTTGTCCGATAACTCAGTTATCGATAAATTTATCGAAATATATCGAAGTCCAAATGAAACCTGGGGTCTTCCCCTTTCGTTTGATACTCATATTGTAGGGAAATTTTAAGGTTTTCGGGCAACCACATTTTGACCGATAACTCAGTTATCGATAAATTTATCGAAGTCCAAATGAAACCTGGGGTCTTCCCCTTTCGTTTGATACCCATATTGTAGGGAAATTTTAAGGTTTTCGGGCAACCACATTTTGACCGATAACTCAGTTATCAATAAATTTATCGAAATATATCGAGGCCAAATGAAACCTGGGGTGTTCCCCTTTCGTATGATACCCATGTTGTAAGGAATTTTTTAGGTTTTTGGGCAATCATATATTGACCGATAACTCAGTTATCGAAATTTTAAGGTTTTCGGGCAACCACATTTTGACCGATAACTCAGTTATCGATAAATTTATCGAAATATATCGAGGTCCAAATGAGACCTGGGGTCTTCCCCTTTCGTTTGATACCCATATTGTAAGGAATTTTTTAGGTTTTTGGGCAATCATATATTGACCGATAACTCAGTTATCGATAAATTTATCGAAATATATCGAAGTCCAAATGAAACCTGGGGCCTTCCCCTTTCGTTTGATACCCATATTGTAGGGAAATTTTAAGGTTTTCGGGCAACCACATTTTGACCGATAACTCAGTTATCGATAAATTTGTCGAAATATATCGAAGTCCAAATGAAACCTGGGGCCTTCCCCTTTCGTTTGATACCCATATTGTAGGGAAATTTTAAGGTTTTCGGGCAACCACATTTTGACCGATAACTCAGTTATCGATAAATTTATCGAAATATATCGAGGTCCAAATGAAACCTGGGGTCTTCCCTTTCGTTTGATACCCATGTTGTAAGGAATTTTTTAGGTTTTTGGGCAATCATATATTGACCGATAACTCAGTTATCGAAATTTTAAGGTTTTCGGGCAACCACATTTTGACCGATAACTCAGTTATCGATAAATTTATCGAAATATATCGAGGTCCAAATGAGACCTGGGGTCTTCCCCTTTCGTTTGATACCCATATTGTAAGGAATTTTTTAGGTTTTTGGGCAATCATATATTGACCGATAACTCAGTTATCGATAAATTTATCGAAATATATCGAGGTGCATATGAAACCTGGGGTCTTCCCCTTTCGTTTGATACCCATATTGCAGGGAAATTTTAAGGTTTTCGGGCAACCACATTTTGACCGATAACTCAGTTATCGTTAAATTTATCGAAATATATCGAGGTCCAAATGAAACCTGGGGTCTTCCCCTTTCGTTTGATACCCATATTGTAAGGAATTTTTTAGGTTTTGGGCAATCATATATTGACCGATAACTCAGTTATCGATAAATTTATCGAAATATATCGAGGTCCAAATGAAACCTGGGGTCTTCCCCTTTCGTTTGATACCCATATTGTAAGGAATTTTTTAGGTTTTTGGGCAATCATATATTGACCGATAACTCAGTTATCGAAATATATCGAGGTCCAAATGAAACCTGGGGTCTTCCCCTTTCGTTTGATACCCATATTGTAAGGATTTTTTTAGGTTTTTGGGCAATCATATATTGACCGATAGCTCAGTTATCGATAAATTTATCGAAATATATCGAGGTCCAAATGAAACCTTGGGTCTTCCCCTTTCGTTTGATACCCATAATGTAGGGAAATTTTAAGGTTTTCGGGCAACCACATTTTGACCGATAACTCAGTTATCGATAAATTTATCGAAGTCCAAATGAAACCTGGGGTCTTCCCCTTTCGTTTGATACCCATATTGTAAGGAATTTTTTAGGTTTTTGGGCAATCATATATTGACCGATAACTCAGTTATCGATAAATTTATCGAAATATATCGAGGTCCAAATGAAACCTGGGGTCTTCCCCTTTCGTTTCATACCCATATTGTAAGGAATTTTTTAGGTTTTTGGGCAATCATATATTGACCGATTACTCAGTTATCGATAAATTTATCGAAATAAGCATATATCATATATGGCACAAAGCGGGCCACGCTTTTTCCACAAGACTACTGTGTAGGGGTTTTAAAATTATTTTCAACTTTTTAGTTCATTACACTCTAAAAGCGTGAGTTTTAGTTTTTTTAAACTATATTTATTTTTTACTTTTTAGTCAAATGTCCCTTTCGTTTGATACTCATATTTTAGGGAAGTTTAAGTTATTTGGGCCTCACATTTTGACGAAAACTCAGTTATCGATAAATTTATCGAAATATATCGAGGTCCAAATGAAACCTGGGGTCTTCCCCTTTCGTTTGGTACCCATATTGTAGGGAAATTTTAAGGTTTTTGGGCGATCATATTTTAACCGATAACTCAGTTATCGATAAATTTATCGAAATATATCGAAGTCCAAATGAAACCTGGGGTCTTCCCCTTTCGTTTGGTACCCATATTGTAGGGAAATTTTGAGGTTTTCGGGCAACCACATTTTGACCGATAACTCAGTTATAGAAATATATCGAAGTCCAAATGAAACCTGGGGTCTTCCCCTTTCGTTTGATACCCATATTGTAGGGAAATTTTAAGGTTTTCGGGCAACCACATTTTGACCGATAACTCAGTTATCAATAAATTTATCGAAATATATCGAGGCCAAATGAAACCTGGGGTGTTCCCCTTTCGTATGATACCCATGTTGTAAGGAATTTTTTAGGTTTTTGGGCAATCATATATTGACCGATAACTCAGTTATCGAAATTTTAAGGTTTTCGGGCAACCACATTTTGACCGATAACTCAGTTATCGATAAATTTATCGAAATATATCGAGGTCCAAATGAGACCTGGGGTCTTCCCCTTTCGTTTGATACCCATATTGTAAGGAATTTTTTAGGTTTTTGGGCAATCATATATTGACCGATAACTCAGTTATCGATAAATTTATCGAAATATATCGAAGTCCAAATGAAACCTGGGGCCTTCCCCTTTCGTTTGATACCCATATTGTAGGGAAATTTTAAGGTTTTCGGGCAACCACATTTTGACCGATAACTCAGTTATCGATAAATTTGTCGAAATATATCGAAGTCCAAATGAAACCTGGGGCCTTCCCCTTTCGTTTGATACCCATATTGTAGGGAAATTTTAAGGTTTTCGGGCAACCACATTTTGACCGATAACTCAGTTATCGATAAATTTATCGAAATATATCGAGGTCCAAATGAAACCTGGGGTCTTCCCTTTCGTTTGATACCCATGTTGTAAGGAATTTTTTAGGTTTTTGGGCAATCATATATTGACCGATAACTCAGTTATCGATAAATTTATCGAAATATATCGAAGTCCAAATGAAACCTGGGGCCTTCCCCTTTCGTTTGATACCCATATTGTAGGGAAATTTTAAGGTTTTCGGGCAACCACATTTTGTCCGATAACTCAGTTATCGATAAATTTATCGAAATATATCGAAGTCCAAATGAAACCTGGGGTCTTCCCCTTTCGTTTGATACTCATATTGTAGGGAAATTTTAAGGTTTTCGGGCAACCACATTTTGACCGATAACTCAGTTATCGATAAATTTATCGAAGTCCAAATGAAACCTGGGGTCTTCCCCTTTCGTTTGATACCCATATTGTAGGGAAATTTTAAGGTTTTCGGGCAACCACATTTTGACCGATAACTCAGTTATCAATAAATTTATCGAAATATATCGAGGCCAAATGAAACCTGGGGTGTTCCCCTTTCGTATGATACCCATGTTGTAAGGAATTTTTTAGGTTTTTGGGCAATCATATATTGACCGATAACTCAGTTATCGAAATTTTAAGGTTTTCGGGCAACCACATTTTGACCGATAACTCAGTTATCGATAAATTTATCGAAATATATCGAGGTCCAAATGAGACCTGGGGTCTTCCCCTTTCGTTTGATACCCATATTGTAAGGAATTTTTTAGGTTTTTGGGCAATCATATATTGACCGATAACTCAGTTATCGATAAATTTATCGAAATATATCGAAGTCCAAATGAAACCTGGGGCCTTCCCCTTTCGTTTGATACCCATATTGTAGGGAAATTTTAAGGTTTTCGGGCAACCACATTTTGACCGATAACTCAGTTATCGATAAATTTGTCGAAATATATCGAAGTCCAAATGAAACCTGGGGCCTTCCCCTTTCGTTTGATACCCATATTGTAGGGAAATTTTAAGGTTTTCGGGCAACCACATTTTGACCGATAACTCAGTTATCGATAAATTTATCGAAATATATCGAGGTCCAAATGAAACCTGGGGTCTTCCCTTTCGTTTGATACCCATGTTGTAAGGAATTTTTTAGGTTTTTGGGCAATCATATATTGACCGATAACTCAGTTATCGAAATTTTAAGGTTTTCGGGCAACCACATTTTGACCGATAACTCAGTTATCGATAAATTTATCGAAATATATCGAGGTCCAAATGAGACCTGGGGTCTTCCCCTTTCGTTTGATACCCATATTGTAAGGAATTTTTTAGGTTTTTGGGCAATCATATATTGACCGATAACTCAGTTATCGATAAATTTATCGAAATATATCGAGGTGCATATGAAACCTGGGGTCTTCCCCTTTCGTTTGATACCCATATTGCAGGGAAATTTTAAGGTTTTCGGGCAACCACATTTTGACCGATAACTCAGTTATCGTTAAATTTATCGAAATATATCGAGGTCCAAATGAAACCTGGGGTCTTCCCCTTTCGTTTGATACCCATATTGTAAGGAATTTTTTAGGTTTTGGGCAATCATATATTGACCGATAACTCAGTTATCGATAAATTTATCGAAATATATCGAGGTCCAAATGAAACCTGGGGTCTTCCCCTTTCGTTTGATACCCATATTGTAAGGAATTTTTTAGGTTTTTGGGCAATCATATATTGACCGATAACTCAGTTATCGAAATATATCGAGGTCCAAATGAAACCTGGGGTCTTCCCCTTTCGTTTGATACCCATATTGTAAGGATTTTTTTAGGTTTTTGGGCAATCATATATTGACCGATAGCTCAGTTATCGATAAATTTATCGAAATATATCGAGGTCCAAATGAAACCTTGGGTCTTCCCCTTTCGTTTGATACCCATAATGTAGGGAAATTTTAAGGTTTTCGGGCAACCACATTTTGACCGATAACTCAGTTATCGATAAATTTATCGAAGTCCAAATGAAACCTGGGGTCTTCCCCTTTCGTTTGATACCCATATTGTAAGGAATTTTTTAGGTTTTTGGGCAATCATATATTGACCGATAACTCAGTTATCGATAAATTTATCGAAATATATCGAGGTCCAAATGAAACCTGGGGTCTTCCCCTTTCGTTTCATACCCATATTGTAAGGAATTTTTTAGGTTTTTGGGCAATCATATATTGACCGATTACTCAGTTATCGATAAATTTATCGAAATAAGCATATATCATATATGGCACAAAGCGGGCCACGCTTTTTCCACAAGACTACTGTGTAGGGGTTTTAAAATTATTTTCAACTTTTTAGTTCATTACACTCTAAAAGCGTGAGTTTTAGTTTTTTTAAACTATATTTATTTTTTACTTTTTAGTCAAATGTCCCTTTCGTTTGATACTCATATTTTAGGGAAGTTTAAGTTATTTGGGCCTCACATTTTGACGAAAACTCAGTTATCGATAAATTTATCGAAATATATCGAGGTCCAAATGAAACCTGGGGTCTTCCCCTTTCGTTTGGTACCCATATTGTAGGGAAATTTTAAGGTTTTTGGGCGATCATATTTTAACCGATAACTCAGTTATCGATAAATTTATCGAAATATATCGAAGTCCAAATGAAACCTGGGGTCTTCCCCTTTCGTTTGGTACCCATATTGTAGGGAAATTTTGAGGTTTTCGGGCAACCACATTTTGACCGATAACTCAGTTATAGAAATATATCGAAGTCCAAATGAAACCTGGGGTCTTCCCCTTTCGTTTGATACCCATATTGTAGGGAAATTTTGAGGTTTTCGGGCAACCACATTTTGACCGATAACTCAGTTATCGATAAATTTATCGAAATATATCGAAGTCCAAATGAAACCTGGGGTCTTCCCCATTCGTTTGATACCCATATTGTAGGGAAATTTTAAGGTTTTCGGGCAACCACATTTTGACCGATAACTCAGTTATCGATAAATTTATCGAAATATATCGAGGTCCAAATGAAACCTGGGGTCTTCCCCTTTCGTATGATACCCATGTTGTAAGGAATTTTTTAGGTTTTTGGGCAATCATATATTGACCGATAACTCAGTTATCGAAATTTTAAGGTTTTCGGGCAACCACATTTTGACCGATAACTCAGTTATCGATAAATTTATCGAAATATATCGAGGTCCAAATGAAACCTGGGACCTTCCTCTTTCGTTTGGTACCCATATTTTAGGGAAATTTTAAGGTTTTTGGGCAATCATATTTTAACCGATAACTCAGTTATCGATAAATTTATCGAAATATATCGATGTCCAAATGAAACCTGGGGTCTTCCCCTTTCGTTTGGTACCCATATTGTAGGGAAATTTTGAGGTTTTCGGGCAACCACATTTTGACCGATAACTCAGTTATCGATAAATTTATCGAAATATATCGAAGTCCAAATGAAACCTGGGGTCTTCCCCTTTCGTTTGATACCCATAATGTAGGGAAATTTTAAGGTTTTCGGGCAACCACATTTTGACCGATAACTCAGTTATCGATAAATTTATCGAAATATATCGAGGTCCAAATGAAACCTGGGGTCTTCCCCTTTCGTATGATACCCATGTTGTAAGGAATTTTTTAGGTTTTTGGGCAATCATATATTGACCGATAACTCAGTTATCGAAATTTTAAGGTTTTCGGGCAACCACATTTTGACCGATAACTCAGTTATCGATAAATTTATCGAAATATATCGAGGTCCAAATGAAACCTGGGGTCTTCCCCTTTCGTTTGATACCCATATAGTAAGGAATTTTTTAGGTTTTTGGGCAACCACATTTTGACCGATAACTCAGTTATCGATAAATTTATCGAAATATATCGAGGTCCAAATGAAACCTGGGGTCTTCCCCTTTCGTTTGATACCCATATTGTAAGGAATTTTTTAGGTTTTTGGGCAATCATATATTGACCGATAACTCAGTTATCGATAAATTTATCGAAATATATCGAGGTCCAAATGAAACCTGGGGTCTTCCCTTTCGTTTGATACCCATATTATAAGGAATTTTTTAGGTTTTTGGGCAATCATATATTGACCGATAACTCAGTTATCGATAAATTTATCGAAATATATCGAGGTCCAAATGAAACCTGGGGTCTTCCCCTTTCGTTTGATACCCATATTGTAAGGAATTTTTTAGGTTTTTGGGCAATCATATATTGACCGATAACTCAGTTATCGATAAATTTATCGAAATATATCGAGGTCCAAATGAAACCTGGGGTCTTCCCCTTTCGTTTGATACCCATTTTGTAGGGAAATTTTAAGGTTTTCGGGCAACCACATGGGGTCTTCCCCTTTCGTTTGATACCCATATTGTAAGGAATTTTTTAGGTTTTTGGGCAATCATATATTGACCGATAACTCAGTTATCGCTAAATTTATCGAAATATATCGAAGTCCAAATGAAACCTGGGGTTGTTGTTGTTGTTGTAGCGAGGTGTAGCCCTGCCTAAATGTCAGACAGGGTCACCCCGAGTGTATTGCTCTTGGCCGAGTCGATATAAGAAAACGGCCCGGGTCGTTTCGGCACGATGGGTACAGCACAAGTACTGGTACCGTTCTCGTAGAACCGGCAATACGAGAAACTAGCCGTGTAGGCTGGGGTCTTCCCCTTTCGTTTGATACCCATATTGTAGGGAAATTTTAAGGTTTTCGGGCAACCACATTTTGACCGATAACTCGGTTATCGATAAATTTATCGAAATATATCGAAGTCCAAGTGAAACCTGGGGTCTTCCCCTTTCGTTTGATACCCATATTGTAAGGAATTTTTTAGGTTTTTGGGCAATCATATATTGACCGATAACTCAGTTGTCGATAAATTTATCGAAATATATCGAGGTGCATGTGAAACCTGGGGTCTTCCCCTTTCGTTTGATACCCATATTGCAGGGAAATTTTAAGGTTTTCGGGCAACCACATTTTGACCGATAACTCAGTTATCGTTAAATTTATCGAAATATATCGAGGTCCAAATGAAACCTGGGGTCTTCCCCTTTCGTTTGATACCCATATTGTAAGGAATTTTTTAGGTTTTGGGCAATCATATATTGACCGATAACTCAGTTATCGATAAATTTATCGAAATATATCGAGGTCCAAATGAAACCTGGGGTCTTCCCCTTTCGTTTGATACCCATATTGTAAGGAATTTTTTAGGTTTTTGGGCAATCATATATTGACCGATAACTCAGTTATCGAAATATATCGAGGTCCAAATGAAACCTGGGGTCTTCCCCTTTCGTTTGATACTCATATTGTAGGGAAATTTTAAGGTTTTCGGGCAACCACATTTTGACCGATAACTCAGTTATCGATAAATTTATCGAAGTCCAAATGAAACCTGGGGTCTTCCCCTTTCGTTTGATACCCATATTGTAAGGAATTTTTTAGGTTTTGGGCAATCATATATTGACCGATAACTCAGTTATCGATAAATTTATCGAAATATATCGAGGTCCAAATGAAACCTGGGGTCTTCCCCTTTCGTTTGATATCCATATTGTAAGGAATTTTTTAGGTTTTTGGGCAATCATATATTGACCGATAACTCAGTTATCGATAAATTGATCGAAATAAGCATATATCATATATGGCACAAAGCGGGCCACGCTTTTTCCACAAGACTACTGTGTAGGGGTTTTAAAATTATTTTCAACTTTTTAGTTCATTACACTCTAAAAGCGTGAGTTTTAGTTTTTTCAAACTATTTATTTTTTACTCTTTAGTCAATGTCCCTTTCGTTTGATACTCATATTTTAGGGAATTTTAAGTTATTTGGGCCTCACATTTTGACGAAAACTCAGTTATCGATAAATTTATCAAAATATATCGATGTCCAAATGAAACCTGGGACCTTCCTCTTTCGTTTGATACCCATATTGTAGGGAAATTTTAAGGTTTTTGGGCAATCATATTTTAACCGATAACTCAGTTATCGATAAATTTATCGAAATATATCGAAGTCCAAATGAAACCTGGGGTCTTCCCCTTTCGTTTGGTACCCATATTGTAGGGAAATTTTGAGGTTTTCGGGCAACCACATTTTGACCGATAACTCAGTTATCGATAAATTTATCGAAATATATCGAAGTCCAAATGAAACCTGGGGTCTTCCCCTTTCGTTTGATACCCATATTGTAGGGAAATTTTAAGGTTTTCGGGCAACCATATTTTGTCCGATAACTCAGTTATCGATAAATTTATCGAAATATATCGAAGTCCAAATGAAACCTGGGGCCTTCCCCTTTCGTTTGATACCCATATTGTAGGGAAATTTTAAGGTTTTCGGGCAACCACATTTTGACCGATAACTCAGTTATCGATAAATTTGTCGAAATATATCGAAGTCCAAATGAAACCTGGGGTCTTCCCCTTTCGTTTGATACTCATATTGTAGGGAAATTTTAAGGTTTTCGGGCAACCACATTTTGACCGATAACTCAGTTATCGATAAATTTATCGAAGTCCAAATGAAACCTGGGGTCTTCCCCTTTCGTTTGATACCCATATTGTAGGGAAATTTTAAGGTTTTCGGGCAACCACATTTTGACCGATAACTCAGTTATCGATAAATTTATCGAAATATATCGAGGCCAAATGAAACCTGGGGTGTTCCCCTTTCGTATGATACCCATGTTGTAAGGAATTTTTTAGGTTTTTGGGCAATCATATATTGACCGATAACTCAGTTATCGAAATTTTAAGGTTTTCGGGCAACCACATTTTGACCGATAACTCAGTTATCGATAAATTTATCGAAATATATCGAGGTCCAAATGAAACCTGGGGTCTTCCCCTTTCGTTTGATACCCATATTGTAAGGCATTTTTTAGGTTTTTGGGCAATCATATATTGACCGATAACTCAGTTATCGATAAATTTATCGAAATATATCGAGGTGCATATGAAACCTGGGGTCTTCCCCTTTCGTTTGATACCCATATTGCAGGGAAATTTTAAGGTTTTCGGGCAACCACATTTTGACCGATAACTCAGTTATCGTTAAATTTATCGAAATATATCGAGGTCCAAATGAAACCTGGGGTCTTCCCCTTTCGTTTGATACCCATATTGTAAGGAATTTTTTAGGTTTTGGGCAATCATATATTGACCGATAACTCAGTTATCGATAAATTTATCGAAATATATCGAGGTCCAAATGAAACCTGGGGTCTTCCCCTTTCGTTTGATACCCATATTGTAAGGAATTTTTTAGGTTTTTGGGCAATCATATATTGACCGATAACTCAGTTATCGAAATATATCGAGGTCCAAATGAAACCTGGGGTCTTCCCCTTTCGTTTGATACCCATATTGTAAGGAATTTTTTAGGTTTTTGGGCAATCATATATTGACCGATAGCTCAGTTATCGATAAATTTATCGAAATATATCGAGGTCCAAATGAAACCTTGGGTCTTCCCCTTTCGTTTGATACCCATAATGTAGGGAAATTTTAAGGTTTTCGGGCAACCACATTTTGACCGATAACTCAGTTATCGATAAATTTATCGAAGTCCAAATGAAACCTGGGGTCTTCCCCTTTCGTTTGATACCCATATTGTAAGGAATTTTTTAGGTTTTTGGGCAATCATATATTGACCGATAACTCAGTTATCGATAAATTTATCGAAATATATCGAGGTCCAAATGAAACCTGGGGTCTTCCCCTTTCGTTTGATACCCATATTGTAAGGAATTTTTTAGGTTTTTGGGCAATCATATATTGACCGATAACTCAGTTATCGATAAATTTATCGAAATAAGCATATATCATATATGGCACAAAGCGGGCCACGCTTTTTCCACAAGACTACTGTGTAGGGGTTTTAAAATTATTTTCAACTTTTTAGTTCATTACACTCTAAAAGCGTGAGTTTTAGTTTTTTTAAACTATATTTATTTTTTACTTTTTAGTCAAATGTCCCTTTCGTTTGATACTCATATTTTAGGGAAGTTTAAGTTATTTGGGCCTCACATTTTGACGAAAACTCAGTTATCGATAAATTTATCAAAATATATCGATGTCCAAATGAAACCTGGGACCTTCCTCTTTCGTTTGGTACCCATATTGTAGGGAAATTTTAAGGTTTTTGGGCAATCATATTTTAACCGATAACTCAGTTATCGATAAATTTATCGAAATATATCGAAGTCCAAATGAAACCTGGGGTCTTCCCCTTTCGTTTGGTACCCATATTGTAGGGAAATTTTGAGGTTTTCGGGCAACCACATTTTGACCGATAACTCAGTTATCGAAATATATCGAAGTCCAAATGAAACCTGGGGTCTTCCCCTTTCGTTTGATACCCATATTGTAGGGAAATTTTGAGGTTTTCGGGCAACCACATTTTGACCGGTAACTCAGTTATCGATAAATTTATCGAAATATATCGAAGTCCAAATGAAACCTGGGGTCTTCCCCATTCGTTTGATACCCATATTGTAGGGAAATTTTAAGGTTTTCGGGCAACCACATTTTGACCGATAACTCAGTTATCGATAAATTTATCGAAATATATCGAGGTCCAAATGAAACCTGGGGTCTTCCCCTTTCGTATGATACCCATGTTGTAAGGAATTTTTTAGGTTTTTGGGCAATCATATATTGACCGATAACTCAGTTATCGATCAATTTATCGAAATATATCGAGGTCCAAATGAAACCTGGGGTCTTCCCCTTTCGTTTGATACCCATATTGTAAGGAATTTTTTAGGTTTTTGGGCAATCATATATTGACCGATAATTCAGTTATCGATAAATTTATCGAAATATATCGAGGTCCAAATGAAACCTGGGGTCTTCCCCTTTCGTTTGATACCCATTTTGTAGGGAAATTTTAAGGTTTTCGGGCAACCACATATTGACCGATAACTCAGTTATCGATCAATTTATCGAAATATATCGAGGTCCAAATGAAACCTGGGGTCTTCCCCTTTCGTTTGATACCCATATTGTAAGGAATTTTTTAGGTTTTTGGGCAATCAAATATTGACCGATAACTCAGTTATCGATCAATTTATCGAAATATATCGAGGTCCAAATGAAACCTGGGGTCTTCCCCTTTCGTTTGATACCCATATTGTACGGAATTTTTTAGGTTTTTGGGCAATCATATATTGACCGATAACTCAGTTATCGATAAATTTATCGAAATATATCGAGGTCCAAATGAAACCTGGGGTCTTCCCCTTTCGTTTGATACCCATATTGTAGGGAAATTTTAAGGTTTTCGGGCAACCACATTTTGACCGACAACTCAGTTATCGATAAATTTATCGAAATATATCAAAGTCCAAAGGAAACCTGGGGTCTTCCCCTTTCGTTTGATACCCATATTGTACGGAATTTTTTTGGTTTTTGGGCAATCATATATTGACCGATAACTCAGTTATCGATAAATTTATCGAAATATATCGAGGTCCAAATGAAACCTGGGGTCTTCCCCTTTCGTTTGATACCCATATTGTAGGGAAATTTTAAGGTTTTCGGGCAACCACATTTTGACCGACAACTCAGTTATCGATAAATTTATCGAAATATATCAAAGTCCAAAGGAAACCTGGGGTCTTCCCCTTTCGTTTGATACCCATATTGTAAAGAATTTTTTAGGTTTTTGGGCAATCATATATTGACCGATAACTCAGTTATCGATAAATTTATCGAAATATATCGAGGTCCAAATGAAACCTGGGGTCTTCCCCTTTCGTTTGATACCCATATTGTAGGGAAATTTTAAGGTTTTCGGGCAACCACATTTTGACCGATAACTCAGTTATCGATAAATTTATCGAAATATATCGATGTCCAAATGAAACCTGGGGTCTTCCCCTTTCGTTTGACACCCATATTGTAAGGAATTTTTTAGGTTTTTGTGCAATCATATATTGACCGATAACTCAGTTATCGATAAATTTATCGAAATATATCGAGGTCCAAATTAAACCTGGGGTCTTCCCCTTTCTTTTGATACCCATATTGTAGGGAAATTTTAAGGTTTTCGGGCAACAACATTTTGACCGATAACTCAGTTATCGATAAATTTATCGAAATCTATCGAGGTCCAAATGAAACCTGGGGTCTTCCCCTTTCGTTTGATTCCCATATTGTAGGGAATTTTTTAGGTTTTTGGGCAATCATATATTGACCGATAACTCAGTTATCGATAAATTTATCGAAATATATCGAAGTCCAAATGAAACCTGGGGTCTTCCCCTTTCGTTTGATACCCATATTGTAGGGAAATTTTAAGGTTTTCGGGCAACCACATTTTGACCGATAACTCAGTTATCGATAAATTTATCGAGGTCCAAATGAAACCTGGGGTCTTCCCCTTTCGTTTGATACCCATATTGTAAGGAATTTTTTAGGTTTTTGGGCAATCATATATTGACCGATAACTACGTTATCGATAAATTTATCGAAATATATCGAGGTCCAAATTAAACCTGGGGTCTTCCCCTTTCGTTTGATACCCATATTGTAAGGAATTTTTTAGGTTTTTGGGCAACCATATATTGACCGATAACTCAGTTATCGATAAATTTATCGAAATATATCGAGGTCCAAATGAAACCTGGGGTCTTCCCCTTTCGTTTGATACCCATATTGTAAGGAATTTTTTAGGTTTTTGGGCAATCATATATTGACCGATAACTCAGTTATCGCTAAATTTATCGAAATATATCGAAGTCCAAATGAAACCTGGGGTCTTCCCCTATCGTTTGATACCCATATTGTAGGGAAATTTTAAGGTTTTCGGGCAACCACATTTTGACCGATAACTCGGTTATCGATAAATTTATCGAAATATATCGAAGTCCAAGTGAAACCTGGGGTCTTCCCCTTTCGTTTGATACCCATATTGTAAGGAATTTTTTAGGTTTTTGAGCAATCATATATTGACCGATAACTCAGTTATCGATAAATTTATTGAAATATATCGAGGTCCAAATGAAACCTGGGGTATTCCCCTTTCGTTTGATACCCATATTGTAAGGAATTTTTTAGGTTTTTGGGCAATCATATATTGACCGATAGCTCAGTTATCGATAAATTTATCGAAATATATCGAGGTCCTAATGAAACCTGGGGTCTTCCCCATAATGTAGGGAAATTTTAAGGTTTTCGGGCAACCACATTTTGACCGATAACTCAGTTATCGATAAATTTATCGAAGTCCAAATGAAACCTGGGGTCTTCCCATTTCGTTTGATACCCATATTGTAAGGAATTTTTTAGGTTTTTGGGCAATCATATATTGACCGATAACTCAGTTATCGATAAATTTATCGAAATATATCGAAGTCCAAATGAAACCTGGGGTCTTCCCCTTTCGTTTGATACCCATATTGTAGGGAAATTTTAAGCTTTTCGGGCAACCACATTTTGACCGATAACTCAGTTATCGATAAATTTGTCGAAATATATCGAAGTCCAAATGAAACCTGGGGTCTTCCCCTTTCGTTTGATACCCATATTGTAGGGAAATTTTAAGGTTTTCGGGCAACCACATTTTGACCGATAACTCAGTTATCGATAAATTTATCGAAATATATCGAGGTCCAAATGAAACCTGGGGTCTTCCCCTTTCGTTTGATACCCATATTGTAAGGAATTTTTTAGGTTTTTGGGCAATCATATATTGACCGATAACTCAGTTATCGAAATATATCGAGGTCCAAATGAAACCTGGGGTCTTCCCCTTTCGTTTGATACCCATATTGTAAGGAATTTTTTAGGTTTTTGGGCAATTATATATTGACCGATAACTCAGTTATCGATAAATTTATCGAAATATATCGAGGTCCAAATGAAACCTGGGGTCTTCCCCTTTCGTTTGATACCCATATTGTAGGGACATTGTACGGCTTTTGGGCCACTGGGGCTTAGACCGAACGAGAGTTTACATACATACAAACAGACAAACATACAAGTGAACCTAATAAAAGCGTGGTAAAAAAAGTGAATACAAATTTTATACTTCATTGCTATATATGAAATTTCGAGCATGCCGCTTGATGGAGGACATCAAACGTTGAACATCCGGTGTGGTCACTTTGGCATCAAATTTGTTCCACTTAAGACGCATTGATTCAGCTTTTTTGATTAAGCCTCCACTCCTCCTTAATTTGTATCTAACAATTGCCCAATATTTTTCGATTGAGCGGAGTTGCGGACAATTCGGCGGGTTCAATTCCTTTGGCACTATATAGCCAATTTTTTGTTTGTACCAACATTTTAACCAAGGACTGCCCTCGAGTAATGGAAACTCTCCCATTCTGGCCAAAACTTTACTGCATACCGGTCACGACGTATAAACGGCAATATGCAATTCTGTAGACACTCTTTCATATACAATTCAGTGGTCATTGTTGTTGATGTCACGTACGATCGGGTTTTAAGGCCAAAACTGCATATTGCTAGCCAAATCATCACTTTTTTTTTTTGCAAATTTGTCAAAGCTTAGAGCTTCTTTTTAACGTTTTAATACCCTACAAACAATTGTTTTTTTGATACTTTATAGCTTTCGCTATTTTATTTCCTGACCAAGTTGGATTTTCCACAAATTTGTTCACAAAAGCAGGGGTAAAAGTTTTGTGTTTTTTCCATGAAACATCTTCTATTTGATACCCTTATTGTTTAGACAAGTTTTGTGGGTACCTGGGTCCAAATATCGGAATACACTTCTGGAAAAGTAGAAATATCGATATGAGAACCATAGTACGTCAAAGCTCTCTTCAGTAATTTTCATTTGATACCCATACTGCAGGTAGAAAGATTTTTAACCCGATTTCATATTTTTGAGTATATCTCAAAAACCGGGTTTCGGGTATCAAAAGAAGTTTACTTAAATATACTTTACATAAATATCTACATGCTGCTAAACGTTTAACATTATCGGTTAAGAAGTGCCTAAGTTAGCAAAAATATTTAACGATTTTACGGGTTTTACTTTTATCGATATATCCAAAACCAGTTATTGGATTTGACGGTTTTCGGGTTTATATTGTTAACGATATCTCCAAAACCGGGTGTCGGGTATCAAATTTTTTTTTGCCTAAATATAGCCTTCATATATCTCTACACGTTGATAAAATTTCAACAAAATCAGTGCAGTAGTGTTTAAATAAATGAATATTAAACACTGCTTCAATTTATATATATAATCTTCGATCTATTGACTATATCCTTTTGAGACATTATGTAAGACGAATTACGCTGATAAATTTAAGCACCTCTTTATCTATCAATGCACCAGAAAAAAAGTTATTCTTGTGCTTCGATGTTTCAAATTTTTTTTTGGCAAAAATTTAACACTATTTGGGATTTGCCCATATACTGCCCATGGTTTAATAATTCATATGGTTATTTTGACAAGAGTGGCTGCCGTTTCTTCCATATACAGTTACGTGTAAAACTGTAAAGTTGTCACCATTTTTGTTTTTTGCATAGTTCGTGGAAAAGCTACGGAATTCGTTTGCGTGTTTTAATCAGTTTTAGTTAATTTTTTTAGAAAAAAATAGTTGTGAAATGAAATTGAGTGAGTGCTTTGTGATAATCCCCTTAGAAAATGTGAAAAAATAAGTAAAAAGCCAGGAAAAATAAGTATATCGTTTGTGCACGTGTTTTTATGCGTTTATTGTTTCGCCACTGTTTTTGACAGAAGCTATCTGGCGAAAACGGTAATTTCGTATTCTCTTTTGTGCTGCGGTTACCATGAATTATTTTGCCATGATACTGCCAGACCGATAGTGTCGTGATTTTCGTCGATAAGGCACGTGCAATGATCGGCTTTGAAAAAGCTGAAGGTGGTCCGATGAGGTATACAAAGGATTACTATTTGAGTACTCCAATATCAAAAAATTGGAACACATAATCCAACGATTTTTGCAGGGTATTTCCATTTTCGAAATGGAAATAAGATCCGTTGACTTAATTTCTCTTTGTTAATATATTTATTGTCGTTGTTTCCTAATCGAAATAGAAATAGCGTCAACATTGCTTATAGCATGTCAACTAGGGATTCCAATCCCGGGATCCCGTAGTTTTTTAAGTCCCGAAAATCCCGGGATTACTAGACCTAAATCCCGGGTTCACCGAAAATAAATTTTTAAGTACACTTAAGTAATTTTGTAAAATACTAGTTCCATACTAGTTCAACCTGGACTAGTATAATTTCCATAAAATGAACTAGTCCACATACTAGTCCAAAAATGACTAGTATAAAATATACTAGTCTCATACCAGTCCAAAAAGCATTAAACCTGGACTAGTGTGATTTCAACCAGAATTTCCCTGGCTTACCCTTTATTGTATCCCTCGACTTTATTTTCATCTTTATTCTTAAGAAAGCAGCGGCTATTTGTATTTACCCTAGCACGAAAAAGCATCTATGAATTATAAAAGAAAACGAAAGGAATGAATTTTGTATTTTTCAACTGGTATAATTTCATCCAGAAAAATCTAGTTACATACTAGTATGGAATGTATATCTCCTGACTAGTATGGGTTCAGCCAGAAAATTCTAGTTGTATACTGGTATGAAATGGATATTTCCTGACTAGTATGAGTTGTACCAGAAAATTCTAGTTGTGTACTAGTATGAAGTGGATATTTCCTGCTAGTATGAGTTGTACCAGAAAATTCTGGTTGTATACTAGTATGAAGTGGATATTTCCTGACTAGTATGAGTTCTACCAGAAAATTCTAGTTGTATACTAGTATGAAGTGGATATTTCCTGACTAGTATGAGTTCTACCACAAAATTCTAGTTGTATACTAGTATTTTTCTGACTAGTTTCAGGTTTCGCTACAGGGTAATGGCGACCTGGTAACCGACATACAGAGTGTACTTAAATTATGGAGGGACGACTTCTCCTCACTGCTAAATTGCGAGGGAGACGCCGAACCCGATACCCCAATCCCTGACGATGGAAAAGTCGTCCAACCACCTGACTATGATGAAGTGAGGATAGCTATATCCCGGATCAAAAACGAAAAATCGCCTGGAAAAGACGGACTACCCGCCGAGCTGTGATCATCATTTGGGGTGTAAGAGTAGGTCGCCTCCCAGTTGGTGCACCCTGGGTAACGCTAAATGACCTACATAGCCTACACGGCTAGTTTCTTGTATTGCCGGTTCTACGAGAACGGTACCAGTACTTGTGCTGTACCCATCGTGCCGAAACGACCCGGGCCGTTTTCTTATATCGACCCGGCCAAGAGCAATACACTCGGGGTGACCCTGTCCGACATTTAGGCAGGGCTACACCTCGCTACAACAACAACAACAACAACCCGCCGAGCTGTTCAAACACGGAGGCGAAGAGCTGGTAAAAAGCATACATCAGCTCTTATGCAGAATATGGTCAGCCGAGTGCATGCCTCCAGATTGGAATTTAAGTGTGCTCTGCCCAGGCGATCCCGCTAAGCGCACCAACTACCGCGGAATCAGTCTTCTTCATATCGCATATAAGCCCATCGTAGACAAACTGATTGGACCTTATCAGTGTGGCTTTAGACCTGGTAAGTCTACCATCGACCAGATTTTCACGATACGCCAAATCCTGGAGAAGACCCACGATAAAAGAATCGATAGCGCAAAAACGAGTTGCCGTATGCCGCCATGTCTGAATTTGACTTCCCTGTAAAGCTTATACGGCTTTTGCCAAATGACGTTGAGCAATACCAACAGCTCCGTCAGAATCAGGAAGGACCTCTCTGAGCCATTTGAAACCAAACGAGGCTTCAGACAGGGAGACTCCCTTTCGTACGATTTCTTCAACCTAATGCTGGAGAAGATAATTCGAGCAGCAGAGCTAAACCGCAATGGTACAATCTTTTACAAGAGCGTGCAATTGCTGGCGTGTGCCGATGATATTGATATCATTGGCTTTACAACCGCGCAGTAAGCGCTGCCTTCTCTGGTTTGGATAAAGAAGCGAAAAAAGTGGGTCTTGCGGTGAACGAGGACAAGACGATGTATCTGCTGTCATCAAAGAAAGAATCGGCACACCTGCGCCTTGGCAGCCAAGTCACCGTTCATTGCTACAAGTTTGAAAAGATGAGGGACTTCGTCTATTTGGAAACCAGCATGTGAAAAATTTGGTTACGATCGGCTTACTTGTTTAGAAGCAAGGACTGATACCGAAACCGTAACCGATTAAAATCGATTCATTTTTCCAAAGCGAAACCGTTATTATTATCTGAAAAAGAACGAAACCGAAACCGTCTCAAAAGCCGGTACCGGTTCCAAACGGTTCTAAATTTTTTAATGTCTTCGTTTTGTGGACACATATTTTCAAAGTTACAAAAGACACATTTTGACCTCAACATCAAAACTCCGGAAGAGGAAATTGAACTATAGTCGAATGAAGCCATCGAAAAAAATGTATGAGATCCGAAAAAAAATGTTTAGTGGCACGTCTCAGAAAGCATCACTCATATTAATGTTCCATTGTAACATTGCTAAAAGAAAAAGTAGAGTTAATTTTTTAAATTTACTTTGAAGAAATTTTTTCCATCAATAGCGGGAGTAATACTTATTTCATGACCACCGGAATAAAGTTATAAAAATTCAGACTTATTTTACATTTATTTCGGCACATATTTGAGTTTTGGAGAAGCAAAATTTTTGTGTGTTGTTTTTATTTGGGAACCGAAACCGGAACGAAACCGTAACCGAAACCGAAACCGAAATCAATGTTGAAGAACGAAACCGGAACCGAAACCCGTTACAAAACCGGAACCGAAACCCGTTACAAAACCGAAACCGGAACTTTATTTTAATCGGTACATACCTTGTTTAGAAGCCAAGTGTGTCCGTACATACTAGAGCAAGTTTCTCGGTGGCGGCGACGTGGCGATATTTTTATAGCGGCAGTGGTTTGGCAAACTACGATTGCATTTCTGCAATGAAAAGCTTCTCAGCAAAAATTCATTATTTGCAGGTGCCCTTCGGAGTCAGGAAAAAACTGTAGGTCCCGCCAATTCGTTGGAAAAAATTCAAAAAGCAGAACACCACAAATTGAAAGAAAATCTCGGCCCAAATATCTCTTTAGAGGTTTAAATGATAATCTGTTGTTTGATCGCCAGTCAACCCCTTCTGACTAATCATTCCAAAACGCTCCAGCAACAGTCGGGCAAGTACTGCAAGGCGCTAGTACCGAAGCATACCGAGTTCATAACCGACAAATTACTGTCACTATCGACGCCACTCTCCAAAACCTCCTGGTGTACTTCTCTCGCTGCAAAAACAGCAACAGAACCCCTATACGTTATCTCAAAGGCTTTTTTTTTTTCAATTTTAAATAACAAAAATTCCGAAAGAGCAAACTTTTGGGGCCAAAGATCGGGAAAAATATTCAAATCTGAATCCACACTATGCCATTTAAGCCAATCATTTTAGGCAATCGGCGGCGGCGCGCGAAAATTGACTCTAGTCGGCGGCGGCGGCGGCGTTTGTCGGCAGCGTTATCTCTAAACCATAACAACGATGGCGTGTTCGAAAACACAAATATCAATGCCTGTATTATTTAACCACGATATAGTATAGTACTAAGGTTCGTATTTTATTCCGAATACGGGAGGGAGGAGTCTGTTAAAAAAAATTTGGATATGAGTGAAAGTTTAGAAACATCAATTTTTATTTCCTTCAAATTTGCTAGCCTAGTCAACGCAAAAATATTTAGGTAGATTTATTTACTTACGGTTCCATTTGATGCGACCACACTTCGAACCGATCACACTTGCAGCTGTATCCCCGAATCCAATTGTAAGAATACCCGACAAAAGTGGGACAACTCGATTAGTATAACTAGATTTATTGTTCATATAACACGGACATGGGCTTATCCATAAAGGTAAGGAACAACCAATAAGTAGGCAAAATGGTGATAAGGCGAGTATACCAGCATCTTTTTCGTCGGAGAAGGATGCAAAAGCCTTGCGTAAATGTATGTGCAATGGGGGTATATTGCATACACGAATCAGTTCAAAGACAGTGATAATAGCTAACGCCACTCCAGAAGCAATGTAAAGGAAAGTGCATTGATACAGTAGACCAGGAACGTATACCATCACTATTAGCAAATGAAATAGTTTGCGAACTCGTGTAGAAGCTTTTTCTCCACTTCCCGTTCGCCACCATACTATTACAACCGTGAAAGCGACCAAGGCTAAATAGAATACTATTATTTTTATCTGCAAAGAAAATAAAATTAAGGAAATTAGGAAATCCAATTTCAGTTAAACAAAACATAATCAGTTGTGGGTGTTGACAAAAAGTGAGTGGAGAGTATTTCTACTATATTCACTTTTGTGTTGAACGGGTTTATGCTTTTGAAACGGGTTGGTTCTTTTCCAGATCAAAATATGGCGTCGATTAAGAAAAATGAATCGCTTAAGGCTGATTTACATGGGTCGATATCCTGGCCGGTCGATTTTTGTCGTTCCACCGTGTCAATAGCAATTCGATGGATCGACAACCATTATTTCGACGTGCCATATGAAAACTAAAACTTTCAATTTGTGTCTGACGAAAACTAACACTAACACAAAATAAAAGTGTTAGTTTTCGTCAGATACAAAATGTTTGCTGATAGTTTTCGTATGTCACATCGATTTGATAGTTGAACATACGACTACAAATACAAATATTTTCGTTTTTTTTTCGAAGGGTATACAGAAATTCGAATTCCTGACAAATGAACTATAGATAAGCTATTGAAAAATCGACTATCGAAATCAGACGAAATCGCTTGTGACCTTGCACATGATGCAATAACTACGAGGTGGCTGACGTTGGCAGGTTCTCTTTCTAATCCGCTATCTTGAACTCCCTCGCAGATACCCATCCCCAGCGGACAAGATCGGTCAGCCTAATACACACTCACTTTTCAACCAACACATATGCGTTGACAGTGTTGCATTTTGCTAGTGTTGGAGATAATATTTGGGTAAAAAACTCGAAAAAGAACCGAGTACCTGTTGCATAATTTTTATAAAATCGTACGATTAAATAACATTACTTAACAAATTACACCTTTTGGTTATAAGAGACACTTTTTATCTCTTTTTTAATTCATCTGATATAAATAAAAGTTAATGAAAGAAAAAGATGACAAGTCATATGACTGTCAGTGTCCACAAGGGATGTTGCCTCTTTGAAGAAATACTTTTTCTCTCAGAGTAAATTTCTATAAAAAATGGAGTAGAAGCAAATTTTTGGAAAAATTTCAGCAAGCTGAGTGTGTCATTTACTATAACTCGCCCTGAGGCGCCACCACTTCCCATGTGAGCTCACAGCTACTTCCTAAGTAGCACATCCTATGTGGACATGAGCAAGCCCCCACCGCCGCCCTCCTCTTCCCGGGCCCAGCACAAGTGGAAGATAAGCATAAGGTGCATCTAAAACACATCGGCCTAGCGGGAGTCAAATATTTAACTGCCGTCTTCAATTTGTCTCTGATCACAGCTGTCATACCCGACAAATGGAAGCAGGCAACTGTGATCCCACTACTAAAGCCTGGCAAGCCAGCTAACGTAGGGGAGTCATATCGCTCGATATCACTCCTCTCGCCAGTAGTAAAGACACTTGAGGCGGTCCTACTCCCGCTCTACACATCACACTTGATGTTAGCCGAGCACCAACATGGCTTCAGGAAAGGTAGGAGCACAACATCTGCTCTAAATGTCATAAACACTCAGATAACTGACGGTCTAAATCAAAATAGGCCTAATGACAGGACGGTTCTAGTTGCACTTGATTTGAGTCAAGCTTTTGACACAGTAAATCATGGGCAACTTGTAGCTGATTTGGAAGACTCGTCACTCCCCCCCTGTCTAAAGCGTTGGACCGCCAATTATCTCAGTGGTCGTCGGTCGTCTGTTGTATTCAGAAACAAAAAATCTAAAGCCAGGAAGATAAAACAAGGGCTAACCCAGGGTGGTGCCCTCTCCCCGTTATTGTTTAACTTCTATATTTCGAAGCTTCCTCCTCCACCAGAAGTAGTTACGATTGTTTCTTACGCAGACGATTGCACGATATTGGCAACTGGTACTTCCGTTGATGAGCTGTGCTCCAAAATAAATGGTTATCTCCCCTCTCTAGTCGAGTTCTTCACTGCCCGAACCTTGACATTGTCGCCAACAAAGTCTTCGGCGACCTTATTCACGACGTGGACGGCGCAGGTTGTCATGGAATTAAAAATTTATGTAGGTGATGATAAAATGCCTACTGTCGCTCACCCAAAAATTTTAGGAGTGACTTTTGACACCATGCACACTTTCGCTGCCCATTCAGCTGCAATTGTCTCAAAATTACAGAGCCGCAACAAAATCCTCAAGTCACTAGCCGGCAGTACTTGGGGTAAAGACAAAGAAACGATGTTGGTAACGTACAAGGCAATTGGTCGGCCGATCCTGAACTATGCGTCGCCGATATGGTCGCCGGGGCTTCATTGGAATCAGCTTCAGGCCTGTCAAAACACCGCGCTCAGAACCGCTACGGGGTGCGTCCTTATGTCACCTATATCTCATATACATAATGAGGTGGAAATGCTTCCAGTTAGGGAGCATAATGAAATGCTAAACAAGCAGTATCTACTGAATTGCTGTAAACCACAGCATCCCGGTAGACAACTGCTTGAACTCATTCCGCCTCCTAGGACCATAAGGTCGCATCTACGTAAACATTTTGATGAGATCCGTCACTATATAACAACGCCGTTTGATCTACAGGTGCACAAACAGGCTTTGGGGCATATCCATACAACGTCTGTTGGCCATTACTCTGCGCTCTGTCCGCTAAACAATGTCTTACATGCCGCAACACCTGGCATTTCTGAAGAGGAGCGTCATCTTCCTCGAGAGACAAGGGTCACCCTGGCTCAATTACGCTCTGGATATTGTAGTAGGTTAAACTCCTACATATCTAGACAGAACCCAGATGTGCCGAATGTATGTCCGGCATGCGGCTCGTCCCCCCCACAATACCAATCACTTATTTTCTTGCTCATTTGAGCCCACTCTTCTAACACCCATCTCTCTTTGGTCCAACCCTATTGAAACTGCTAGTTTCCTTGGACTCCCGTTAGAAGATATTGATGACAATTAGGTTAAGGAAAAATACGCGTTGGGCGGGACTACACATCGTTACAACAACAACATAAGCCCAACAGCTCCTTGTCCCTTACACCTCATGTTTGGCGGCCAAGATTGTATGCGGTTATGGTATCGGTCAAGCGCAACTCCTGAATTATTTAGACTAATAGTTCGTCGCGCCATGTTGTCGAGCTGCGCAGCCCACAACGTGGGTGCGTTCTGGCGAGCCCAAAGGAAACAAACGAGTTCGGCAGGCGGACTTCGCATAATATGCGAATATAATATACATTTGTATGTAGTAGAATACGTCTTCTAAAAATGTTCAAAATCCGAATAAAATCACACCCAAGGATAACTCAAGGATGCTCGCTTCATCGCTATAAAATGAATGCAGAGGTCCCACGCCCCTTTTCCGAATTTCCGGTTTCGTATATTTTCGTGGAAAATACTGATTTCTTGAGAACGTATTCTACTATGTATATTTGCGAAGTCCGTCGGCCAATTTACAATGAATTTACCCCGAAACAGGTTGTGCGCTGGGTTTGGGACCCGCCACGTAAAAACCAACTCAAATGAAAACAAACAAAAAGTCTCGGATGAGAACTCTTTTTAATGTTGACGACCCGGCAAAACGTATATGGAATAAAGATTTGGATATTAGGGCATGCACCTGGAATGGCCGGACCCTTTCAAGGGATGGTACCGCTACCGCTGTCCGACTGGTTGATGTCCTCGTAAGCGCAAATGCTGACATCACCACCCTGCAGGAAATGTGATGGACGGGACAAGGTAAGACGACCATACACGCGGCAAAGCGCGTTGGTGAAGGACTCGTGGTGGGAAAGAGACTTCGCCGCCAAGTACTAGCGTTCACTCGCGTGGACGAGCGTCTAGCTGCGATCCGCATCAAGGCGAGGTTTTTCAACATAACATATATCGACGCAGAGAAGGACTCCTACTACGATAAACTTGAACAGACTTATGATCGCTGCACCCAACATGATATCAAAATCGTGCTCGACGATTTTATTGCGAAGGTGGGCAAGGAAGGAGTCTTTGGGTTGGAAAATTTAGTCTCCACGATATAACATCACCCAACGGCGCTAGGTTGATTGACTTCGCCGCTGCTCGCAATATGGTCATCAATAGTACCAAGTTCCAACATAAACAAATACACCAAGCCACCAGTAACGGAAGGGAAGTTTGACATCGAGAAGCTGCGCATGACACAGACAGCTGACAATTTCTCCACTCGACTCTCACACCTGCTATCAGAGGGCAATCCTCGAGCTAACGATGTAACCGAGCAATGGAGGCATATCTCTCACTCATTACGTACCGCCGCTGAGGCCACTATAGGGTTCCAGCTAGCCCGCAAGAACAACTGGTACGATGAGGAATGCAAAACTGCCTCGAAAAAAAGGACGCTGCCTACAACCCGCAGTATATGGCAACGCTATCGTGAGGCAAAGAAGGAAGAGAGAAGCCATTTCAGAAAAAAGAAAAGTGAGGCCGAAAGACGGTGAGTGTGAGGAGCTTGAGATGCTGGCTGACAGGAATGATGCCCGAAAATTCTATGAAAAGATCCGGCGGATGACGGAAGGTTTTAAGACCGGGGCAAGTTCCTGTAAGGACAATAATAGCGACCTGGTAACCGAGGTACAGAGTGTACTTAAATTATGGAGGGAGCACTTCTCACTGCTAAATTGCGAGGGAGACGTCGAACCCGATACCCCAATCCCTGACGATGGAGAAGTCGTCCCACCACCTGACTATGATGAAGTGAGGATAGCTATATCCCGGCTCAAAAACAACAAAGCGCCTGGAAAAGACGGACTACCCGCCGAGCTGTTCAAACACGGAGGTGAAGAGCTGGTAAAAAGCATGCATCAGCTCTTATGCAGAATATGGTCAGACGAATGCATGCCTACGGATTGTAATTTAAGTGTGCTTTGCCCAATACACAAGAAAGGCGATCCCGCTAACCGCACCAACTACCGCGGAATCAGTCTTCTTAATATCGCATATAAGGCTCTTTCTAGCGTGTTGTGTGGAAGGCTGAAGCCCATCGTAGACAAACTGATTGGACCTTATCAGTGTGGCTTTAGACCTGGTAAGTCTGCCATCGACCAGATTTTCACGATACGCCAAATCCTGGAGAAGACCCATGATAAAAGAATCGACACACACCATCTCTTTGTCGATTTCAAAGCCGCTTTTGACAGCGCAAAAAGGAGTTGCCTGTATGCCGCCATGTCTGAATTTGACTTCCCTGCAAAGTTTATACGGCTTTGCCAAATGACGTTGAGCAATACCAACAACTCCGTCAGAATCGGAAAGGACCGCTCTGAACCATTTGAAACAACACGAGGCTTCAGACAGGGCGACTCCCTTTCGTGCGATTTCTTCAACCTGATGCTGGAGAATATAATTCGAGCAGCAGAGTTAACCGCAACGATACAATCTATTAGAAGAGAGTGCAATTACTGGCATATGCTGATGATATTGATATCGTCGGCCTTAACAATCGCGCCGTAAACGCTGCCTTCTCTGGACTGGATAAAGAAGCGAATAAAGTGGGTATTGCGGTCAACGAGGACAAGACGAAGTATTTGCTGTCATCAAAGAAAGATAGTTACAAATTTGAAACTGAAAGGGACTTCAAACAAAGATCACGCTCTGTAAGTCTCTCATCATACCTGTCCTGATGTATGGCTCAGATTCATGGACAATATCAAGAGAAGATGAAATGGCCCTTGGAGTATTTGAGAGAAAAGTTCTCCGGAAGATTTATGGTCCTTCCCGTGATGCCAACGGCGAGCATCGAAGGAAATTTAACGATGAGCTGTACGAGTTTTACGCAGATCTGACCATAGTCCAGCGAATTAAAGCCCAAAGGCTCCACTGGCTGGGTCATGTTATGGAATGGGCAAAGAAGCTTCAGCACAGAAGGTTTTCTTATCGTCACCTGAATTCGGCAGCAGAGGAAGTGGGAGGCCTCGACTGAGATGGAAACAACAGGTGGAGGATGACTTTAACTCCCTTGGGGTTTCCAATTGGCGTCAGTTATCGCTAAAAAGGAATGACAGGCGCGCTTTGATAGGCAATGGCCAAAATCGCTTAGGTGGTTGAGCGCCAATAAATAATGATGATGACATGCAAGGGCTTCCGGTATATAACCAACAAACCATGAAGCTGGATTTCGATTGGAGGTGCACTCGAGAACTAGCCCCATTCTCAAATCTCTAACGTTAGAGGACGACTCGAGAAAAAATCGAGAATCACAGCGTTCTCCAACAAAATGGAACATAATTCTGAAATCAGGAGAACTATAGTTTTCGAGTAGAATTCTAATGTCATTCTCTAATGGGATTCTAATGTGAATTTGCAAATGGTGCAAAATGCTAGCCTTTTGCTAGTACTCTAACCTATCTCGAATGGAGTCCTAGTGTAGTTCCCTACTGTAGCCTTCGAATAGAGAATAGAGAATTACTTTAGTTATCTAACGTAAAGACGAACATTTCTCTAACGTTAGAGACTGTGTTTATTGGGTAGCTCCTGAAAGTTCAAAACTGCTCACCTAATACCTAGGCGATTCCAGGCCCAATATAGCAAATTTACGGCAAGTTATCGAATAGTACATTTTTATTAACTATAAATAAATATCGCCAAAAGCCTAAAAAAATCTAATAATTTTTTACTTGGATGAAATTCTATTAAAAATAGTAATTAATATGGATATCTATGATTATATTTTCATAAAAACCCTGAAAAAATTTCAGTTTGATTAAATACTTTTATACAAAAAATGGTTCAAAATTTACTACTCTTTCGAAAACGGCCTCTTTTTTTCTTCCCCTTTCATTTCAAAGATCTTCATCAGCTTAGTATAACTGCATTAGTAACTTAAATTGGCAAAATTTTAACGTTCGACATTAATTTGTCCAATCGACGGCATACATACATCTTTTTATATCTTTTTTCCACCATTTAGTCGATTTTTGAATTACTAATGTATGAGATCAGTTACTTCAGAGAAAGAGGTAAGTTCGTACGAATTTTCAAACCGAAATTCCCCGTGCCTCAGGAGATATGTATGACGTTTTGAGTTTTATTTTAGCAAAAAAATAAAAATCAAGGTATAGTTATTATTTCCTGAGCGAAAAAATAAAAATCATAAGAAAATTATTATGCGTTATGGAAAATTTTAAAAATCGAAATTAATAACACTGTGACACAAAATGAGGGGTCATCTCTCCGTAATTGATGAAACCATTTGGAGATGAAACTTTAGCCCTCCCTTATCAAAACCTCATACTGGGTTTTTGCCCTATAGGTTTGGGTTCCTTGTTAATTTTATTCAAAGTTGGTAATCCTGTGTATGAGAAAATTCGATTAAAACTTGATCAAATGAAGCAATTTTAGATGGTTTTTTTTACATCGCTATTTTTTGGATCGAGGAACTCAGTTTTGACATTAATTTTTACCTAAGTCTTACGACAGGTGGCGTTGTCATACAATTTGTCTTATTTTTGATAGTTTTTCATGCTAATGAAGCAATTTTAGATAGGTTTTTTTTGTATATCGCAATTTTTTGGACCGATCAACTCATTTTTGACATTAATTTTAACCTAAGTCTTACGATAGGTGGCGCTGTCATACAATTTTTTTTTGTTGACATTTTTTCATGTAATAATACTATTAATATAGTTTTTAAAAGGGAAATATATGTATTCATTCATAGTTTTCGTCAGACACAAATTGAAAGTGTTAGTTTTCGGCAGGCACAAAATAAAAGTGTTAGTTTTCGTCAGACACAAGATTTTACTGTTCGTTTTCGTATGGCACGTCGATACGATCTACGACAATCAGACCCGTGCGCAGGAATTTGCTATAGGGGGTTTTGGACTTTTGGATGCTTTTGGTTGTGACTTTTGACAGTTTTTATGAAAAAATTACCTCGTTGAGAGCACGGGCCTAACGACAATAAAAGTAAAAATAAAAATTTTCATGAAAAATTTAAAAAATTGTATGACACGTCACCTATCGTAAGATTTAGGTAAAAGTTAATATCAAAAAAGAGTTCCTCGATCCAAAAAATAGCGATACACAAAAAAAAAAAAAAAACAATCTAAACTTGATTCATTTGCACGAAAAACGAAACACTTATCGTAAGACTTTAATAAAAATTAATGTCAAAATTAGTTCCTCGATACAAAAAAAAGCGATATACAAAAAATCTAACTAAAATTGTTTCATTTGCATGAACAACTATTAAAAAATAAAACAAATTGTATGACAGCGCCACCTATCGTAAGACTTAGGTAAACATTAATATCAAAAATGAGTCGATCGATTCCAAAAATTGCGATATACAAAAAAAACCATCTAAAATTGCTTCACTAGCATGAAAACCATCAAAAATAAGACAAATTGTATGACAGCGCCACCTGTCGTAAGACTAAGGTAAAAAATAATATCAAAAATGAGTTCCTCGCTCCAAAAAATAGCGATATACAAAAAAACCCATCTAAAATTGCTTTATTTGATCAAATTTTAATCAACTTTTCTCATACACAGGATTACCAACTTTGAATAAAAATAACAAAGAACCCAGACCTATAGGCCAAAAACCCAGTATGAGGTTTTGATATGGGAGGGCTAAAGTTTCATTTCCAATTGGTTTCATCAATTACGTAGAATCTTGTTGCACAGTGTAATTATGATTAAGTAAAACTGATAAAAATTAAGAGGTAATACATGGCTCAACTTTTTCTCAAACCTTTGAAAAACTGTATGGTTCTCAAGTTGATATCCAACACAACTACTTTGATAACTTTGTAGTTCTCAAGTTGATATCCAACATCATTTTCCAAGTATTCTCCAACCTTTGAGATATTTTGATAACTTTATAGTTTTCAAGTTGATATCCGATATATCAAATTTTAATCAACTTTTCTCATACACAGGATTACCAACTTTGAATAAAAATAACAAAGAACCCAGACCTATAGGCCAAAAACCCAGTATGAGGTTTTGATATGGGAGGGCTAAAGTTTCATTTCCAATTGGTTTCATCAATTACGTAGAATCTTGTTGCACAGTGTAATTATGATTAAGTAAAACTGATAAAAATTAAGAGGTAATACATGGCTCAACTTTTTCTCAAACCTTTGAAAAACTGTATGGTTCTCAAGTTGATATCCAACACAACTACTTTGATAACTTTGTAGTTCTCAAGTTGATATCCAACATCATTTTCCAAGTATTCTCCAACCTTTGAGATATTTTGATAACTTTATAGTTTTCAAGTTGATATCCGATATATCAAATTTTAATCAACTTTTCTCATACACAGGATTACCAACTTTGAATAAAAATAACAAAGAACCCAGACCTATAGGCCAAAAACCCAGTATGAGGTTTTGATATGGGAGGGCTAAAGTTTCATTTCCAATTGGTTTCATCAATTACGTAGAATCTTGTTGCACAGTGTAATTATGATTAAGTAAAACTGATAAAAATTAAGAGGTAAAACATGGCTCAACTTTTTCTCAAACCTTTGAAAAACTGTATGGTTCTCAAGTTGATATCCAACACAACTACTTTGATAACTTTGTAGTTCTCAAGTTGATATCCAACATCATTTTCCAAGTATTCTCTAACCTTTGAGATATTTTGATAACTTTATAGTTTTCAAGTTGATATCCGATATATTCTCCAATCTCCAGCCTTTAATTTTCGAACTAAATTTCAAGAGCTTAGACTAACCGCTATAATGAAACAAATATTTTTATCAAGCGTTTTTGAATTTTAGCCATACTTTGTCTTGCCTAGTCGGAAGATCCACTTATAAAAAGTTACGTGACAGACCAGACAGGGGTTGTACGGGTGTTGACAGTCCTTTGCCGGATGAATCCGGTACGTTCCGTTACTCCCTTGCGGAACTGCCCGACTGTCTTGGGAACGATTTGGTGGATTTTAGTTGCCTCTTACGACCGGCATACCTACCTCGGGCATATTCTAAACATATAACCCGCAGGGGGGAAAATAGCTCCTTGAAAGTTATTAGCTAAACACAATATAGGGCCCCGTTAGGGTTCAATCCGTCTTTACGTATACTTAACTTAACTTAACTTAAGGCCAACCTGGAATACGAGAAATCTGTATACATAAATTGTAATTACGAAAGAAAATATTGGAAACTTTTGGCTTAAGTTAAGTTAGGTTAAGTATACTGATTGGGCTCTAAGATGAAAAACTATAAAAACCTTACCATTATACTTGTGACAAAAAGCCTCAACATATTTTCAAAAAAAATTGAATTTGGTTTCAATACATTTGGGAACCTATCAATGAAATCCGCTACTTTATTGCTTTGACAGTTTTTTTCAATTTTTTCGTTTATCAATTTACACGTACACAATACATTGACAAAAACGGTACTAGCTTGCCTCGAATTGATTTCGTAATTATTACACATTGAGAAGATACCTTGCTGCCAATATAGAAGTATTACATATATGAATTTTGTCAAATAATTCATGGCGTTTTAAATTATAAAAATCATGGTTTATTTTTTCGGTATTTATTTTCAGAGTCGCATTAATACCTTTGAATCCAATTAGAGAATCCCATTTGAGTAATTTTTTTTTCATATAAAAAAATGCCCTTTTTGTTGAGAACGCTATCATTCTCAAGTTGTTTCGGTGTTGAGAAACAACGCTTGAGGTTTAAGAAGCCCCTTAGTTCTCAACTCGAGATCGAACGTAATTCAAGCCTAAATGTTTGTTGGGTAATTATGCTTGAGTAGAAATTATTAAAATCAACACATGGTGATTATCCGCGATCAAAATTATTTAAATCGAGTTTAAATTATTATTTATGATTTAAATTATTAAAACTAAATTTTTATAATTAATTTTAATCCAAAACATTCAACTCAAGCTATAATGATTATCTTTGGTTAATATGGATAAAACTACAAAAATATAAATCATTGCAGATTGCTAAAGGTTATACCTGGTGGCATTTGTAAAATTGTTTTGCGATGTTTAGAACATTCTTATTTTTTAAGTCGAAATAATGAAGAATAATAACACAGTACAACAAAAATTGATTTTTTTATGCAACAGAGTAACCATAGTACTTTTCTGAATGGGGGCATCGCGTAGATCATTTTTGCCGAACAAACTTATAGTCCAGCACGTCACAGTTCTTTTTGATTTGCATCTAAAGGTTAAGGGGGTCATATTGGGTCTTTGTACCATAACTACATAAACTTGAAGAGCTACAGCTTCGGTGTCTAGGGGAAGGTTGTTGGCAATAAAAAGACTAACATTTTCCTCCTAGACATTGTCCCGCTACGATTCATGGTTATGCCATTTTTTCTTGGGTGTTTGTAAAATTTCCCGAAAAAATGTTTCCCCTGAGTCTACTGTTAACAATATCTTCACGATACCTTCGGGAAAAATATTCCTCATGAAAAATTAGGGGGGGTGCCCAAATAACGAAATTTCCGTCGAGGACTCCTTTAACCAGAAACTAGCAAAAACTAGAGTCCATCCAAGAAAAAATTAAAATCCATAAGTACAATACATTTATTTATATTTACTCATTTTATTGAATAAGCTATTTTTAAACATATGTATGTAGGTACATATACATATGAGTACTGTTAATATATTTGTACGATACATGTTAGAAAATATTCATAGATGTTAGTGGGTGCGTTTATATTTCGGAAGTCGTGAGTGCTCAGAAATATCTGTATTACGATGCAGGCCCCATACATACTCAGCAAGCATTGCACTCTGTGACTTACCCTTGAATCGTTCTTCAATTAATTTAATTTCTTGGTGAAATCTTTCACCGTGCTCATCTGATACGGCCCCGAGATTTTCTTTAAAAAACTGAAGATGCGAATGCAAGAAATGCAACTTTAATGACATTTTCACATTAATATTATAAAAAGCTGCAAGCATGTTTTCCACGTTTTCTTCGTAATTATCCGCTTTATGGTTTCCCAAAAACTCCATAATAACTAAAACCATTAAGTCAAATGCCGTCTTTTGCATATCTGACAAAAGTTCATAAAACACGGAATCATTCATCAGCTTTCGAATATCTGGTCCGACTAGCATCCCTGAATAAATATAGAGATATTATATGTATAATTGCATAACTATGTTTATTACAAAAATTTTACCTTCCTTTATTTTAGCTTTAGATAGCCTAGGGAATAACTGTAATATACGATTGAAGGCTAGCTCTTGCGTATTTAAGCTTTTTATAAAGTTTTTAACTATTCCCAATTTTATGTGAAGGATAATTTTTTCTTTTGGCACAAGAGGCGCATGTACTTGATTGAATTGGCCCACTATAGACTCTTCACGCGGCTGAAAATGCTTTACATGGTAATGTGTTTCTGTTGCACGAGTGTCCCATTTGCATAGAAAGCACATATATTTTGTATACCCTGACTGCATTCCTGTTAAAACCGCTATTACTTTAAAATCAGCACATACTTCCCACATATATTTTGAGTATTGTATTTTGTCCAAAAGATGCGATAAATTCGAATAAGTTTCTTCTTTTTTTGTAGAGTACGCTATGGGTATTGCAGGATACTCGTTGCCATTGTGGAGTAAAACGGCCTTCAAACTTCGCATAGAACTATCAATAACAAGTAAGGAAGTCTAAGTTCGGGTGAAACCGAACATTACATACCCAGCTGTGCACATAAATGGGCGTGATCGTTCACCGATTTTTCTTATTTTCTGTGGTAGTACTCTACATAAACATAACATGCCTGGTACCTACTTTCGTAAATCTATCTCACACCGTTCTGAAGTTGTTAGCAGCCGAATTTAAAAATTGCTTGACTCATAAGTGGGCGGTGCCACGCCCACATTCCAAAATTTTGAAAAAATTATGTAAAGAATATGAAAGTTGATGTATGTACCAAATTATATTATTATAGCGAAATCAGTTAATTAGATATGGACTTTTCAATATTTCCACCTCCTTTCAATATAACTTTTATGAAAAACTAGGCGTGGTCGCGAAGCGATTTCGTTTATTTTCTATAGCTGAATTTACCACAACAATAGTATGTCCTCTACGAAATTTCGTTATACTAGCATAGGTTAGGTTAGGTTCAAGTGGCTACCGTAGAGGCACACCTAGGCCAGTATTAAAAGGCCCGTTGTGATACCACCAACACTAGGAAAGTCAGTTCCGGGACCCTGCCATATGGAAAATCCCGGTATTAACGGAATTCTCCACATAGCAGAATCCCGGGACTGACGTTCCTATACCGACACCGTTACTCCTCCTCGAACCATTTAGATGACTTGATGAAGGCCATCAGGTCCTTTATGTCCAGCTCCGTGACCTGGCGTAGGCTAACCAGGAAGGGAACTCCCAAAAAGCGCATTCTCGCGCCACTTAAAGCCGGGCAGTTGCAGATGAGGTGCTCCACCATTTCCTCCTCCTCATCATCCTTACAACTCCTACAGCATCGTCGGTAGGGCACACCAAGTCTTTCTGCGTGCCTACCAATGAGGCAGTGCCCAGTCAATACGCCTATTAATATGGAGATTTCTCTTCTCCTTAGGGCATAAATTTGTCTCGATCTTTTATGATCCCATTTCGGCCAGGTTTCTTTGGATATCCGGCATCCTGGAGATTGCAGCCATCTTTCGTTGGCTTGGCGGAGTGTGTACTCCTTCAGCATAAGCTTGCAAGTGGCAAACGGCATACCTAAGCGCTCTTTATCCCGAAGAACCTGCTTGGTCGTGCCCTGCCTCGCAAGTTCGTCTGCCCTACAATTTCCCTCAATGTCCCTATGCCCCGGGACCCATGTGAGGTTCACGCGATTCTGTTGGGCCATCTCCTGTAGAGATCGACGACAGCTGAGCGTCAGTTCAGAGTTGAACGAATAAGAGCCAAGGGATTTGATGGCCGCCTGGCTGTCGCTGAATATAAAAATGTCGTGTCCGATAGTGTGTTGGCCTATCCAAGCCGCGGCGTCCATGATTGCTGAAACTTCAGCCTGGAAGACACTGCAGTGATCAGGTAGTCTGAAGGAGAGCTCAAGGTTCAGATCCTTTGAATAAACCCCTCCTCCAACTCTGCCGTCTAACTTCGAGCCATCAGTATAAATGGAAGTGCCGCCATGAGTGGCGGGACTCCGATCCGTGCTCTCCCATTCTTCCCTGCTGGGAATGTTGATTTTAAAACAGCTATCTCCGACTGTTGTGGTCGCACAACGATCCGTGCTCAGCGGAAGAAAGCTATAGGATCCCAAAATACAGGCGTGTCCAGTAGTGCTTGCGCCCCAGCCGGACGTTTCCCTTAGACGTAGAGCCGATGCTGCTGCTACCCGGTGCCCTTCCAGATCGAGTGGCAAAATGCCAAGAATGGCCTGGAGTGCTTCATTGGGCGTTGTTCTTAACGCACCGCTTATACAGATCATGCAAGATCTGTGTACTTTACCTAGCAGATTAAGGTTTGTTGCCTTGCTCAGCGCAGGCCACCATACCACAACTCCATAGAGCATGATTGGTCGAATGATTGCGGTGTAGATCCATTTGCATATTTTGGGGCTGAGCCCCCATTTCTTTCCAATGGCTCTTTTGCATGTGTAGAGTGCAATACACGCTTTCTTCTGGCGCTGAAGAACATTCTCCTTCCAGGTTAGTTTCCTATCCAGAACTGTGCCTAAGAACTTGGCTTTGTCAGCCAGGTTCAGGTGCACGTCATTCAGTTTTGGTAGTGTTAGCGGTGGTATCTTATAGCGGTTGGTGAAAAGAACCAGTTCTACTTTTCCCGGGTTGATGCTCAGTCCGCAGCGCGAGCACCATGAGGAAACCTCTCGCAGTGCTGCTTGCATCAAGTCGCACAGGGTCTGTGGGAATTTGCCCCTATATACTATAGCTAAGTCGTCTGCATATGCCACTACCTTCCCGCCCCCCCAGCTTGTGTCTCGCAGCATCGAGTTGACAGTGAGGTTCCATAGAAGCGGGGAGAGAACACCACCCTGAGGCGTTCCCCTTGTGACATAGCGTGATAAGTCAACCGAGCCCAGTGATGAAACTATTCGTCTACCCCTTAGCAGTTGATCAATAAGTCCAATAAGAGACCTGCTTATGCCCAGACTTGTTAAAGCGGTGTTTATAGCATCAGGGCTTATGTTGTTGAAGGCTCCTTCAATATCTAAAAAGGCCGCAAGACAGTACTCCTTCTCATACAGCGATTTTTCAATAACAGAAACTAGGCTGTGAAGCGCAGTTTCTGTAGATTTCCCTTTGGTGTATGCATGCTGATAGCTACAGATCAGGTTGCTATCAATAGTAGAGGAGAGGTAGTCATTTATTATCCTCTCGAAGGTTTTGAGCACAAAGGATGAGAGACTGATCGGCCTGTAGTCCTTCGGCTCGTAATGAGACGCCTTCCCCGCCTTAGGAATAAACACTACCGTGGCACTTCTCCAGGAGCACGGAATGTAGCTAAGAGCCAGGCAGGCTGTATAGAGAAATACCAGCCATTTGGCTGATGTCTCCAGCGTGTTTATGAGTTGTGCGGGAATATTCCCGTCTGGCCCGGCAGCCTTGAACGGTTCGAAGCTCTTAACCGCCCACCTAACCTTTTCCTCCGTGATGGGTATGTATACAGCCAGGTTTGTTGTAGGTGCTACGGGTTCCTCATGCAAGTTCCCTGGGAAGTGCGTATTCAAGAGCAGCTCTAGGGTTTCCCTCTCCGTGCTGGTCCAGGATCCGTCAGGTTTGCGCAAATAGCTTGTGGCTGTTTGAGTTTTTGAGAGCACTCGTCTAAGTCTCGCTGTATCGTCGACATTTTCGACCCCAGTGCAGAAATTTCTCCACGATACTCTCTTCGCCTGCCTCAGAGCTTTTTTGTAGGCCCTGAGTTTAACTTTATATTCGAGCCATTGAGTCTCCGTGCCAAGGCTCTTGGCCTTATTAAATTGTGTCCTACATGATTTTCGGAGCGAGTCCAGGTCGTAGGACCACCAATGCGGCCTATGTTTACCACGTGGTTTTGGTACTGGGCAAGCCTGCTCTAAGGCATTCGAGAGCGCCGTTGTAAAGGTCTTTACCAGATCCTCCAACTCCCCTACTGATGAGGGGACTTGTGGGGGCAGTGCTGGTAAGTCCCTAGATATTATTTCATTGTGTAGCTGCCAGTTAGTGTTACGTGGGTTGCGTTTCATAACCGGCTGCTCAACAGAAAAGTCTAGAACTATTTCTACGTACCGGTGGTCGGAGAATGAGTGCTCATCGAGAACGCGCCATTTTCTGACCCACTCATAAGCGCCTTCGCTGCAAATCGTGAGATCTATTACCTCCCTACGGGTTTTAGTAATAAACGTAGGTTCGTTACCCACGTTGCAAACTACCAGGTTAGTTGTTAACAAATAGTCAAACAACGACTCTCCTCTAGCATTGATATCGGAGCTTCCCCACTGGACGTGATGAGCATTGGCGTCAGTTCCGATAAGAAGATGACCCATGGAAAAATTTGCCACCAGGTCTTTTACCTCCCTCTGTGGCGGAGGTTCTTCGGCGTCATAGGGCATATAGACCGACGCAATCGTCAGACTGGTACTGTCGACTGTTAAACTGGCAGCTGTAACGTCACCATTGGTATAGTTGGGCAAGAGAAATGCATTCAGCTCAGACTTAACTAAAATACAGGCTCTAACCCGGCCCCCTTCGCTGGCTCGAATAAGCTTATAACCCTTAGTCCCCAAACCGCAAATCCTTGAGCTGTTGACCCAGGGTTCTTGGATGAGGACCACATCTACGTCGCCTTTAGAGAGACGACTGATTAAAGCAGCCGAGGCTGCTTTAGATTTGTGCAGGTTTATCTGAATCACCACCAACATGAGAGTGCTCAGACTTCCCTGCCACCGCCGTATCGTCGAGTTCCACCTCGTCTGGAGGCTTATCTTTCAACGACGATTTCTTCAGACCACGGTTTGGCGTGGCAGAGATCCTCCTAACTGTGGCAGTGTCAACTGTGGTGCGCTCAGGACTAGCTGCTATCACTGTGACGTTGAGGTCCTCCCCGTCCAGCAGGCTGTCTCCCATCTCCGAGCTGTTCACTGCTCCTTCGCCATTTGACGTGGCAGATACCATACTTTCCGAGTCGGACATCTCCGACTCCCCTTCCGGCACTGCGATGTCCGAGTCCTCCGGTGCAGCCGAAATAGCAGCGCGCTGTGCATCGCCGCGGTATACGTGGATCACGATCTGACCCATGCCGTAGTGCACTCGTCCATTGCACCGTTTAAGGGGCTCGAGTGCCTCCTTATTCAAGGTGAAGACCACTTGCCTATCAGGCCCTACCGCGTCCTCGACCAGATTTACACCCCAGTCCTGCGTCGGGAGAGACGGGTTCATGATCCTCAGCATCCTGAGAATTCTCTCAGGTTCAGCAGGGATAGCAGGAATCCACGCTCTTGCCCTTGGCCGAGCCGGGATGTCCTTCCAGTCGACAACCTCGATTCTTGCCCCTTGGTAGATCTCACCTAGTCTTGCAGCTGCTGCCTTGTACAGTGCAACAGTTTTTGCATCCTCGCAAGCGAATACCTTGATTCGGCCCTGGTGCCATCCCGCATCAGAACCCATCGGAGTGGCACCCGGAGACTCATCCATAATGTCGAGAAGGGCATTACCGATAGCGTTCCGGACGAACCGCCACTGGTCTCTAGGGATGGCCCAGTTTTCATTACCTCGGTCAATGACGCCTATGAGGATCCTATCCTTAGTCACTTCAGCAAAGCTGAGTTTACCCATTACGGGGGCGTGTTGCTGCCGCTTCGGGTGAGGTTTTAAATCCACGTCCGATCTCTGGCGTTTGAAGGGATTTATATTAACCTTCTTTGGCGCGTAATCGCTTTGGAAGTTCGGTAAGATAGCTTCAGCCATCTCCACCGTCTTCCTAGCATTCGGCGATAGCGTCTCTTGTGAAATACCCTCGTATTTCTTCAGTATCCTCGCGGCCGCTCTTTTGTCCAAGTACTCAGAGCGACTGGGAGATGTCTTTTGGGGTAAATTTCGACCCGTAGTTGCCATCGCGGTCGTTCCCTTATTTGGATCTCTGGGGCCAGGTCGTGAGACCACTGCCACAGACGTTAAAGACTTGGTTTCGGTACCGGCACTTACTAGGGCTCTAGCATCAGCCGTTGTTGGCTTCACCGTGTTTGTACCGGTACTTACTTTGGGGATTGCCCCCTTATTATCCAGAGCTGATCGACTCGTAGTTGCCATCGCTGTCGACCTCTCGGCTGATGAAGAAATGGAGTTTGTCCTCCGACGTTGCGTTCTCGCTTGCTCCAGCATTTTCCTCCTCTGCTGGGCAGTATACATGGTTGTATCATTATTATTAAGGTTTTTATTACTTTTTTTCATCTTGTTCGTACGACCCCTTGCCGGGCAAGGCCAGTTTAGGGTCAAAGGAAGAGTATGGGGAATGTGTCGTCCGCCGCGGCAGAGCCCCATGCCGCGGTAAGGCCATAGTTACTCTCCGAGGCGGCCCGGTATCAGAGAGGCTCCGTTCGATTACAGCCACGATTTGCCTCCCGGCTGCAAACGTCCAATGGGCACGTGGTCGCATAACACCCTGGATTGGGAGGGGGAAGATCTTAGTCGTCGCGCCAGAGAGGCTTGGCTTCTCTCGTGATGTAGTACCGGCGGCACTATGATCACAAGGGCAGCGCAGCCCTGTGGCTATCGACTTAAGCCCTCGTACCGCGGCAAGGTGTCAACCCTTCACGAGGGTTATACTAGCATAAACTGTTCTGAAGTTATTAAGAGTCAATATTTTAAAATTTCTTCAAATACACGTGGGCGGTACCACGCCCCCTTTTAAAAATTTTTTATTATAATTAACCCATTTTATACGTTTTTCGAAATTTTCGATATCGAAAAAGGGGCGTGGTTATGGTCCGATTTTACCCATTTTCAATAGCAATCTATTCTGAACCCAAATAAGTACGCATGCCAAATTTGGTGAAGATATCTCATTATTTGCTCAAGTTATCGTGTTAACGGACAGACGGACGGACGGACGGACGGACAGACGGACGGACATGGCTCAATCAAATTTTTTTTCGATCCTGATCATATTGATATATGGAAGTCTATATCTATCTCGATTCCTTTATACCTGTACAACCAACCGTTATCCTAACAAAGTTATGATACCCTGTGTACAAGTACAGCTGGGTATAAAAAGGCGCCATGAGGTATTATCTATAGGAATTCCCAAATAATTCATTATTGCCTCGCTGTTTTCACAGTACACTAGCTCCTCTGTTTTTTTGAAGTAAAGTTCAATGTCATTATGTCTTTTACGAGAAGATGTTACTTTTACATCTTCAGTTACCAAATTTCTTTCCTTCAACCGAGAGCACAAAACTTCCGATTTCGTCAAAGTCAGTTCTAAATCACGAACCAAATCTTCAAAATATGCTCTATCTACCAAATTAGGGCAGTTATTAGAAATAACAGATGGAGTATAATCTTCATCCGAAGTAACTACAAAGGTTTGAATATCACTTATAGCTTGTCCTAAACTAGTTGTGACAAGAATTGTATGCGGTGATGCTGGTGGTGGAATGCCTTTTTCTCTCATTTCCGGTAAAATTACATTAGGAGTGGGCTGATATAACGTTTTCGAATACTGCTTTTTATTCCTTCCAAATTTAAAATTTTTGCAAAAATAACACGTCTCCTTTAGTTGCTCCATTGGCTCCATCCATGTCATTGGTGAAGCAATCGTTAAAGCTCGTGAACCTGACTTAAACCACGATAGCAACGAACTTTCACATGTGGTACATATAATGTTTGGAATCCAAGGCTTATAAGTATATCTTATACCAAAATATAAGAAATACGGCTCTTCCAGAATACGAGATATATTCCTTCTACTTTTCTTATTAGTGAAATGTCCACAAACAAAACAAAACGAGTCTTTATTTTTGCACTGAAATTCTTCCATTTTATTAATTTAGTTAGAACTGCACTGAATTTCAAACTTTTATTTCGGAACTGAATGCGCTTTATCTGAAATCCGAACACACACGATATCGCAACTCGCAATTTCACACGGAAGGAAGTTTTTACTAAAATCAAGACACAAACAAGAATGTCAAGGCATGCTTTTGAATTCGGAAAATATTTTCTTATTATTAAGTAAAAAAATTTGTATGTATTTTAGTTTTTTCTTGGAAGAACTCTAGTTTTTGCTAGTTTCTGGTTAAAGGAGTCCTCGACGGAAATTTCGTTATTTGGGCACCCCCCCTAATTTTTCATCAGGAATATTTTTCCCGAAGGTATCGTGAAGATATTGTTAACAGTAGACTCAGGGGAAACATTTTTCCGGGAAATTTTACAAACACCCAAGAAAAAATGGCATAACCATGAATCGTAGCGGGACAATGTCTAGGAGGAAAATGTTAGTATTTTTATTGCCAACAACCTTCCCCTAGACACCGAAGCTGTAGCTCTTCAAGTTTATGTAGTTATGGTACAAAGACCCAATATGACCCCCTTAACCTTTAGATGCAAATAAAAAAGGACTGTGACGTGCTGGACTATAAGTTTGTTCGGCAAAAATGATCTACGCAATGCCTCCTTTCAGAAAAGTACTATGGTTACTCTGTTGCAAAATGGCTGTTGTACTGTGTAATTAGTTTCCGTCTCTGTAAAAAAGTCATATTTGGGCATTATACTCCATTTATGGTCAGGAATTTTGACATACCCTATTATACAAGTTTTTTCAAAAAATAAAAATTGTAAGAAATTACCTCCCATTAACACTTGAAATATGAATGTTTCCGACAGCGTAAAAGTTGGAAAGTTATTTTCAAAGACTAAAGCCTAATTAAAACCGATTCATTTTTAAAAATCGAAGCCGTAACCGTTATATTTATATAAAAAACTAGCTGACCCGGCAGACGTTGTCCTGTCACAAATTTACTTCCCTGCATGTTTCTCTAACCCGATCCCTATATCTATCTCAATCCCTATCCCTATCCCTAGCATCAGGTTCTGAAAGGCAATAGGATAAAAAAAAATGTGTAGTACAACTATCACTTCTGCTCGATATGGTAATGTACATGAGACTAGCCGGATATTGATGCATCGTTATCAAAATGTCTTCACACATTCCGTTCTCTAAGCATCCAACAACTTTCAAACCAAAACGCAATAACTTCAGCAGCTTTCTCGACTGACTGTTAACGTCAATGTTCACTGTCACTTCACTGTCAATTTAACAGCCACTTCATTTTAACAGGAAGGTGAACTGGCCGACAAATTTATAGTGAGCGTTAAAGTTGACGGCTAGTCGTGAAATCGGCCCTAAGTCTAGTTGTCCGATAAATGTAATTTTTTGGGCATATGTTTGTTATTATATATGTACATTAGCGTGATTCAAAAAAATGTCGACTTGGTCTTACCCCCTAAAAAGTTAGGTATTGATGAGAAAATAAGCCTTGCAAAAAATTAGCACTCTAACTTAACCCTTAAGGGTGGCTATTTTTTTCGCCCTTTCCCATACATTTTGTATGGGGAAAAATGGCATTTTTTTCAAAGTGAATTTTCTTTTAATTTTTGAAACTTTTTTGAAAATATTTTTGCATGCATTAACTACTAAGATAATTACAGCCATTTGAAAATGGCTGAATTTTGTACTATTTCACACACATACACAGTAACATGTATAAAATCAAGTAAATTTTAAATTGCTGTTATTATTTTAATAGTTAAGATATTCACACATGGCTTACCATTTTGGAAGCTTCAAAGCTTCAACTTTAAGAGTATGCAAAAATATTTTGAGCTATCATTCGTCATACATACGGTGACCATCCGTTCTGTTTTTGGCAGAACAGTTCTATTTTTAAGGAGCTTGTTTTGCGTATTATTTTTTTTTTTTCTAAGGAAAATAACAGAAATGTTCTGTTTTTAAGCAAATGTTCTGTTTTTGTTCTGCTTTTTGTGCCGGCAACCTTTTTTAACAAATGTAATGAGTAGCTCTGACTTTCAATTGATGCACTTTGGTTGAAATTATTTGAGATTGCAATTTCAATGTTTCTAAGACGTTGGCAACATTTTTTACTGCAAAGAGATGATTAAAAAAATATTTATGGTCACCGTAGTCATACATAATGAGACCCCATGATGTAATAATATAAGGTGATTTTTAAATACACTCTCTCGCTCTTACACCGCCATATTAAACGCCATTAGCGTTGGCAATGTTGTCTCTTCAGAAAACTACTTTTTGTGCCAGAGCAAATTGTGGAATGAAAACCATACGATTCATAATTTAGTTAAAAACGCTTGTGTTGGCAACACCTTTGTTACCAATTTCCTTTTGTTCTGACACTTATATCTTTCAAATTATTCAAAACTAACAAATAACAATTTTTTTTGTGGAAAATTGCTAGAATTTTGTGTTTTGTAGACAATTAAGGGTAAGATTTGCTAAAAAATATTTTAAATATTATTGATTTCATGTATTAAATATATTTCCAGATGCAGAAAACTGGCTACTGCTGTTAAGTTGCGAGGAGCGCAGTTTCCGTTGATATACCCCGTGTGTCCTTAGGCTTGTAGTAGGAGGCATTCCAAGCTTTAGAAACACTACCTTGGCACTTTTCCAGGAGCACGGCTCTTCGCCATCCAAGATGACCCAAGGTAGGTACATCAAGTTTTGGCAAATGTCACAATAAGACGCACCTTTTACTGTCGCTGTGGATGTTCATCGTACAAAAGTCAACATGCTCTCAATGTGGTTACCCCGCTGCTAAGCTGCGCTCATACAACTGGTCGTGAATGCCAAGAGGAGGAAGACCACTGACACGGCTCGCATGCGTTATCTGAAAGTCGTACGTCGCCGTTTCCGCAACGGTTTCCTCGAAGAAACATAAGCCAAACCCAAGAAGGCCCTTGTGTCATTTTATTTTAATTTTTCTTCCTAGTCGTTTATTTTCATATACGTATGCATATGTTGCGTGAATAATTCACGAATGCATTTAAGAACGTTTCAATTAAATAAAATTAAAAAAAAACTAAAATAAAAATAAAAATTAAAAAAATAAAAATTAAAATAGAATAAAAAAATATAATTAAAAAAAATTAAAAGTAAATAATAATAAAAAAAAAACAAAAAAAAATAAAATTAAAAAATAAAATCATATTAAAAAAATAAAATAATAAAAAACAAAATAAAATAAAATAAAAAAATCAAGTAAAAATAAAATGAAAAAATTATAATAAAAAATACAATAGAAAAAATTAATAAAAAAAATCAAATATAAAAAAATAAAGAAAATAATAAAAAACGAAATAAAAAATTAAATAAAATAAAAAATAATAAAAAAAAAAAATAAAATATAATTAAAAAATAAAATAAAAACAAGATAATAAAAAACTTAAAGTAATTTCTGCATATGTTGCGTGAATAATTCACTAATGCATTAAAAAAAATAAATAAATAAAATTAGAAAAAAATAATAAGAAATAAAATAAAATAAAAAAAAAAATAATAAAAAAATTAAATAAAATTTAAAAAATATAAAGAATTTAAAAAAAAAATAAAAATGAAATAAAACAATAAAACAAAATAAAGGTAAATAAAAATAAATAAAAAAATAAAATAAAAATTAAATTAAAAAATAATTAAAAAATAATTTAATAATTTTTGTTCTTGTTATTTTATTTAAATTTTTTTAATTCTATGTTTTAATGTTCATGGAAAATACTTTTTGTTTTTATTATCTCGTTTTAAGAAAATAATAATAAAAAATGAAAACAAAATAAAATAAAAAAGTAAAATTAAAAAAAAAATAAAAAATAAAATAAAATAAAAAATTGAAATCAAATAAAAATAACATTTAAAAAATCGTTAAAAACAAAATAAAAAAATTAAATTAAATTAAATAAAATTAAAAAAAAATGATAAAAAAAAACAAAATAAAATAACAATTAATAAAATAAATATGTATAAATAAATATGTATAAAGGCAAAATAAATATTAAATAATTAATTAGAAATAGTAATTACGAAGTGATTTAATTTTTTATATTGTACATATGTAGTTCAAATGTTTGAGAAAGCACAAATAAACTTTTATGAAACCAGCAATTGTTGGTTAGATATGCGTTTTTCTTTGAGCTTTCCAATGAATTCTTGTCAAAATTACAAAATAGGTCTCCATCATATTATTAGAACTTTCCCTTTTCGTTGAAAACTTTGCTTCATACACTACTTCAAATGCTTCTAATAAAAAAGAGCTAGAGAAAATTTCAAACTTTGATTTAATGGCTGAAGAGACCTTAAAAATGCTAAAATTACATTTTATTGCACTGAATCCCTTGAAAAAAATAGTATGAAATTCAATACTATTTTACAAACGGGCCTTCTTTTATGCCCCTTTCTCTTGTACTTCCTAAATACAACCGTTCAAGTTAAGACCGTTCATTTGACATCTGTCAAGATGGATATCACCTTTGTGGTTACGTCATGATGAGACCCTAAGTTAGGTACCTTTAAATTTTTTTTTTTTTTGAAGATTTAGTTTGTCAAAAAAAAATAGCAAAGCGTGCCTCTCTAAATTTTTTTTTCAATTTCAGCTAAATCAAAAATCAAATGCATAGGTACAGTGGCGTACCGAAAGATTTGGGAATTAAAATTTTTAAATCTTTTCTTTTTACGCAGTGCGTTTAATTTCGGTTGCTGCATACAAGTTGTATGTGCATGAGACAAATTTGACAGAAAACGAAGGGCGCGCGTTTATATTAGGTTAGGCTATTAGGGCTGCCATACGTCCTCGTTTAAGAGGATTTGTCCTCTAAAATGGCAAATTGTCCTCTTGTCCACTAAAGCCCCTAAATTGTCCTCTATTTAGGAAAATTGTCCTCTGAAATCTATCGATAATTTGAACGTCTCTGCTTTGTGTGGTACATTAAAGAGTCTCGGCACAGCTCTGTGCAGAGGAGCACCAAAATTAGTTAGATTTTTTTAAAATACATTGTCTGAAATCTATTTCATATCCATTCACAGCAAAGCACACGCTGTTAGAAAACAACCCTACAAGACGGGCTGATATTTTTACTAACACACTCACACTCTAAATTATCAATGCTGATAATGTTTTGACAAAAACACTGACAATTGTCATTTATTGTCATAGCTGACTCACATGAGGATAAAATGATTAAATCAAATGATACATTAGGTTTGTTTACTGGCCAAAAAAAAGTTCAGAGCAGGTTAGAGCAGAGCAGGGTAGCTGTCAAAATAGAAATAGAGCAACTTAGAGCAAGAAAAGTGTTCGTTAAACACAATTTTGTGAAATATCTCAATCTGGTGTGAGCTAGAGCAGCCCAATAAACAAACCTATTTTCAATTCTTTCAAAACAGAGCAGAATTTTGATTCGATGGTAGTTACTTTGAAATTTAAAATAAAATGTTGAAATTCAAATGAAGAATAGAAGCGTATAAAACGTGCTGCTGTAAAAAAGGAAGATATGTGTATAAAATAAAACATTTTAACTAACAATCACAATTTCAAAGTTTGCATTTTGTAGGTGTTCTTTGTAAGCAAAACCACCAAGACCACGGATGTTAGGAAGTTCAAGAGAATTGCAATAGTTTCTCGTAACTTCAAAGCTCGTAAGATATAAGAGTTTCGGGTTTAGAACGGATGTTACACTCAGAAAAAAGCACTTCCTTGAAACAACGAACCAGTTTCCTTTCTTCGATTTACTTAACATAAGGAAAAATATCCTTAATTTAAAGACTTTTTTTCCTCAAATTAAGTTAATGTTGTCTTTAACTTCAGGAACCCAATTTCCTTAATACAAGTAATAAGTTCCTTAAAATATCGACGCCTTGCCTGCGACGCTACCCAACGGGACACTGATCCTCGCTGACATATGTTTTCGGTCGCACCGCCATCATCTTTTCATGAGCCTCGTGAAAAAGGTGATGCTTTGTGGTGTATGATCTTGCATCACTTTTTCTCTAATGTACTTTGGCTATCTATTCAAAATAGATCCAATCACAGGTGGTCAAAAACATTACCACGACAGACATCGTACTTTATCAGTAAAGACTCATATTGAAATTGTTTACATCAGCCCTGATCCAAAATATGTGCAACAACCAATGTTTATCACCCCTCGCATTGTTTAGTCTCAATAGTATAGTATAGCTGTATAAAAATTCAATCGAGTGAAAAATTCGCTGATAAAAATATTGGCTCAACGATGACATCATTGCTGATTAATGTCTGCGTCATGAATGACTATCATCACAGACAGCAATAAGCCTAAGCAGTGACATCAGCGCTGACTATAGACTCCCTAACCTCAAAAAGAAGTACTCATCGTTTCAATACCCTGCTGATGTACACTGCCCATACCAATGAAAAAATTTAACTGCATGCCGCTTCTGTATCCTTTCGATAAGCATTTTATCGGAAAGTGCAACCCTAATCTGTAGTTATCGCTCACTACCCTACAAGAAACGCTGATATTTTTCACTAACACACACCCAAAATTGACATTGCTGATACTGATTGTGTTATCTTTCAAACATTGTCCATTAATAAAAATTAGAAATGTAATACTAAGAACAGCAACGTATAATTTTTCACATTTTATGACAATGGCCAGCTGTGATAGTTTTATGGTCAGCACTGGCAGTTTCTGCTTTATGGCAATGGTCAGTATTGATAGTCTTATGGTCAGCAATGACATAAAAATACAGTGAGAGACAGCAGTGCAGATATATGCTTATTTAGAGGCGTAACTAATGTGCTGAAATGAGACAAAAACACACATGTACAAAGTTGTTTAGCCAGCATTTTGCAAACCTCCTTGAACGTGTGATCAAAAGTTTGTATGGAGTGCTGATAGTTAGACAGCCAGTAATAAGTATCACATGTTGTGTCAAATGACCGTCACTGTTCTTGTAGGGTAGTGTTTCTATAAGTGTGGAATAAAATGTATTTTGCTATGGACTTCGATAAAATTAACGATGCCTATTATGCTAGTGATAAAAAGCGTAAAATTCAAAATAACTGCACTATTTGCAAATTTTAAATTTCATTAACACCTTATTAAAAATTAAAATCACCCTTCACTTTCTTGCTACAGTAGCTCGTATTTGCCCTTTCAACAAAAAATTTATTTTTGTGTTGGTAACCATCACCCATACCTCGTAGGGCATTTCCCGCAGGGTAGCTTAAATGCAATTTTATAAACCAAAGTAATGCGTGTCGAACTCGAGAAAATGGAGAAAGATTTTTACTTGCTGCAGCGATTACAGTTATTAAAAAGTGAAGTGTTTTATAATATTTTTAAAGGTAAGTGATAAATAATTAAAAAGGTGCATTTTATAAGACGGTTAATTATATATAATAAACAGTTGTCGGGTTTGTGTTGTTGTTAGCAGTGCTTCGCGCTGGTTAGAGTACATCCGTCTTTTGACACCAATTTCGACAATATTCCATAAAAATTAAACATTGACCCGTCTTGTAAAATGAAACCATTGAAATAACTATGTTTAAACAATTACCATAACCTAATAGTCGCCCTGCATAAATTACAGATTGCGGATTTACAGCCGAAACCCTAAAGTATTTAAAACCGGAGCACATATATGATATTGTACCCAATTCATTATACGGGGCACGAGTAGTCTTTGAGCACAATTTGTTGCAGTGGCAAAAGGAACAGGTGAGTGTACAAAAATTAGTGGTAGTATTTGTTTACTTTAGGGGTCAACTGCGAACTGTAGTGTTTTGTTTTATGTTTTTCGTCAGGGTGTCGTTCTGGATACCGCATTAGCAGCAACAAACAACTCTGCCCTTGCGGCTAAAACAAGTAGCGGATAGTGAAGAGAACGTTCTGGATAGTGAAGAGAACATTCTGAATAATTCCCTTGTGGCTACAACAAGCTGTTCACATAACGTTCTGGATAATGAAGAGAACGTTCTGGATTGTTCCCCTGTGGGTACAAAAACTATTGTGGATTCTGTGGCTAAATTGGTGAGTATTGGGAACCCATCATAAGCTTTGCAAAAAATTACATTTTGTATGGCAAAAAGTGAGTTTTCTTTTAATATTTGAATATTTGTTAATTTCTTTTTTTGGAAAGGATTCAAAAATTAAAAGAAAACTCACTTAAAATCAGCTTAATATCTACGAACCAACATTTTAGTAATTACATACATTTGCTTAGTTCTCGATTTCAGATATATTGGATACGTCCGGTATTATGACAACAATAGAAGATTGGTATCAAAATATAGAAGTGCACTGGCGAAGTGTGTAACGAACTATCTTTTAAAAGACGAAATTAAACCAAATCCGTCTACATTTGATGCAATTGCAGATCAGATTATTGAATCGTTCCCCAACGAAGAAAAAGTGAGTTTTATACTTCGTTGGCTCCACTATATATTTTTATATTATATTATATTTTAAGAGTATTTACTACGTACATTCGCCGGGAGAAAAGGAAACCAGGTGGTTGTCTCTATGCGAAGTACCATAATACTAATTATAATCTTATGCGAGATGGTGTCATTGTGAATAAAGCTAAAAATAATTCAAGCGACGGTGCTTCGAACCCAAAACAGGCCTGCATAATAACGTTATTTTTATCAAAAAAAATAAAAATATTTTGTTTTCAATTCGTTATTCAAAAGTTTTAACGTTTTTAGATCAACGAAAAGCTTTTCATTTCATTGAAATCGAAATCAAAATCTCAAAAATTTTGTTTATTTTGATTGTTTGAGTTAGAGGATATTTTTCCATACAAAAAATGCTCAAAAAAATACTCAAACTTCGAAATATCAAATGGAAACGAAAATTCTTGATTTTGTTTTTGATGCTAGCAAAATCGAAATTTTTTTAAATATTTTTTTTTGATAACGTTACTTTCAAAAAAATTTTGTTTATTTTGTTGTGCAGCCTTGACCCAAAAATACGCCCAGGTTTGTATAGGTTAAATGGTTGGACATTAGATTACTGAAACTCAACTCTGAATACATATACCGAACCATCATATTAGCGCATGTGTGTTACATTTTTGGTTTTAAATTTTAGATCCAATTTCATTCATATCGGACGATATGAATTTGGCAAAAAATTGGCTCAAATACAACATTGAACCAATCGAAGAAGTACTGGCTAAATGGGAGTCCACGTTTGATATCCGATTAAACGCACTAAAATCTGAATCTAGCTTGGATAATATCTTAGCGGAGTGGCCATTATACAAACAAACATTCAGATATTCTTTGGTATATAATTAATAATAAACGTCTTCTTCTTCAAGCTACATATATAATTTCTTTTCAGGTTGAGCTGGATTGCAAACGAATTTTTCTTGGCAAAGAGAACTCTTTATTTGAGTAATGGGCTTCTGCAAAAGCAGTTGTACGAATGTTTAACAATATAAAAGACCCCAGTAGCTTACGAATTTTGGAACGCTTCAAAGAATCCAGCAACGAAATTAAGAGTTAAAAGCTCCGACAGAACCAACGAATGAACATGCGTGCAAAGTAAAAAGTTGGCTATCAGATGACGGTGTGGTTATTGTTGCGATTCAAATACATACAAACATGTGGATCAACCAAATTGCAGAATTTATAGCAGAATTCTGAGTACGCAGTTTTGTAGAGCAGTCAATATCACTATACTAATGTGCAAGTTATAAGTAGCTCAAAATTTTCCCTAATTTTTAAGAATTTTTTTCGTCGAGGGTGTTGAGTAATTTCTTCCATACAAAATAAAAAAAATAAAAATTTTGTATCGAAGAAATTACTCAACACCGTCGATGAAAAAAATTCTAAAAAATCAGGGAAAATTTTGAGCTACTTATAACTTGCACATTAGTATAGTGAATTTGACTGCTCTACAAAACTGCGTACTCAGAATTCCGCTAGAAATTATGCCAAAAAAGTTGAAAAATTTGGGGCGGTTTTTTTAAGTTTTGAAAAATTCCCCTGAACCTTGTGTAAATGTTTAAAAAATTTGTTTTCTGTTGTATAATTGGCTATATTTTAATTAAAAAATTTTAGAAATACCATCTTAGTACCCTATGTAACGAAATTCAAATAAATATTAGTGGACCGAATTCACTGTGAGTCACCGTACATACATACATATATACCTTATTCACAAATGCCCTAACAAAAAAATAATTTTTTTACATTGAACGCAATTATATCCGTAATTATTGCTAGTAATACCTTAAAATATGTGCAAAGACTCTTTCGTAAAATGTGTCACATAGGGCCTTTGTAAATTAAGGTAGCGGTATGAACCTACCTACTTTATTAATTCATTTATAAAAATAACTATTTATTAATTGATAGTAACGAAAACGCTGAATACAAATTGACTAAAAAAGAATTTAAAATTCAATCTTTATATTATTATTATCTATTATTTTATAAATTACATTATATTAGTATACAATTAAAGTACAAATGAACTACATATGAACCAATAAAAACTTAAATATTGAAATTTTGCGTTTTATTTTTGAAAAATCCTAAACGAGATCTCCCAAAGCCTAGGAAATTTAAGTTTCCTCAATATATGTAAAATTGACATATGAATTTCCTCAATATAAGTAAGAGATTTCCTGCTGACAAGTAAACTAATTACTTAATACAAGTAGAATATTTCCTGCTTACAAGTAAAATTTTCCTTAGAACAAAGAAATAAGTACTTAAATTAAGGAAAAACGGTTTCCTTAAACTGGGGGAAATATTTTACTTATGCTAAGGATGCCATTTCTTTGGAGCCAAATGAGGGAAATTTTTCCTTAAAATAAAGCATTTTTTCCTCTCGGTAAGGAAACATTTTTCTGAGTGTAGAGAGCTTAAGAGAATTGCGATAGTTTTTCGTAACTAGATAGTTCGTTAGATATAAGAATCTTGGGTTTAAAACGGATGTTAGAGAGCTTACGAGAGTTGCGATAGTTTCTCGTAAGTTGAAAGTTCGCTCGATATACGAGTCTCGCAAATAAATCGGATGTTTATCTAATATCTTTAAACGAGTTAATCTTGTATATTTGTATATTTGTATTTTTGTATGTTCGGACTATCTCGAGAACCGCTTGACCGATTGGGATGAAATTTGGCACAAAGATAGTATGATGGATTCTAAGACTACCCACTTTAGGGTTGCCACTTGGGCCGGTTTACAGGGTTGCCACCTATCCCATTTTTTTTAAATTATGGAGCAAGATATGCCAATATGGGTATCATATGAAAGGTATTTTCGGCGAGATACCAACTAAAATATTTTCAAGTAGAGTTGCCACCTAGGGTTGCCACCTTACCACAATATATTTGTATATCCGGTACTATCTGGAGAATCGCTTGACCGAATTGGCTGAAATTTGGAATGGTGATAGTATGATCGATTTTAAGACTACCCACTTTAGGGTTGCCACTTGGGGCGGTTTACAGGGTTGCCACCTATCCCTTTTTTTTAAATTATGGAGCAAGATATGCCAATATGGGTATCATATGAAAGGTATTTTCGGCGAGATACCAACTAAAATATTTTCAAGTAGGGTTGCCACCTAGGGTTGCCACCTTACCACAATATATTTGTATATCCGTTACTATCTCGAGAATCGCTTGACCGAATTGGCTGAAATTTGGAATGGTGATAGTATGATCGATTTTAAGACTATGCACTTTAGGGTTGCCACTTGAGGCGGTTTACAGCGTTGCCACCTATCCCATTTTTTTTAAATTATGCAGCAAGATATGCCAATATGGGTATCATATGAAAGGTACTTTCGGCGAGATACCAACTTAAGTATTTTCAAGTAGGGTTGCGACCTACGGTTGCCACCTTACCGCAGTACTATCTCGAGAACCGGTTGACCGATTTGGATGAAATTTGGTATGGTGACAGTATGAAGGATTCCAAGGCTATCTACTTTAGGGTTGACATTTCGAGTAGTTTACAGGGTTGCCACCTATTTAATTTTTTTTATTTATGGAGCTTGATATGCCAATATGGGTATCAAATGAAAGGTATTTTTGCTGACATACCAACTAAAATATTTTCAAGTAGGGTAGTCCGCAAAAAGTCCATTACGGCTACGAAAATTAAAAAATTTTAATAATTTGCCCACATATAAAGGACAGTGTAACACATCCTCACAAGGTTGGTAAGTAAAGTTAGCACTAAATTGATAGCACCGAGCAAGCTCGGTCACCCAGGTACTGTTTTTTATCAAGTTTCATGTTTTCTGTCAATTAAATGAATTAAAAATGCTAAAATAGCAGAAGCTCGCTGTTTTTTCCTAGAACGCTATGAGGAAGAAGATAATGGACATGATTTGTTTCGAATCCTACATATGTAAGTAAGTTTTTTATATCCTTTGAATATTTAAATTTCAAAAAATCTCACAATGATATCTCTTCCTAAACCGTTAGGACTTGAGGAAGACTCCTCTGTATGGCTATATCTGGCAGGTAGAAACTCCAGGGCGACAGTGCATTACGAGCCGTAATTCAAACTATTGGTGCCGCTACCTCTTGTACCCTCTCTCTGTGCCGAACACTTATCCAAACCAACGATTGTTTTAAACATTTACTCAATGTACATTAATTATCTAGTTATATCTATTTGTATTAATCTGTATGATTAAAACGATATTTTACTATAATACTTAAAATAAAACAAAAAGATTTAAAAAAAATGTGTAAATTTTGAATGTGGAACGATGTGGAACTTATCGTTATCGTAAAAATTCTCGACCCGTATTTGATACTGTTTGCGATACTTTCTCGATAGTGAAATGGTACCGAAACATGATCCGCTAGTATTTCATTTACAGCACAAAAAAGAATCGTATTTGATACTGTTTGCGTACTTTTTCGATAGTGTAAACGTACCGAAACCAGATCCGTTAGCCAGCCATTTACGGCACGAAAACGAATACACTAAAGAGCGAATACCACTATAATAAAAGTGTAAGCTGAAAGATTCGCTTAAAAATTTCCCTACAAATTGGAATGAAAAAGTTGTGCAACACAGCAACACTTTTTTGCAAACAAGAACCCTGTCTCATTGTTTTACGGTCCTGCACAAAAGCCTGGTTTGCAGAAACCACAATAGCAACCCAGATTTTAGACATGGATGTGTGTTTTGATTGACGTTGAAGTGTGTTTTGACATTTCTGTCACAGCTACATTTCACACTTTAGATTTGTTTACTGACCAAAAAAAAGTTCAGAGCAGGTTAGAGCAGAGCAGAGCAGGGCAGCTGTCAAAATAGAAATAGAGCAACTCAGAGCAGAAATGCCATGAAACACTTGAATCTCGATAGTTTCTTTTTATTTGGTTTTTTTTCAAGGACTAAAACCGAAACCGAAACCGTAACCGTAACCGATTAAAACCGATTCATTTTTCAAAACCGAAACCGAAACCGTAACCGTTATTTTGATATGGAAAAGACCGAAACCGAAACCGTTTCAAAAACCGGAACCGGTTCCAAACGGTTTTGAATTTTTTCAATACCTTACTTATGTGAGTGGGCACATAGGTACTTCGTTTTACAAATAGGTACCCTGAAAGTTTTCATGGAAGATTGTGGAGCCACGTTTTGACATCAGTATCAAAATTCTGAAAGAGGAAGTTTGAATATAGTTGAATGAAGCGATCGAAACCAGTTCACGAGATCCGAAAAAGAAATGTTCAGGCTTGCCTCGGAAAGTGCCACTAATTTTAATGTTTTTAACGATTTATACATTTCATTTGGCTTCCATTTTAATAAAAAAGTAGAGTTAACTTTAGGAATTTGTTGTGCAGAAATTTCATCTATGCATAGCGTTAATAAATGTATTATTATATTGGAGAAATCCCATCATGGCCGCAGAAAAAAAGTTATGAAAATTCAGACCTATTTCGTAGCTACATAGGTACTTGAGTATTTTAGTAGAAAAATTGTTTTCCTGTTTTTATTTGGAAACCGAAACCGGAACGAAACCGTAACCGAAACCGAAATAAATTTTGAAGAACGAAACCGGAACCGAAACCGAAACACGTTGCAAAAACCGAAACCGAAACCGGAACGTTATTTTAATCAGTTTCAGACATTGGTTTTTTTATTTAAATATTCAAAATTAATGCAAATTCACATTTACAAACACATCAAAAATTTACTTTTTCCTGACTGACAATTGCTTCTCTGCTCTAACTTACTCCATAAAAAAAGCTAGAGCAGAAATTTGTGATCTGGATTACTCTAGTTTTGTTTTGAGCGTACTCATGAAACAAAAGATAGAGTAACCTAGAGCAAGAAAAGTGTTCGTTAAACACAATTTTGTGAAATATCTCAATCTGGCGTAAGCTAGAGCAGCCCAATAAACAAACCTTTTATGTTATACACAATGACGTATGCGCATACTTCGTTTTCATGCGCTTTTATACCACGTCGCACAATGTCATATGAAAAAATTATATGATGCCCAACGCTTTCGAGCAACTTCAATGCTAAGCAATTTCCTCTAACAAGACATTTTGAGTTTTTCCATAAAAACATAAATGAACTAACCCAAACTAAAAATGAAGAGTTATTTAGAAAAAAAAGTTTATATATTAACCAAATTGAAAGTTGGTTGGATAAAAGGGGCCGGTAGGGAAAATCTATGTAAAAAGAAACTAAAATATTTTTTTTCTATAAATAATTCTTCCATTTTAGTTTTCGGTTAGATCATTTGTGTTTTATCAAGGATTGAAACCGAAACCGTAACAGATTAAAACCGATTCATTTTTCAAAATCGAAACCGTAACCGTTATTTTGATCTGAAAAAGAACGAAACCGTTTAAAAAGCCGAAAACGGTTCCAAACGGTTTTGAATTTTGTTTGTGTCCTATTTCTTTTTGTGGGAATATATTTTCTTTTACTACCCCGAAACGGGTTGTGCGCTGGGCTTATGACCCGCCACTTAAAAAACCTAATTCCAATGACAAGAAAAACAACAAAGCCTCGGATGAGAACCCCCTTTAATGTTGACGACCCGGCAAAATGAATTATGGACTACGAGAAGGATATTAGGGCATGTACGTGGAATGTCCGGACCCTTTCTAGGGAGCGTGCCGCTGCCCGACTGGTTGATGTCCTCGCGAACGCAAAGGCTGACATCACCGCCCTGCAGGAAATGCGATGGACGGGCAAGGAAAGATGACCATCGGTCCTTGTGACGTATACTACAGTGGCCAGATACGCGGCAAAGCGCGTGGTGTAGGATTTGTGGTGGGAAAGAGACTTCGCCGCCAAGTACTAGCGTTCACTCCTGTGGACGAGCGTCTCGCTGCGATCCGCATCAAGGCGAGGTTTTTCAACATAACATTTATCTGCGCCTATGCGCCGACTGAGGAGACGGACGACGCAGAGAAGGACTCCTTCTACGGTAAACTTGAACAGGCTTATGATCGCTGCCCCCTGCATGATATCAAAATCGTGCTCGGCGACTTTAATGCCAAGGTGGGCAAGGAAGGAGTCTTTGGTCCTACAGTTGGAAAATTCAGTCTCCACGATATAACATCCCCCAACGGCACTAGGTTGATTGACTTCGCCGCTTCCCGCAATATGGTCATCAGTAGTACCAGGTTCCAGCATAAGCGAATACACCAAGCCACCTGGCTGTCCCCTGATCAAAGAACAAGAAACCAGATTGATCATGTCATGATCGACGGCAGACACCGTTCTAGACGTGCGTACCCTACGCGGTCCCAATATCGACTCGGACCATTATCTTGTTGCAGCCAAGATACGCACACGCCTCTGTGCAGCGAAGAAAGTACGCACAGTAACGGAAGGAAATTTTGACGTCGAGAAGCTGCGCGTGACACAAGTTTGAAACGGTGAGAGACTTCGTCTATTTGGGAACCAGCATTAACACCGAAAATAATATCAGTCTAGAAATCCAATGGAGAATCACCCTTGCCAACAAGTGTTACTTTGGACTAAGTAGGCAATTGAGAAGTAAAGTCCTCTCTCGACAAACAAAGATCACGCTCTATAAGTCTCTCATCATACCAGTCCTGATGTACGGCTCGGAATCATGGACAGTGTCAAGAGAAGATGAGGTGGTCCTTCCCGTGATGCCAACGGCGAGTATGGAAGGAAATTTAACGATGAGCTGTACGAGCTTTGCGCAGACCTGACCATAGTTCAGCGGATTAAAGCCCAAAGACTCCGCTGGCTGGGCCATGTTATGCGAATGGACAAAGAAGCTCCAGCAAAGAAGGTTTTCCTATCGTCGCCTGAATTCGGCAGCAGAGGAAGGGGGAGACCTCGACTGAGATGGAAACAACAGGTGGAGGATGACTTGAACTCCCTTGGGGTTTCCAATTGGCGTCAGTTATCGCTAAAAAGAAATGACTGGCGTGCTTTGATACGAAACGGCCAAAATCGCCTAGGCTGTTAAGCGTCATTATGACGCAAGCCAAGATTAGATATTTTCTTTTACCAAAGGGTACCCTGAATAGCTTTCATGGAAGATTGTCGAGCAATGTTACAAAAGACACGTTTTGACCTCAGTATTAAATTCCGAAAGAGGAAATTTATCTATAGCTGAATGAAGGCATGGAAAAAAATTTACGAGATCCGAGAAAAAAGTTTTAAGTGGCCCGTCTCAGATATTTTGACGATTTATTTCATTTAGTTTCCATTCTAATATTTTTCTAATAGAAAAAGTGAGTACATTTTTTTGAATTTACTTTGCAGAAATTTCATCCATACTAGCGTTAATAATATTTATTACAATGTACAGCAGCCGGCTTTTTAAAAAAGATTAAGACATAAGTAAAAAATGGCTTTCCCCGTTTTTCGAAGTTTCCAAAACTTAGTTACGGGCTTTCGAAATTCGAAGTTGGACCCTTTAAAGATTTAGTTTTCTAATTGTTTTGTTTAAAAAATTAAAAAAATACATTTTTAAATAAAAAAAAGTACACTAATCAAGTAAGAGGAGCAAGAAGGCCACGCCCACATTTAACATTTTCAATTTTTCAAAAAAAAAAATTAGAAAACCAAATCTTTGAACGGTCCAACTTCGACCTTCGAAAGCCCGTAACTAAGTTGTGGAGAATAACGTCGAAAAGAAGGGAATGCCATTTTTTTACTTATCTCTTAATCTCTTCAAAAAAGTTGATTTGGTCCAATACCCAGAATTTGGATTTGCTCGTATAGTGATATTATATTGGAAAAATGTTATTAAAATTCAGACCTATTTTGCAGCTATGTATATACTTAAGTTTTGTAGTAGCAACATTTTCTTCCGTTCGTGTTTTTATTTGGAAACCGAAACCGGAACGAAACCGTAACCGAAACCGAAATAAATTTTGAAGAACGAAACCGGAACCGAAACCTAATCGCGTTGCAAAACCGAAACCGAAACCGGAACATTATTTTAATCGGTTTGATTCCTTGGTTTTTATGGAAAAGCTCAAAATATCTTTTTAGAGGAAATAGCTTAGTACCTGAAAAAGATGTGGGGCATAAAAAGCATTGGAGTTGCTCGAAAGCATTGGACATCATAAAGTATTTATCGAATGGCATGGTGCGACGTGGTATAGCAGTGCATAAAATCGAAAAATGTACGCGCATACGGCTCTTGTCTTGCTCGCAAGTTACTGAACGATGCACCGTTAGCAGATGGGCACTCAACTAGTCGTTTTTCACTCAAACTGCTGCAGTTACTAAAATTGCTGCAGTTAGAGTTTAGAATCTAAAATATCTTTCCATTTCACGGTAACCATATTTTCTCATTTATTTACGATCGTTTTATGTGTAACTTATTGCGTTTCGGTTTGGAGCTCCTCATATTTTCTTTAACCCACGGCTCGGTGCAAAACTCATTGGATCATGTGTTCCAATTTTGTGATATTGGAGTATTCCAATTGTCATCCTTTGTAATGCCTTAGCGGACCACCTTCAGCTTATTGAAAGCCGATCATTGCTCGTGCTTTATCGACAAAAATCACGACACGACACACAGAGCCAACAATGCCTAATAAAATAGAACAAAAGTCATAAGATATCTCTATAGATTTTCTTCAAGAAGATGTGCTTCTTATTATTGTAGAGACAGTCTTTTTAATGTTATTAAGAAGATTTTCTTTTTAATATTTTAAATAGATACTTTCTTTTTAATATTTTAAGTAGATACTTTAAGGAGTAACAATATTGGAGTACATTGCAAAGCACTCTTACTGTAGGAACTTCTTGGAGCACCAGAAACAAAGCGAAGGTTGGAGTAGTGGGTCCAATCCTAGGCAGTGGCGTATATAGGGAGGGGACTTGGGGGATCAACCCCAATGGGAAAATTTTATTGATTTTATTTTACAAAAACGAGTTACAGATCTTAATATTAAATTCTAGGGGTCTATCGATTCTAGTTTACACCTTTTTCAGTTTATATTCAGAAAGTTACAATTGATATTCAGAAAATTCCAATTAATATTCAGAATTTCTATTTCATATTCAGAAAATTACAGTTCATATTCAGAATGTCCATTTGATATTCAGAAAATCTCTTTGTACTCCGCATTTGAAGTTTTTTCATATAAATTTGGATTTCGAATATCAATTTTAATTTTCTGAATATCAATTGTAATTTTCTGATTATCAAATGGAACTTTCTGAATATCAATTGTAATTTTCTGAATATGAAATGAAATTTCTGAATATGAAATGAAATTTCTGAATATTAATTGGAATTTTCTGAATATCAATTGTAAATTCTGAATATCAATTGTAATTTTTTGAATATAAATTGTAACTTTCTGAATATAAACTGAAAAAGGTGTAGTACTCTTGCCTCAAACATTTTTATGTTTTTGTTATTTCATTTTCGATTTTGGTTTGAAATTGCCAAAAATCAATATGGGAATACATACATACATATTCTTGAGGGAAATTTACTGCTGAATCCGAAATCAGAACTCAACAACGGGACGAGCTGCGACCTTAGCCCCGCAAGAAAGGTCACTACTGTCAGGGATAAGTGGATATGGATGTGCCATTTGAAGGCTAAAGAGCTACATTTTCGCAGAGAAAGCAACTATAAATGCCTAAATGACACCTTGTTTTTTCTTCTATTTTTACATAGAAGAAATCAAATCACGAAAACAGTTACAAAAAATAGATGAAAAACTGGGAAAATTCGTAGTGTCATACAGGCACTGGCTAAAAATAAGATTGAACATATTGGATATTTGCATTTTTGACAATTTTTGAAAACAGAAATGAAAAACCATGCAAATGTTTGAAGATAGAATACTAGAAAACGGCTGGTAAAAGAAAATTTCAGTGTAGACAGTTTTTGCAGGGAATTCAATCTCCTCCAAAAATATAATCAGGAAAGTGTTTTTTACAAGAGTGGCTAGTCAGTTTTATACCAAAAATGAGGTAAGGTCTACAAAATCTAAACTATCACCTTTCAGAAAAAAATAAAAAAAAAATAAAAACTTTTTTTTAGTTGGCCCAGTTAGGTATACATAACTTACTAATCGCTTAGTGGAGGCTAAAATTTCTATTCTTTCTTTATATATGTTTTGATCACAGTATGCACGATGTTTGATTTAAAAAAAATTATAATCAATAAACTTTACTTAGTAAAAAAAAAGTTAGCGAAACATTTTAGTCCCCTCCTAGCGATCACATAGCAAACGCTGCTTAGGGAAAAAGTATAATCGGCAGGTTCTGGAAAATCACTTCCGAATAAAATTTGTGAAAATTTTGAAATTGTTATGTAATTTGACAAAATTTTCATAAATTTTATTCGGAAGTGAATTGCAGAACATGGCAGATTATTTTTTGCTAAATCCTCATAATTTTCTGAGATCGTTACAAATACAAATAAATATAAAAAAACTAATGGCGGTGATGTACCAACAGGTTATCATAACCTCTAACGAGATTTTTGCCGAGCTTCTCTTTCCAACTTGTGGTGTGCTGCTTTGATTTTTTTTCCTACAAGTTGGCGGGACCTACAGTTTTTTGCCGACTCCGAACGGCACTTGCAAAGCAAATGAGTTTTTGCTGAGAAGCTTTTGATTGCAGAAATACATTCGGAAAGTTTGCCAAACTACTGCTGAGGGCGACCCCGTTTAGAAAGTATTTTTGTAAATAATTTTTGATGTTGGTTTTTGCCGGGCATTAATATGACACGACTTGGTGTAGTAGGCCGAGCACTTTACCGCTACACCACGGCGGTCGCCGTGTGCATAGTAAATCCGAAATTCGATTTAAGCCAAAACACTTCAAAGGTCAATGATAGGTCCGAGCAAGACCTCTACGGTGTCATTTAAATTTAAAAAACCGGACAAAGTATAAGAAAGTTATAGCAAAAAAACTCGATTCAGCGTTTTTTCGTGGGTGCTTAAGCAAAAAAGTTGAACGCAAACATTTTTTTTTTCGACATAAACTTTCAAATTAAGGTGACACACACTGTCTATGTTTTTCGATGCAACCTAATGTACATATCTAAGTGAAAAAGCGCTCTTTCTTTTTGTACCACGCTTATAAACCACATTTTCATGAACAGAATATAAAATTTGGATAGAAATTTTATGAAGTTTGATATTTTCGTAATCCCCCCCTAGCAAAAAGCTATCTACCCCACTGGTCCTAGGACATCACAATGTTAATTGGAGCACAATTTTTATATGAAAAGGGATTACATTTGGAGTACTCTGATACTCCAATTGGAGTACTCTTTAGATATCGAACTGAGTACTCTCGATTTTTGCAGGGGTATCGTGAATAATTTCCATGGAAGATTGTCGAGCAAGTAACAAAAGTCACGTTTTGCCCTCAGTATCAAAATTCCGAAAAAGGAAAGTTAACTATAGTTGAAGGAAAATTTAACAATATTTTTTTAATTTTTTGGATTTATTTTGCAGAAATTTTATCCAAACATGCGTGAATAATATTTATTTATATTGGCCGCAGAAAAGTTATGAAAATGCAGTCCTATTTTGCAGCTACATACTTGAATTTTGTGATAGAGCAGCAAATCAAAAACAACAAATTAACAATGGAAATTTTTTTGAAAATATTGAAGCAGTGGAAAAAATTCATATTCAGAATTGATTTTTAAATTAATAAGTAGTCGAACCCTCGGTTTTGACGTCATTTTTTTGGCACTAATTGGCATAAATGATATTTTTTGGTTATATATCATCGAGAAGCAACTACTACGTAATTATGACAATTTAATTTTTTTAGAAAGGACTTCAAGTTTTCAAGATATGCAGTATAAACCAAAAATCTAATATTTTGGTCTCAAGCGCCCTTCAGGAGTACTGTGTGCAATTAGGCGGGTCGATTTAAAAATCACTAAAGTGACAAGGAAAATCGTATTTTAATAAGATACTTCGCCGAAGGAAGCATGCCTCTAAAACCAATTCCGATTTCCCGACTTTTTACTTTTGACTTCGAGCGCCAAAGTTTGAAAAATTCTAAGTTGACCAATTTAGACTGCCCCAAACGTGTCCAAATGTATGACCGACCCCCACTAACTTTGACCGACACACCCATGCCAGTTGCACACCCCCTAAAACCCCACATGGGTGGTTCCCCATACAAACTTTAAAAAAATAACCATTTTTGGCACTTTTCATGAAAAAAAATCAGTGAAATGGCTATGTGTTTAAAGTTCTTAAGAGAAAAATGAAAAAAAGATAGTCATTTAACTGATATTTTCACGTAAAGTGCCAAAAATGGTGATGTTTTTAATTTTTGTATGCGGACCCCCACAGGTGGGGTCTTAGGGGGTGTGCCCATGCAAGTGGCATGGGCAGGGTCGACCCTACAAAGTTACTGGGGGACGGTCATACATTTTAACACGATTGGGGCACTCTAAGGGCGGATTTCTCGACTGCCTGTTAACATCAAAGTTCACTGTCAATTCACTGTCAGTTTAACAGCCAATTCATTTGCCCTTTATTTAACAGTAGCATGAACTGCCCGAAAAAATTTAAAGTGAGCGTTAAGTTGACGGCTAGTTGAGAAATCCGCCCTAAATGGGTCAACTTAGGATTTTTCAAACTTTGGCGCTCAAAGTCAAAAGTACCAAGTCGGGACATCAGAATTGGTTTTAGAGGTATGCTTCCTTCGGCAAAGACGCATGCCCAATAAGATTTATTCATAGTCAATTAGTGGCAAAAAAATGACGTCAAAACCGGAAAAGCCGAAAATTTTTTCAAAGAATTCAACTTCTCGCGTGAAAAACATGTCATACCCTTTTCAAATGAACAAAACACTATATATATTTCGAAAGTGTCAATAATTCTCCACCCAAAACCGTTGTGAATTTCAAGATCGGTTGAAAATTTGATTTTTAATGATTTTTTTTCAACGAAAATTCTGAAAAACGGTTTTTTGGCCTTAAAACCACATTTTGGGGGTGTTACAAATCTTCTGAAGGGCTTTTCTTGTATAACTCGAGCAGATGAACAATCTCTACTGGGTCGATTTAAAAGTGTATTAAATTTGTATTTTTTTTGTAGACTGTTATGAGAAATTTTTTTTCTTTTGAGTATTTAAAGACTTTTTTCTTGAGACTTTTATTTTAAAAGTCTTTCGATAATAATTGAAGGGGGTATGTCGCATTCTGACTCAATTTCTGTTTTTGGCATTGATGAATAGTTTTTATGCATATCTAGATTTCTGTCTTATCAAAACCTGGCTATCGTGAAAATTGTAGAAGATAATTCATTGGTGAAGGAGGTATGTGCACAACTTTTCAATATGAATTGTGGAAAAAGCAAAACTTAAGTCAATTTTCTCGTTTCACTCAAAATGCGACATACCCCCTCATCCATGCATGTCTTCAATTATGAACAATTTTTATTTTTTTTTAAGTCTTAAAAAAATTGTTTGTGATTTTGTATTGGGCCATATAGAATCTTTTTGGGGCCATATGGAGGTCATTTTGGCGTCATTTTAGAGTCATATTGAGATCAATTTGCGGTCATTTTTATATGGGTCTTAGAAGCAAAAAAAAGTCGTTCATGTTCGTGCGGAAAAGGTGCGCTGTGCGTTTTATTAGATTAGGGTGTTAGTCAGAGCCGCGTGGTCTTATAATTCGGTACCCACATCTACAAGCGGCGACTTAATAGGGTGAAATACTATTACTACAAAAACTGGGTATATAAAAGTTCATTATTTACAACCAAGGGATGACCCCGATTAAAATAACCGGTTTCGGTTTTGTAACGTGTTTCGGTTCCAGTTTCGTTCTTCAAGATTTATATAGGTTTCGGGCACAGTTTCGTTCCGGTTTCGGGTTTCAAATAAAAACACGAACACAATAAATTTTACTACTACAAAACTCTAGTATGTAGCTTCAAAATAGAAGTGAGTTTTCATAACTTTTTTCCATGATGGATTTTCTCTAATATAACCTATACTATGTATTATTTTAATAGTTAAGATAATTGCACATGACATACCATTTTGGAAGCTTCAAAGCTTCAACTTTAAGAGTATGCAAAAATATTTTGAAAAAAGTTTCAAAAATTGAAAGAGAACTCACTTTGAAAAAAAATTCAATTTTTCCCCATACAAAATGTATGAGAAAGGGCGAAAAAAAATAGCCACCCCTAAGGGTTAAGTTAGAGTGCTAATTTTTTGCAAGGCTTATTTTCTCATCAATACCTATAGTTTCAGGGGGTAAGACCGAAAAAAGAACCAATATTTTTTTTATTTGAATCACCCTAATATATACATATACATATATAGATGTACATAGATTGTCTGTCTGTTTGTCTGTTTGAAAGCAAGGATCTCGGAAACTTAGAAACGGATTTTGATGAACGGATTTTTCTGATGGACAGCTTGATAAACAAAAAAGATATAGTAAGTTTAAGGGCCTCATTATGTATAGCGAACGATAGCTCAGACGAACGATTCGTCTGCTCACAATATCGCGTAGCCATCCTATTATTTTCATTCGCTCCATAGATTTTTCTAAATATTTTCGATTTTTCTTTGACATAAAAAGCAAAAATGAAAGAAAATGCGATTTTGAAAGCAGACGAATCTTTCGTCTGAGCTATCATTCGTCATACATACGGTGACCATCCGTTCTGTTTTTGGCAGAACAGTTCTGTTTTTAAGGAGCTTGTTTTGCGTATTTTTTTTTTTCTAAGGAAAATAACAGAAATGTTCTGTTTTTAAGCAAATGTTCTGTTTTTGTTCTGCTTTTTGTGCCGGCAACCTTTTTTAACAAATGTAATGAGTAGCTCTGTAAAGTTAGTTTGCTCAATAATTTCAAAACTTTATGAAAAATTTAAAATTTTTCAAAATATTTTAAAAATAATTTAGTTTATGTTTAACGCGGTCAAGTGCTTCAGCGAAATCAAAAATTGAGTACGTTGAAATGCAAAAACGTACCAAATTTGGAAGTTCCGTACCCGGAAAAAAATTCATACCAAAAATGGTACATTTCGGCCAAAACGGCAACCATGGTTATGGTAGGTTTTAAATTAACAAGGAAATGTCTCTCACCATCAAGAAATACTATTCACAAAAAGGAAAAATATACTTAAAAAAATGACTTTCAATTGATGCACTTTGGTTGAAATTATTTGAGATTGCAATTTCAATGTTTCTAAGACGTTGGCAACATTTTTTACTGCAAAGAGATGATTAAAAAAATATTTATGGTCACCGTAGTCATACATAATGAGACCCTAAGTTAGGTACCTTTGAATTTTTTTTTTTTTTTTTGAAGATTTAGTTTGTCAAAAAAAATAGCAAAGCGTGCCTCTCTAAACCGTTTCTTTAATTTTTTTTCAATTTCAGCTAAATCAAAAATCAAATGCATAGGTACAGTGGCGTACCGAAAAATTTGGGAATTAAAATATTTAAATCTTTTCTTTTTACGCAGTGCGTTCAATAAAAATTGACTAAAAAAGAATTTAAAATTCAATCTTTATATTATTATTACCTATTATTTTATAAATTACATTATATTAGTATACAATTAAAGTACAAATGAACTACATATGAACCAATAAAAACTTAAATATTGAAATTTTGCGTTTTATTTTTGAAAAATCCTAAACGAGATCTCCCAAAGCCTAGCAAATTTAAGTTTCCTCATCATCATCATTTATTGGCGCTTAACCGCCTAAGCGATTTTGGCCGTCGCCTATCAAAGCACGCCAGTCATTCCTTTTTAGCGATAACTGACGCCAATTGGAAACCCCAAGGGAGTTCAAGTCATCCTCCACCTGTTGTTTCCATCTCAGTCGAGGCCTCCCCCTTCCTCTGCTGCCGAATTCGGGTGACGATTGGAAAACCTTCTGGGCTGGAGCTTCTTTGTCCATTCGCATGACGTGACCCAGCCAGCGGAGCCTTTGGGCTTTAATTCGCTGGGCTATGGTCAGATCTGCGTAAAGCTCGTACAGCTCATCGTTAAATCTCCTTCGATACTCGCCGTCGGCATCACGGGAAGGACCATAAATCTTACGGAGAACTTTTCTCTCAAATACTCCAAGGGCCATCTCATCTTCTCTTGACATTGTCCATGAGTCTGAGCCATACATCAGGACAGGTATGATGAGAGACTTATAGAGCGCGATCTTTGTTCTTCGAGAGAGGACTTTACTTCATAATTGCCTACTCAGTCCAAAGTAGCACTTGTTCGCAAGAGTGATTCTCCGTTGGATTTCTAGACTGATATTATTTTCGGTGTTAATGCTGGTTCCCAAATAGACGAAGTCCCTCACAGTTTCAAATTTGTAACTATCAACAGTGACGTGGCTGCCAAGGCGCAGGTGCGCCGATTCTTTCTTTGATGACAGCAAATACTTCGTCTTGTCCTCGTTGACCGCAAGACCCACTTTTTTCGCTTCTTTATCCAGTCCAGAGAAGGCAGCGCTTACGGCGCGGTTGTTAAGGCCAATGATATCAATATCATCGGCATACGCCAGCAATTGCACGCTCTTGTAAAAGATTGTACCATTGCGGTTTAGCTCTGCTGCTCGAATTATCTTCTCCAGCATCAGGTTGAAGAAATCGCACGAAAGGGAGTCGCCCTGTCTGAAGCCTCGTTTGGTTTCAAATGGCTCAGAGAGGTCCTTCCCGACTCTGACGGAGCTGTTAGTATTGCTCAACGTCATTTGGCAAAGCCGTATAAGCTTTGCAGGGAAGTCAAATTCAGACATGGCGGCATACAGGCAACTCCTTTTTGCGCTGTCAAAAGCGGCTTTGAAATCGACAAAGAGATGGTGTGTGTCGATTCTTTTATCATGGGTCTTCTCCAGGATTTGGCGTATCGTGAAAATCTGGTCGATGGTAGACTTACCAGGTCTAAAGCCACACTGATAAGGTCCAATCAGCTTGTCTACGATGGGCTTCAGTCTTTCACACAATACGCTAGAAAGAACCTTATACGCGATATTAAGAAGGCTGATTCCGCGGTAGTTGGTGCGGTTAGCGGGATCGCCTTTCTTGTGGATTGGGCAGAGCACACTTAAATTCCAATCTGGAGGCATGCACTCGTCTGACCATATTCTGCATAAGAGCTGATGCATGCTTTTTACCAGCTCTTCGCCTCCGTGTTTGAACAGCTCGGCGGGCAGTCCGTCTTTTCCAGGCGCTTTGTTGTTTTTCAGCCGGGATATAGCTATCCTCACTTCATCATAGTCAGGTGGTGGGACGACTTTTCCATCGTCAGGGATTGGGGTATCGGGTTCGACGTCTCCCTCGCAATTTAGCAGTGAGGAGAAGTGCTCCCTCCATAATTTAAGTACACTCTGTACGTCGGTTACCAGGTCGCCATTATTGTCCTTACAGGAACTTGCCCCGGTCTTAAAACCTTCCGTCATCCGCCGGATCTTTTCATAGAATTTTCGGGCATCATTCCTGTAAGCCAGCATCTCAAGCTCCTCACACTCACGCCTTTCGGCCTCACGTTTCTTTTTTCTGAAAAGGCGTCTCTCTTCCTTCTTTGCCTCACGATAGCGTTGCCATACACTGCGGGTTGCGCCCGTTCGCAACGTCTCCCTGTAGGCAGCGTCCTTTTTGTCCGAGGCAGTGCTGCATTCCTCATCGTACCAGTTGTTTTTGCGGGCTCGCTGGAACCCTATAGTGGCCTCAGCGGCGGTACGTAATGAGTGAGAGATATGCTTCCATTGCTCGGTTGCATCGTTAGGTCGAGGATTGCTCTCCGATAGCAGGTGTGAGAGTCGAGTGGAGAAATTGTCAGCTGTCTGTGTCGTGCGCAGCTTCTCGACGTCAAACTTTCCTTCCGTTACTGTGCGCACTTTCTTTGCTACACAGAGGCGTGTGCGTATCTTGGCTGCAACAAGATAATGGTCCGAGTCGATATTGGGACCACGAAGGGTACGCACGTCCAGAACGGTGGAGCTATGTCTGCCGTCGATCATGACATGATCAATCTGGTTTCTTGTTCTTTGATCAGGAGACAGCCATGTGGCTTGGTGTATTCGTTTATGCTGGAACCTGGTACTACTGATGACCATATTGCGAGCAGCAGCGAAATCAATCAACCTAGTGCCGTTGGGGGATGTTATATCATGGAGACTAAATTTTCCAACTGTTGGACCAAAGACTCCTTCCTTGCCCACCTTCGCATTAAAGTCGCCGAGCACGATTTTGATATCATGTTGGGGGCAGCGATCATAAGTCTGTTCAAGTTTATCGTAGAAGGAGTCCTTCTCTGCGTCGTCCGTCTCCTCAGTCGGCGCATAGGCGCAGATAAATGTTATGTTGAAAAATTTCGCTTTGATGCGGATCGCAGCGAGACGCTCGTCCACGGGGGTGAACGCTAGTACTTGGCGGCGAAGTCTCTTTCCCACCACGAATCCTACACCACGCGCTTTGCCGCGTGTCTGGCCACTGTAGTATACGTCACAAGGTCCGATGGTCGTCTTTCCTTGTCCCGTCCATCGCATTTCCTGCAGGGCGGTGATGTCAGCCTTTGCGTTAACGAGGACATCAACCAGTCGGGCAGCGGTACCGTCCCTTGAAAGGGTCCGGACATTCCCGGTACATGCCCTAATATCCAAATCATTATGCCTTATTCGTTTTGCCGGGTCGTCAACATTAAAGGGTGTTCTCATCCGAGGCTTTAATTTATTTTTCATTGGACTAAATTTTTTACGTGGCGGGTCCCAAACCCAGCGCACAACCCGTTTCGGGGTTTTTGGAAAATATTTACACATTTATATAGCGAGCCGCTTGCTTCAAGACAGACGCCCGCTTGCAGCCGCACCTCATGGTGAACAGACGCTGCGCAAAAACCTCGGTGAGCCCTTAAACCAAGTATGTCAGAGTGGCCCCACCGGGGCTCCCTCTCTTTCTGCCGCGAGCCTAGGTAGCTCCCGTTGCCCAGAGTGCACGAACGAGGACGCAAGAGTCGGGATTGAGCAAGGTCACTTAGCAACCACACTCCATTACACTCTAAATTTAAGTTTCCTCAATATATGTAAAATTGCCATATGAATTTCCTTAATATAAGTAACAGATTTCCTGCTGACAAGTAAACTAATTACTTAATACAAGTAGAATATTTCCTGCTTACAAGTAAAATATTCCTTAGAACAAAGAAATAAGTACTTAAATTAAGGCAAAACGGTTTCCTTAAACTGGGGGAAATATTTTACTTATGCTAAGGATGCCATTTCTTTGGAGCCAAATGAGGGAAATTTTTCTTAAAATAAGGCTTTTTTCCCTTTCGGTAAGGAAACATTTTTCTGAGTGTAGAGAGCTTTAGAGAACTGCGATAGTTTTTCGTAACTAGATAGTTCGGTAGATATAAGAATCTTGGGTTTAAAACGGATGTTAGAGAGCTTACGAGAGTTGCGATAGTTTCTCGTAACTTGAAAGTTCGCTTGATATACGAGTCTCGCAAATAAATCGGATGTTTATGTTTTTTTATCAAGCTTCATGTTTTCTGTCAATTAAATGAAAAAATTAGTTAAATTAAAAATGCTAAAATAGCAGAAGCTCGCTGTTTTTTCCTAGAACGCTATGAGGAAGAAGATAATGGACATGATTTGTTTCGAATCCGACATATGTAAGTAAGTTTTTTATATCCTTTGAATATTTAAATTTCAAAAAATCTCACAATGATATCTCTTCCTAAACCGTTAGGACTTGAGGAAGACTCCTCTGTATGGCTATATCTGGCAGGTAGAAACTCCAGGGCGACAGTGCATTATGAGCCGTAATTCAAACTATTGGTGCCGCTACCTCTTGTACCCTCTCTCTGTGCCGAACACTTATCCAAACCAACGATTGTTTTAAACATTGACTCAATGTACATTAATTATCTAGTTATATCTATTTGTATTAATCTTTATGATAAAAACGATATTTTACTATAATACTTAAAATAAAACAAAAAAATTTAAAAAAAATGTGTAAATTTTGAATGTGGAACGATGTGGAACTTATCGTTATCGTAAAAATTCTCGACCCGTATTTGATACTGTTTGCGATACTTTCTCGATAGTGAAATGGTACCGAAACATGATCCGCCAGTAGTCCATTTACAGCACAAAAAAGAATCTTATTTGATACTGTTTGCGTACTTTTTCGATAGTGTAAACGTACCGAAACCAGATCCGTTAGCAATCCATTTACGGCACGAAAACGAATCGGAAAATCTATCAAAATCTGATATCGAGAAAGTGAGCTCGGCTGCCACAAACTGGGCGAACGGTAATAGTTTTTCGGAACCCATTCTCGATACATTTGTCAGGAAAACTATTGCTAAAGCTTCGAAAACTTAGGCATTTTCGTGAGCGTTGGTCGGGTGGGCTCTTTTGATTTTATTTTGAAGTTTTTAAGCAATATAATAGCTTTGTTTCTTGAAATCTCCAGCAAAGAACTGTCAGCAGAAGAGAGTCTTGTAAAAAGCTGTCAAAATCTCATTTCTGCTAATTTTTCGTCGAACAGGGTTCAGCAGAAACTGGCACACAAAACAGCGGTTACGTTTCTGATTGGCTAACAATTTGAATTTACATTTTTTGTTGTTGTTTTGCTATGTCACCGATCAGCTGTTCCTGCTTGCTGGTTTCTGCTGGACGAAAAATCTCCAGCAATAACTTGCAGCGAATTGGCGCCTTCTCTCTCAATTAAATGTCAAAAAGCTGCTGAATTCGCTGCTAATTTTTTCAAAGCACACTTTTTTAGGAAAAATTAGGTTTGTTTATTGGGCTGCTCTAGCTTACGCCAGATTGAGATATTTCACAAATTCTGTTTAACGAACACTTTTCTTGCTCTAGGTTGCTCTATCTTTTGTTTCATGAGTACGCTCAAAACAAAACTAGAGTAATCTAGATCACAAATTTCTGCTCTAGCTTTTTTATGGAGTAAGTTAAAGCAGAGAAGCAATTGACAGTCAGGAAAAAATAAATTTTTGAAAACTTCAAAAAAAAATTAGCTTGCAAGAAAATCAATGTGTTTGTAAACGTGAATTTGCATTAATTCTGAAGATTTGCACAAAAAACCAAATAAAAAGAAACTATCGAGATTCAAGTGTTTCATGGCATTTCTGCTCTGAGTTGCTCTAAGTTGCTCTATTTCTATTTTGACAGCTGCCCTGCCCTGCTCTGCTCTAACCCGCTCTGAACTTTTTTTTGGCCAGTAAACAAACCTATTATTCAAAATTAGCAGGAAAGAAACAAAGCTAATATTTGTCAGTATATAAGTCAAATAAAAAAAAAATATTCAAAAACTTTAAAATAAGCAAAATTTTAAAAAAAAAAATCAAAAAAAAATATTCGAATTTACACTGCACGTTTAGATGGATGCCTGTAGTGCGATTCACTAACTTTTTTAACCACATTTGCTGACGGTAACTTCTTTATCACATAATTTTAACACATTTGCTATTCATTAACTTTTATCGCCTGTTTTGTCACAAAATGCGATAAAACTCAATCAGCTGTTTGTGTTGTCGTTTGAACAAACGATAATTTGTCGCGGTATTCGTTGGCGTGTTTAAATTTTTAAATGAAGGATTTTCTGTTTTTATTAAAAGTTTTATAATAAAAAAACATAAAAAAGATGGCATTTGAGTTCGTAGCATACGACTTGTCCGAAAATCTTGTTGACAATTTTGCAACGGTAGATCGGCGCTTGCTCAGAGACTCGGACAATCCCTTTGAGCTTGGGGCATCCGAGTTTAGAAAATTGTACCGGGTGAGTCCCGAAAATGGCTAAAATTATGGGAGGGGGCTCAAAAGACGGGGTTTGCCCCAGAATTACGAACCCGGAAGCGCCTCTGGTAATTGTCTACTTTAGATGCCAACTGCCCAGGCTTATTTTTGTACATAAATACCTTGGATTCCGCCCCAATTTTGGTATCGAAACCGGGTCAATTTTTGGTTTTTTGACCATAACTTTTCACTGAAACCAAAAATTAAAAAATCGCTTCCGGATTCGTGATCCTGAGGCAAATCCATTGCTCAATGGTCTTGGAAGCTCCTCCAACTGCGTTGAGCTTCTCCGCCACCTCCTTCCATTTTTTTCATGGTCCAACTTACCAGGACGCCAGGCCCTCCGTTTCGGAAACTATGTCCACGAGCACCCTCATTTGCTCGTTCGACGTCCGACTTCTTTTGGCAGCTTGCTGGGTGGTGGATGCCATTATTTTATGCTTATTTTCACGAAATTTTCCACTTCTGCACAAAAAAAAGGTACTGCAAACGACAGTAAATTATTTTTGATTTGTTTTTTTTTCGATTCCTCTTTGAGTTTTTCGCAAATTTTGACATATCATTGCAAGAGATGCCATATTTTCTCACCATAAATAGTTACTTAGCTAGTGTTGTTAAAACGGAGATAGTGAATCGCAAATGTGATAAAACAAACTATTTGTGATAAGGTTAAAAATCTCGTTTGTGGAAACGATAAAAGTTAGTGAATCGCACTACTGGACACTGTAAAATGGCAGGAAATGAGATGGTAGATTAGCCTACTAGATGGGCACATTCGCTCCTGTTTTACAGTCCTTATTTTTAACAATTCTAGCAATAGTTATAATCGCAAATTGAAGAAAAATAAAAAGAAATTATTTTGATTTGTAATTTATTTGATTGAAAAAAACAAACAGAAAAGTCTTGGCAAAATATAAATGAGTATGGGAATTGCTTAAAATGTCATTAGTGTCAGTAACGGTTTTGATTTGGTGGATTTATTTGTTTCTGGATTTTTTAATTGTGGATTTTGTGGGCTTGGGTTTACCTTTTTTTGGGTTTGGTAAAAAATATATCATTCATCATCATTTATTGGCGCTTAACCGCCTAACCGATTTTGGCCGTTGCATATCAAAGCACGCCAGTCATTCCTTTTTAGCGATAACCGACGCCAATTGGAAACCCCAAGGGATTTCAAGTCATCCTCCACTTGTTGTTTCCATCTCAGTCGAGGCCTCCCCCTTCCTCTGCTGCCGAATTCAGGCGACGATAGGAAAACCTTCTGTGCTGGATCTTCTTTGTCCATTCGCATAACATGGCCCAGCCAGCGGAGTCTTTGGGCTTTAATTCGCTGGACTATGGTCAGATCTGCCTAGAGCTCGTACAGCTCATCGTTAAATTTCCTTCGATACTCGCCGTTGGCATCGCGGGAAGGACCATAAATTTTCCGGACTTTTCTCTCAAATACTCCAAGGGCCATCTCATCTTCTCTTGACATTGTCCATGAATCTGAGCCATACATCAGGACAGGTATGATGAGAGACTAATAGAGCGTGATCTTTGTTCTTCGAGAGAGGACTTTACTTCTCAATTGCCTACTCAGTCCAAAGTAGCACTTGTTGGCAAGAGTGATTCTCCGCTGGATTTCTAGACTGATATTATTTTCGGTGTTGATACTGGTTCCCAAATAGACGAAGTCCCGCACAGTTTCAAATTTGTAACTATCAACAGCGACATGGCTGCCAAGGCGCAGGTGTGCCGATTCTTTCTTTGATGACAGCAAATACTTCGTCTTGTCCTCGTTCACGGCAAGACCCACTTTTTCGCTTACGGCGCGGTTGTTAAGGCCAATGATATCAATATCATCGGCATACGCCAGCAATTGCACGCTCTTGTAAAAGATTGTACCATTACACTTTAGCTCTGCTGCTCGAATTATCTTCTCCAGCATCAGATTGAAGAAATCGCATGAAAGGGAGTCGCCCTGTCTGAAGCCTCGTTTGGTTTCAAATGGCTCAGAGAGGTCCTTCCCGATTCTGACGGAGCTGTTGGTATTGCTCAACGTCATTTGGCAAAGCCGTATAAGCTTGCAGGGAAGTCAAGTTCAGACATGGCGGCATACAGGCAACTCCTTTTTGCGCTGTCAAAAGCGGCTTTGAAATCGACAAAGAGATGGTGTGTGTCGATTCTTTTATCATGGGTCTTCTCCAGGATTTGGCGTATCGTTAAAATCTGGTCGATGGTAGACTTACCAGGTCTAAAGCCACACTGATAAGGTCCAATCAGTTTGTCTACGATGGGCTTCAGCCTTCCACACAACACGCTAGAAAGAGCCTTATATGCGATATTAAGAAGACTGATTCCGCGATAGTTGGTGCGGTTAGCGGGATCGCACACTTAAATTACAATCCGCAGGCATGCATTCGTCTGACCATATTCTGCATAAGAGCTGATGCATGCTTTTTACCAGCTCTTCGCCTCCGTGTTTGAACAGCTCGGCGGGTAGTCCGTCTTTTCCAGGCGCTTTGTTGTTTTTGAGCCGGGATATAGCTATCCTCACTTCATCATAGTCAGGTGGTGGGACGACTTTTCCATCGTCAGGGATTGGGGTATCGGGTTCGGCGTCTTCCTCGCAATTTAGCAGTGAGGAGAAGTGCTCCCTTCATAATTTAAGTACACTTTGTACGTCGGTTACCAGGGCGCCATTATTGTCCTTACAGGAGCTTGCCCCGGTCTTAAAACCTTCCGTCATCCACCGGATCTTTTCATAGAATTTTCGGCCATCATTCCTGTCAGCCAGCATCTCAAGCTCCCCAAATTACGGGGCCTATTACGGTTCGCGAGTCGCTTGAGTTATTCGAGTCGCCTTATTTGGCGAGTCGCCTAGCTCGAATGATTATGGATAGCGAACAAACTAGTTCGACTGAAACATTTTGTTGCCAGTTCTAAAAACAGAAAGCGGTGAACGTCAAATGTAAAAAAAAACTTCAAATTGAACAAAACTGAAGTTTCAATTATTTATTATTATTGGATGTTTTTATTGAATATTGTAGTTAAGAGCCCGACAAGCTGCATATAGAAAAACCAACCATTTCCAACGTGTGCGGAGTTGTGCGAAGATAATCCCGTCTGGTCCAACAGCCTTGAACGGCTCGAATCTTTTAATTACCCACCTTATCCCTTCTTCCATGATGAAAATGTGTGCAGCCAGGTTTGTTGCAGGTGCTAAGAGTGCAACATGCGAGTTCTCTGGAAAGTGTGTAATCTAGAGCAGCTCCAGCGTTTCACGTTTTGAGCTGGTCCAGGATCCGGCAGGTTTCCGCAAATAGCCTATATGTAGCTGTTTGAGTTCTTGAGAGCACTCGTCTCAGTCTCGCTGTATAGTCGACATTCTCGACCGCAGTACAAAAATGTCTCCACAAAGTTCTCTTCGCCTGCCTCAGAGCCTTGTATGTTTATATTTATATCTGAGTCATTGAGTCTCCTTGCGAAGGCTCTTGGCCTTATTAAATTGTTTCCTCCTCCAGTGTGGCCTATGTTTACAGCGTGGTTTTGGCACTGGACAGGCCTTATCGAGGGCATTTGAGAGCGCCGTTGTAAAGGTCGTAACTAGGTCTTCCGGCTACGTACAGGTCATACCACCACCGGTCTTTGGAGATGGCCAAACTGTCGTTGTCTCGGTCAAGGATGCCTATTACGATCCGGTCCATGGTCACTTCAGCAAAGCTTGCTTTACCCCAAAATGACCACAAAATGACACCACTATATCCCCGAAATTACCCCAAAATGATCCCAATATTACCACAAAATGACCAAAAAATATCTCCAGAATGAACACAAAATTAGTCAAAATGACCACAAAAAACTCCCAAAATGACCCTAAAATATTCCCAAAATGACCACAAAATGACACCAAAATATTCCAAAAATGACCACAAAATAACGACTAAAATTTCCTCGAAATTAGTCCAAAATGACCCCAAAATATTCCAAAAATGACCACAAAATAACAACAAAATATCATCAAATTTAGTCCAAAGTGACCACAAAATAACTCCAAAATATTCCCCAAAATGACCACAAAATTACACCAAATTATTCAAAAAATGACCACAAAATAACAACAATATATCCCCGAAATTAGTCCAAAATGACCACAAAATAACCCCAAAATGACCACAAAATGACACCAAAATATTCCAAAAATGACCACAAATTAACGACTAAAATTTCATCGAAATTAATCCAAAATGACCCCAAAATATTCCAAAAATGACCACAAAATAACAACAAAATATCATCAAATTTAGTCCAAAATGACCACAAATAACTCCAAAATATTCCTAAAATTACCCCAAAATGACCACAAAATGACACCAAATTATTCAAAAAATGACCACAAAATAACAACAATATATCCCCGAAATTAGTCCAAAATGACCACAAAATAACCCCAAAATGACCACACAATGAGCCCAAAAAATCCCCAAAATGACAACAAAATATTTCAAAAATGACCATAAAATAACAACAAAATATCCCCGAAATTAGTCCAAAATAACCACAAAATGACCCCAAAATATTCCCAAAATGACCACAAAATAACAACGAAATTACCACAAAATGACCCCCAAATAATCCCAATATGACCATAAAATCAAATTTTTCCTCCTAGTCACCTTCAAATTCTGTTAGCCAGATTTTGACACTCCCGGCGAACGAATTTGGATCGAGTCGCAAACAGTAATCGCTTCATTTTGGACATTCGCTTAATTTTGAAGTTTGAGGCGAATGTTACCGGGCGACTCGCAGTCGGTAATACAAATGTAGGCGAGTCGCGCATATTTTTGTTCGACTCGCAAACCGTAATAGGCCCCTACATGCCCCAACCCGGACAACGTCGTTTGCCCTGCTAGTAAAGGCCTGTTTACATTGTTCAATTTTAGAATCCATTTTCGTCGCATGTGCCGTTGATTGCAAATTGAGTTGACTACCCGTTTACATTAATCAATTTTTTTTTAAAACTATTTGACGGTTGTTTATGTCATTAAAAAAAATTTAATGAAAATGGAAACATTTTATTCATTGACTTTTTTCACAACAACGGCATTATAAAACCACTCCTTTTGATTCACGGGTTCATAGACAGGTCCTCAACAGTATCCACACAGAGATAGGGAACACTTTTGCCAGCTCCCGTCAGGCGAATGTCGTCCTGCTACAAGTACCACCGGTTGCTGCAGAGGGACACGATCGCCCGAGAGAGACCGGAGGCACTCGTTCAGCTCGTATCTGGGTAATGTAATATGCGAAACTTATCCAGACTGAATCCCGAAGGGCCAAAATGTTTGCGCTGTATGTGGTTCTACTCCTCACGACACTAACCATTTATTCACTTGCTCCTCGAAGCATACTATTTTAACACCGTTCCCACTCTGGCCTAACGATTTTGAAACTGTTTGTTTTCGAAAAGGGACACCGTCAAAACTCTCTTGAAGAAATCCTAATTGAAGCGTCTACGGATTTGAAAAGAGGTGTCAGCAGAGTCCTTCCAGGGATTGTTTCTTGAAGGAACACTTTTTTTCATTATCTGATAAACGCACCTTTAAAGAGTCCTAAATAGGTAGGTATACCTTATAAGCGCACCGCGCAGGGAGTCCGAACGGAGCGCCTTGTGGACTCTTCTAGTTGGATGGGATGGAGCGCACAGGTTTTGCTCTGGGTGTTGGTAATGATCAAGAAAAAAAGGTCTAGGCGAATTCATGCCAATTAAAATTGCTACAAATTTATTGATGAAAAATTTTGTGAAAAATATATTAAAATTTTATTTCCAAAATTTTACCTCAAAATCTGACATTCGTAAACAAATTCAAGATTGTACAAAAGTTGAATGATGATTGAGTTGAACAAAAGTCGGCTGGCTACCAACTTTGTTGCAAGCAATTTTGCAAGACCCGTTGACACGAGCCAATTTTCAGCATCAACATGAAATTGAGCGAAAAATCGAGCAATGTAAACGGGACTTAATAAATATTATTGACGCTATGCTGCCGTCCGTAGCAAGAATGCAGTAAAGCATTCAGCAGAATCAGTCCGTCAGTACGTTGAAACAACTGACAGTAAAATAGACTGCGAGTGTTTGTATGCGTAACACCTGATACGACGGATACGTCAAAATAGAATTTGCTCTAAAACATAGGTCGGCATTTTATTTTTGAGTATGTATTGGTAAATGCGAGAGTAACTTCGCTACAGTGGTGCTAAGAGCAAAATTTTCGCGTCAGCTGCTTAACCGACAGCAAGGAAGAAACAACGTGATCGCTTTGAAGCAAAATTTGTATGATAAGCTTCCTCTACTCTAGTTTATCTATCATTTATTTGTTCAATAATTAATAAATTCCTTTTTTATGTTATTTGTAAATAGTTTTTTTTCTTTTTGCTTTTAGCTAAAGTATCTGAAAACGTAAAATAATTAGTGCAATTCTAAAAAATGTTTCTCACTCACACGGTTCGCAGTGAAAAACTATTTAAAAAGCCGTTTCACTCATTTTAAATCGCGCATAATTTACTGTCGCATAAAACAATCAACAAAGCGACGATACGTGTTACCCATTTGCTATCTTATCAGCAACCGAAATGAAGAATATAAGTATCCGTGTGAAGAGCGTAATACCCACATGGAGTAGGTTTGCCTACCTATGCTCTAAAATTGACGTACGTCACGCGACGTATTGGCGGACTGATTTTGTTTGAGCTATAAGCCCAATTGCCGTCAACAGCAAGAAGGCAGTAAAATCACTAAGCAGTAGAATGATATAAATGATAAAATGATAAATATATGGAAAGCTGCTTACTCCTAAAATTATGAAAATTATTAAGTGATGGCGATTCAAAGAATCTGAACCTTGAGCTCTCCTTCAGACTACCTGATCACTACAGTGTCTTCCAGGCTGAAGTCTCCGCAATCATGGACGCCGCGGCTTGGAGAGGTCAACACACTATCGGACTGGATATTGTTATTCTCAGCGACAGCCAAGCTGCCATCGAATCCCTTGGTTGTTACTTGTGCAACTTTGAACTGACGCTCAGCTGTCGTCGATCTCTACAAGAGATGACCCAACAGAACCGCGTGAACCTCACATGCGTCCCGAGACATTGAGGGAAATTGTGGGGCAGGCGAACTTGCAGAGCACGACCAAGCAAGTTCTTCGGTATAAAAAGCGCTTAGGTATGCTGTTTGCCACATGCAAGCTAATGCTGAAAGAGTACACTCTCCGCCCCCCTCGTGAAGGGTGGATACCTTGCCGCGGTACGAGGGCTTAAGTCGATAGCCACAGGGCTACGCTGCCCTTGTGATCATAGCTCCGTACGGCACTTCATCACGAGAGCAGCCTAGCCTCTCTGGCGCGACAACAAAGATCTTCCCCCTCCCAATCCAGGGTGTTATGCGAAACCGTGCCCATTGGACGTTTGCAGCCGGGAGGCAAATCGTGGCTGTATTTGAACGGAGCCTCTCTGACACCGGGTCGCCTCAGAGAGTAAGCATGGCCTTACCGCGGTACGGGGCTCTGCCGCGGCGGCCGACACATTTTCCCCTACTCTTCCCTTGACCCTAAGCTGGCCTTGTCCGGCGATGGGTCGTACGAACAAGATGAACTCGAATAACCTGAATAAAAACGAAAAATCTAAAAAACAAACAACGCCAAATTTCACTCCTCAGCAAAGGAGAGCTATGGAGGAGCAGGCGAGGAAGCAACAACAACGCCGGAGGACAACCTCCGTTCCACAATCAAGGGGGGGATCGACAGCGATGGCAACTACGAGTCGGTCAACCAACCCTCTATCGAATAAGATTGACTTGATGGGAGCTAGCACCAGTGCGGTTGCCAACGCAGCTAAGCGGACAACGGCGGATGCTAAACTCCCATCAACCGCTGATATGAAAACCAGTATCTTTACGTCTGTGGCAGCGGTCTCACGACCTGGCCTCGGAGTTTCGAAGGAGAAGGAAGCTGCAACTGAGATGTCGGCAAGGAGAGCGACCGCGATGGCAACTACGGGTCCGCACTCCAGGGAGACATCTCCCCGCCGCTTCACATACCACGAGAAAAGATTGGCTGCAAAGAACCTGAAGAGGTATGAAGGGGTACCGCAGGAATCACTGTCGCCGAATTCCAGTAAATCTGTAGAGCTAGCGAAAGCTGTGATACCGGATTTCCAAAATTCTTACATGCCAAAGAGGTTAAAAGTTAACCCTTTCAAGCGCCAGAGATCGGATCTGGAGTTTTTTCCCCCTCCCAAGCGGCATCAGAATACCTCTGGAGCGGGCAAACTAAGCTTTGCTGAGGTAACCAAGGACAGGATCCTTATAGGCGTCCTTGACCGAGGCAATGACCGTCTGGCCATCCCCAAGGACCGGTGGCGTTACGTGCGAAATGAACTCGGCAACATTCTTCTCAACGTTGCTCCGGAGTTTCCGGGTAGTTCGGCACGAGTAACGGATGCGGGTTGGCACCAGGGTCAAATTAAATTACTCGCATGCGAGGATGCAAAAACCGTAGCACTGTACAAGGCAGCAGCTGCTAAACTGGGTGAAGTCTACCAGGGCGCAAAGATAGAGGTCGTCGACTGGAAGGACATTCCAGCTCGTCCAAGGGCAAGGGCGTGGATTCCGGCCATCCCTGACGAACCCGAGAGATTACTCGGGATGCTACGGCTAATGAATCCGTCCCTCCCAACGCATGACTGGAGTGTCAATCTGGTCGGGGAGGCGGTAGGGCCCGACAGACAGGTGGTGTTCACCATGAATAAAGAGTCAATCGAGCCCCTCAAAAGGTGCAATGGCCTAGTACACTACAGCGTAGGCCAGATCGTTATCCACGTATATCGTGGTGATGCTCAGCGCGCTGCCTTCTCGGCTGCTCCGGGGGAACCGGAAAACTTATTACCAGAAGAGGAAGCGGAGGATTCCGATGCGGAAAGCATGTTATCCGCCACGTCCCTTGGCGATAGTGCTGTGAACAACTCGGAGATGGAGGACAGCCTACAGGACGAGGAAGTCCTCGACGTCACGGTGGTAGCAGCCAACGCTGAGCGACTAACATCTAACGCTACAGGCAGCAGGACTCCTGCAACGCCACATCGGGCAGTTAATCGGAACAACTCGTCGTTGATAGGCAACCTCCGGGATGGAGCAAACCTCGACGATATGGGGACGGCAGGGAAGTCTGTGCGCTCTCATGTTGGTGGTGCTTCAGATTAATTTGCACAAATCTAAAGTGGCTTCGGCTGCTTTAAGTAGTCGTCTTTCTAAAGGCGACGTGGATGTGGTCCTCATCCAAGAACCCTGGGTCAATAGCTCGAGAATCTGCGGATTGGGGACTAAGGGCTTCAAGCTCATTCGAGCCAGCGAGGAGAGCAAAGTCAGAACGTGTATTTTGGTCAAGTCTGAGTTGAACTCCTTTCTCCTACCTAACTACACCAATGGTGATATTACCGCTATCAGTCTAACGGTCGACAGCACCCGCCTGACGGTGGCGTCGGTCTATATGCCCTACGACGCCGAAGAACCCCCACCACAAACGGAGGTGAAAGACCTGGTGTCAAATTTCTGCACAGGTAATCTTATTATTGGAGCGGACGCTAATGCTCACCATGTCCAATGGGGGAGCTCCGATATCAATGCCAGGGGCGAGTCTCTGTTTGATTACCTCTTAACAACTAACCTGGTAATTTGCAACGTGGGTAATGAGCCTACTTTTATCACTAAGACCCGCAGGGAGGTCATAGACCTCACTATCTGTAGTGAAGGCGCTTATGAGTGGGTCAGAAAATGGCGGGTTCTGGAAGAACATTCATTCTCCGACCACCGTTACATAGAAATGGTTCTAGACTTTATTGTAGAACAACCTATTATGAAGCGCAATCCACGTAACACTAATTGGCAGTTACACAATGAAATATTAGACAGAGACCTGCCAGTACTGCCCTCACAGGCCCCCTCATCAGTAGAGGAGCTGGAGGATCTTGTTACTACATTTACATCGGCGCTCTCAAATGCTCTAGGACAGGCTTGTCCAGTGCCAAAACCACGCGGTAAACACAGGCCACATTGGTGGTCCTACGATTTGGACTCGCTCCGCAAATCATGCCGGAAACAATTTAACAAGGCCAAGACCCTCGGCTCTGAGCCTCACTGGCACGAATATAAAGCTAAACTAAGGGCCTATAAAAAAGCTCTGAGACAGGCGAAGAGGACCTCGTGGAGAAATTTCTGCACTGGCGTCGAAAAGGTGGACGATACAGCGAGACTTAGACGAGTTCTCTCGAAAAGTCAAACAGCCATCAGCTATTTGCGAAAACCTGACGGATCCTGGACCAGCACGGAAGAGGAAACCCTTGAGCTGCTCTTGAATACACATTTTCCGGGGAATCTGCATGACGCACCACTAGCATCTGCAACAAACCTGGCAGTAAATATACCCTTCACTGAGGAAAGGGTAAGGTGGGCAGTTAAGAGCTTTGAACCGTATAAGGCTGCCGGGCCGGACGGGATTATCCCCGCGCAACTTATAAACACGTTGGAGACATCAGCTAAATGGCTGGTATTTCTCTTCACAGCCTGCCTGGCTCTCAACCACATTCCGGGCTCCTGGAGAAGCGCCACGGTAGTGTTTATCCCTAAGGCTGGGAAGGCATCCCACTACGAGCCAAAAGATTACAGACCGATCAGTCTCTCGTCCTTTGTACTCAAAACCTTTGAGAGGATACTAAGCGACTACCTCTTAACAACTATTGATAGCAACCTTATCTCTAGCTATCAGCATGCATACACCAAGGGTAAATCAACAGAAACCGCTCTGCACAGCCTAGTGTCTGTCATTGAGAAATCGCTGTGTGAAAAGGACTACTGTCTCGTGGCCCTCCTAGACATTGAGGGGGCTTTCAACAATATAAGCCCGGAGGCTATCAACTCCGCTCTAACTAATCTGGGCGTAGATACACCTCTAACTGATTTAATTGACCAACTTTTAAGGGGAAGGAAAATAGCTTCTTCACTTGGTACGGTTGAGTTATCACGTTATGTCACAAGGGGAACACCCCAGGGTGGTGTTCTTTCCCCGCTTTTATGGAACCTCACAGTCAACTCGTTGCTACGTGACACAAGCTGGGGGGGCGGGAAGATAGTGGCATACGCAGACGATTTAGCTATTGCATTCAGAGGCAAGTTCCCACAAACTCTGTGTGACCTGATGCAAGTAGCACTGCGAGAAGTTTCGACGTGGTCCTCTCGCTGCGGACTTAGTATCAACCCGGGGAAAGTGGAACTTGTCCTCTTCACCAACCGGTACAAAATACCGCCACTAAGCCTACCAGAACTAGATGGCACGCGCCTGGGCTTGTCGGCTAAGGCCAAGTTTCTGGGCATAGTTCTGGACAGGAAACTGAATTGGAAGGAGAATGTTCTTCAGCGCCAGAAGAAAGCTTACATCGCTCTTTACACATGCAAAAGAGCCATTGGCAAAAAATGGGGGCTCAGCCCTAGAGTATGCAGTTGGATCTACACGGCCATCATTCGCCCAATCATGCTGTATGGAGTCGTCGTATGGTGGCCGGCACTGTGCAAGACAACATACCTGAATCTGTTGCGGAAAGTCCATAGATCCAATATGATCTGTATAAGCGGTGCGCTAAGGACAACGCCCAACGAAGCCCTCCAGGCCATTCTGGGCATTTTGCCACTTGATCTGGAAGGGTTTCGGTCAGCGGCGGCATCAGCTCTGCGCCTAAGAGAAACCTCCAGTTGGGGTGCGGGTACTATTGGACACTCCAGTATTCTGGAATCTTACAGCTTTCTCCCTCTAAGCACAGATCGTTGTGCGACCACTACAGTCGGGGATAGCTGCTTCAAAATAAACATTCCCAGCAGAGAAGACTGGGAGAGGACGGATCGGTGTCCCGAAACAAATGGTGGCACTTCCATATACACCGACGGCTCGAAGTTGGACGGCAGAGTTGGAGGAGGGGTTTATTCAAGGGATTTGGACCTTGAACTCTCCTTCAGACTACCTGATCATTGTAGCGTCTTCCAGGCGGAAGTCTCGGCAATCCGGGACGCCGCGGCCTGGTTAAGCAAACGTGTTATCGGAGGAGATATCACTATTTTCAGCGATAGCCAGGCGGCAATCAAATCCCTTGGCTCATACACGTTCAACTCTGAACTGACGCTCAGCTGTCGTCGATCTCTTCAGGAGATGGCCCAACAGAACCGCGTAAACCTCATATGGGTCCCGGGACATAGGGACATTGAGGGAAACTGTAAGGCAGACGAGCTTGCCAGGCAGGGCACGACCAAGCAGGTTCTTCGGGATAAAGAGCGCTTAGGTATGCCGTTTGCCACATGCAAACTAATGCTGAAGGAGCACACACTCCGTCAAGCCAACGAAAGATGGCTGCAATCCCCAGGGTGTCGGATATCGAAACAAACCTGGCCAAAATGGGATCTTAAAAGGTCTAGACGCATTTATGCCCTAACTAGGAGGGAAATCTGCATATTGATAGGGGTATTAACCGGTCACTGCCTCATTGGTAGGCATGCAGAAAGGCTAAGTGTGCCCTACCGACGATGCTGCAGGAGTTGCAAAGATGATGAGGAGGAGGAAACGGTGGAGCACCTCATCTGCAACTGTCCGGCTTTAAGCGGCGTGAGAACGCGCTTTTTGGGAGTTCCGTTCCTAGATAGTCTAAGCCAGATCGCGGAACTGGACATAAAGGACTTGATGGGCTTCATAAAGTCATCTAAGTGGTTCGAGGAGGAGTAACGGTGTCGGTTTAGGAGTGTCAGTCCCGGGATTCTGCTATGTGGAAAATCCCAACAACTCAGGGATTTTCCATATGGCTGGGTCCCGGGGCTGACTTTCCTTGTGTTGGTGGTATCACAACGGGCCTTCAAAACTGGCCTAAGTGTGCCTCTGCGGCAGCCACTTGAACCTACCTACCTACACTCTCCGCCCAGCCAACGAAAGGTGGCTGCAATCTCCTGGGTGCCGGATATCCAAACAAACCTGCCCTAAGGAGGAAAGAAATCTCCATATTAATAAGGGAACTAACCGGGCACTGCCTTATTGGTAGGCACGCAGAAAGGCTAGGTGTGCGCTACCGACGATGCTGTAGGAGTTGCAAAGATGATGAACTGCCCGGCTTTAAGCGGAGCTGGATATAAATGACTTGATGGCCTTCATCAAGTTATCTAATGGTTCGAGGAGGAGTGGTGCCGGTTCGTCATTTAAAGCAGTCATTTAAAAGCAGTAAAAGTAGGACAAACTTGATTGAACAAGAGAAAGCGAAGTAATAGGAACAGAAAAGTTCCCGAAATGTGAGGTGTCTAGCTGAAGTTTTTGTCATGGGATGATGTCTGGAAATGCCTGATTCTACTTAAGGGTAGTTTTCTGTGACACGTGCGTAAAGATCCGCTGTTTAAAGGCAGCCAAAGTGGGACCAACCCGCTCGAAACATGTGAAAGCGCAGTAAAAATTATGAAAATTCCCGAGTTTTGAGGTGTCTGTTTGAAGTTTTTGCCATGGGACGATGTCTAAAAATGCTTGATAATACTTGAGGACAGTGTTCTACAAAAAATGGAAAAAATTGGGTACTTAGTTAAAAGCAGCCAAAGTTGGCCAAATCCGTTAAATTGTTAAAACAAAATTAATTTCCATAGGAAAATCCGCGAGCTTGTGGTGTCTGGAGCCTAGATCATGGTACGGGTCTAACAACACTTAATCTACGTAATCTACGACAAATATGTGAAAATCATCCACCAGAAAATAAGTGAGGTTAGGGTAATTTTTGTGCGACTTTGACCCCCGATTTCTAGGCCCGAGACCTAGGTACAGCTTTGAAATTTTCACATTCGTTCTAGATTCGGGGAGGACTGTCCAGCAGTATTGGTTTCATCCATCAGAAAATAAGTGATGTCTGGCGGCCCTGGGATCTCGCTCTATTAGTACTATTCTATACCGTAGTTAAATATGACAGGCATTGTTGATTGTGTTTTCGAACAAGCCATCGTTGCTATGGTTTACTTAACATTCAGTTTTTTCGAGTAAATTTTCGATCTAAGAATATATAAGTTAGGGCCTTTCTATATTGGGGTAACGATATATAGTTATATTTATTTTATTATTCTGTATTAATGAATGAATGTTATATAGAAAAATAATAAAACCAAAAATACTAAATTCATTAAATTATTTTAACTTAACGAAACAAAAATAAACAAAAAAATAAAAAAAAAATATTAACTTGTTGAAAATTTGAGGTATTTACCTCAGTCTGTCTAAAAAAATCAACATACCGACCTATCCCAGTGGGAAAAGGTAATATATAGCAATGCATAAAGTAATGTATAGCTCCTATAGACTATACATGAAAACATGCATGAATTTTTCTACAGCGATGTCATAGGAAAAGTAATGTGTCGCTCACCTACAAACTGAAGCGACATGTTTACATTACTTTTTATAAGCTTTTATTTAGTTTCACCTGACGGCTGTCTGTTATCAAATCTTGCAAGCTAAATTTGATACACTTCCCGGTGTCCGATTGATTTGAAATTCTGCACCCATGTATAACCCTAATGACAATGCAATATTATAAAAAAAAATTTCGATAGGTGGCGCGTGGGTCGCTATATTTTCAAAATTCGCATTTATGGTCCGATTTAGCTGAAATTCGTAACATGTATTACTACCATGAAAAGAAATATTTTTGTAAAAAAAAATTCCGCTAGGTGGGGCTGAGATAGCGGTAATAAAAACTCAAAATCGTAATTATGGACCGATTTGGCTGATATTTTACGTGTATGTTACTTAATTAATTTCTAAATGTTAAAAAAAAATTGGACCCGCTAGGTGGCGCGTGAGTCGCTTTATTTGAGAATTACGAAGGTCTGTTTTCAGTGTCGATTAATTCGTTTTTCAACGAACTTCCCGTTGAGGTAGGATCTTGAAATTTTCATCATCGTTTAGTTTTTTGCCTCCACGCAAAATAACAAAAAAATAATTCCGATAGGTGGCGCACGAGTAGAGATATTCGAAAGTTTCCATTCCAGGAAATTTTGCTTTTGATATTGTACTAACTTGCAGTTAAGATGGGATTTTGCTAATTTTCATCATCGTTCAGGCTTCGCTAACAGTAAATAAAAAAATTAGCTTAATTTCAAAAATCCCATTTATCGTTTAGTTTAGTCTTTATTCCAATATCCCAAAAGTAACTTTATTAACCACGCGGCTTTATTGTAAAAGATTCTATGGTTTCTGTTGCTGCTAGCAGCCGATTGATGTCGCTGCGACATTATTGCCTCTTGTTGATAAACCGAACTAAAAAGTAAAAAATAAAATTAAAGAAAAAAAAACTTTTTTAAAAATAAGCTTTTATTATTGGTTTATAAAATTAACTAAAAAGTAAAAAATATATTGACTGTAAAGGAATATAACACTTTCTAAGTTCATTGTAACCTTTAAAGATAATTTGGCTTCTTCGTCTGCCACAAAATAATTCCATATTGTACATAATTATATATTTCTAACATTAAAACTTTACACCTAAATTATTAAATCTTCCAGTATATATCACATTCCTAATTTTATTAATAATAAAAGCGTGTTAAATTTCGATAGCAAGAAAAGAAGGTCCTGAATGGTCTTAATTATACCATCAAATAGAAAAGAAGGTCCTAAATGTTCTTAATTATACAATCAAAATTTAACACGCTTTTATTATTAATAAAATTAGGAATGTGATATATACTGGAAGATTTAATAATTTAGGTGTAAAGTTTTAATGTTAGAAATATATAATTATGTACAATATGGAATTATTTTGTGGCAGACGAAGAAGCCAAATTATCTTTAAAGGTTACAATGAACTTATAAAGTGTTATATTCCTTTACAGTCAATATATTTTTTACTTTTTAGTTAATTTTATAAACCAATAATAAAAGCTTATTTTTAAAAAAGTTTTTTTTCTTTAATTTTATTATATTACTTTTTATAAATGAAAATATGCATTGCCTTTCATGAATGAAAATATGCACTACAAGGGATACATTATATCTTGCATTGACTTTCTTGAATGAAAAGATGCTTTACAAGGGACATATTTAATTTTGCATAACATTTCATGAATACATATCTGTAATAACTTGTGGAATAACAAGGACATTAACGCGCCATGAGGCTCTACAGCGGTAGAAGAGAGAAGGTCCTATTTTTGAATGTTATCGCCATTCAGCTCGTCATGTCGTTTAGGGGTGTAAAAGTAGGTCGCCTCCCAGTTGGTGCACCCTGGGTAACGCTAAATGACCTACATGGCCTACACGGCTATTTTATTGTATTGCCGGTTCTACGAGAACGGTACCAGTACTTGTGCTGTACCCATCGTGCCGAAACGACCCGGGTCGTTTACTTATATCGACCCGGCCAAGAGCAATACACTCGGGGTGACCCTGTCCGACATTTAGGCAGGGCTGCACCTCGCTACAACAACAACAACAACAACAACCAGCTCCTGGATTCCCTAACTGTGAGTTTTGAAAAGTAAACCTTTTTCCCATATATTTTAAATGGCGAAGAAGTGAACATTTCAAAAATCACTGAGTATAGGTCCAGGTGGGCGTACAACCAAGATGAGTGCACACAAAAAAATAACATAAAACAAACCTAAACAAAAAAGGCAACGGCGTCGTAGGTACTCCAGACGGTTTCTGGAAAGCCTCACAGCAGCAGGGAAAGCGGTAGAGATGTACGAAAAAGAACAGCGGCCACAGCAGAGGTTTAATCAAAGTATATTAAACAAAGTAATAGTGAACTTGACAGTTCTCTCTTTTCTGTAGGAGTTTTCCCGTCAAATGAAAAAAAATATTAACCCGTTCTGTTTAAGATTTTTAAATTTTTTCAATAGTGTGAAGAAATAGCAAATTGTTTCACATAAAAACAATACCGCTTGGCTCAGGTCCTTGCACGTTTAAATAGAGTTTAGAGTTCAGGTTAGCTAGACTCTAGCACATTTTAGCTAAGGTGGATGGTCTAATCGTTTTTCAGCTGGATCTTAGACCGAAAACGAAAATTTAAGCGATAAAAATGGATTCATGACCCCTGCGGGTTAAGGGTTTAGAATGGAATGGAATACCTCTCGCAAAAGGCGTCTAAAATCCATTTCGACCACGGTCACCGGGTTGATGAAATCGGCAATCGGAATAGTACCACAAGGTGGTTCGGCAGCTGTGAGAGCATATACTCAATACCGTACAACTCTGTTTGGTCCGTCACGTCCCTCTTACAACAGCAGCAGCAAAACCGGTTAATTTCTCGAAACCGAAAACTTTTTCATAAATTGCTTACTTCATTTCGCGGACACATATTTTCCTTGATAAGACGGTACCCTGGTTTTGACTTCAGTATAAAAAAATCTCTAATGGAAACCAATCCACCAGTTTCTGCGACACTATGGCGACAACCTTCTTGTGGGGCCAACGAAGGAAATCGACAAATATTCAATACTCGCTATTTTTATAACGCAAAGGCCCGAAAGGATGTAGATTCCAAAGTGGCCAAAGTTACTCCATTACTGTTTGGGCTAGCATATTTCGCAGTATTGATAATTTTTTGGCCTGAGCAAATCCATTCTAATTTTTAAGTAAAACAATTGTATGGGACACAAAAACTGTGCTTGGGTGGCAAAGGGTTAATACGCTTGTTTACATTTTTTTGAAGGAAAAACTCCTACAAAAACAAAATATTTCAGTTGTCAATTCTACCTTGTTGAATTTGCCTTGGGTTTAATTTTTAATTTAAATATTTATGTTTTCGATTGTTTTTGTTTTAAGGTTTTGTAGCTTTTTTTTTTTTGAAGTTTGAATTTTTTTCAAAGCCTGCTTCTGTGAGAAGCAAATTTTCAAACTACAAATAAAAAACGACACATTACTCCCTTCCTTGCTTTTGGTATGATCTTTTCTTATAACAAAATTCATACATCTTTTCATGCATGGAAAAAAGTAATGCATTACCTACTTTCCCACTGGGATTCTAATAGAAAAGACGTATCTCAAACAAAATTTTATAAATGACGTATTTCGTCGACTTTGTTAAAAATGTCGTATTTCAAAATTTTTTTTATAAAGGACGTATCTCAGCGAAATTATTATGAAGGCCGTATCTCAGGATCTTGGTTAAAAGGGGAATAACTTGATTTTTTTGCAAATTGAGCTTTTTAATCTATAAAATAGCGCGAAAAATGTGCATTCTTGTGATGCCAAAATTATGTTAAGTATAAGCGAAATTAAATATTCCCTTCTGCGAGTTATAAAAAATTTGCCATCGAAAAAAGTCGTATTTCAGCGATTTTATATATAATAAAGTCGTTTCTCTGGAAGTTGATTAAAATGGTTTGGGAAAAGTAAGTTACGTTTTGGTCAATATCTCGAAAACGGGTTCACATATGAGCACGAAAATTGTTCGCTGCTACAACTCTCATCAAGACCTTTCATTCCATACCCATATCGGACAGAGATATACCGGGGAAACCCGGATCACGTTTTGACCCATAACTCGGAGACCCGAGGTCTTTTAGAATTATTCTTCCACAGAAAAATTCCAAAAATGTTACTGTTACAGAACGAAGATTTGTTTAGCCGTTTGGTCAGCCATCGCGTTGATACAAAAGAATTTCAAGACAGAATTAAAATTAATACGCCAACTAATAAGTCCAAATTTTAATCGATATCTTCCGTAAAGCTTCAGACGTGAACTTTTATTTGATACCCACATCGAAAAGCAACTTCTAGGATCACTCTGGGCGACATCTTGGTCGATATCTTAGGATTCCGCAAAATTTTCCTAATTTTGTCTCTGATAAAAGCTATCAACTGACCATAAAAAACACGGTAGGAAAAGGGTTAGTGAAATCGGTCAATCTGTTCACGCGTGATATCCGAACCAAGAGAAATAGGGTTTCATTTTTATATACAGGTTTCATTTTATATACCTCTAGTACTCAGATAAACCTGAAAACCGCTCCTTGTGGAATCTCTCATCAACACCTTTCATCAACATCTTTCATTTGATAGCAATATCCTGTAGACATTCTGGGTCACCCTGATCCAAATTTTGGTCAAAATCTTCATCCGTTCAGGCCACATCCGGTAAACAATGGAAATAGGCATTAATTTTTATATATGTAGAAGTAAAATTAACTCTTTAGCACATTCTTTTTATGAAAATTAATCAAGTTTTTAGATTCAAGTCCTTAACGATTTGTGGAAAGGGATGTAATGTTCAAATCGCTCCTGTAAAAATCTAATTTTTCTAGTTACAACCCTTTTAAGCGAGCTCCTGAGATACGACCTTATTAATAACATCGCCGAGATACGTCCTATATAAAAAAAATTAAATACGGCCTTTTTAACAAAATCGACGAAATACGTCTATTATAAAAAAAGTTTTGAGATACATCTTTTCTCCTAGGATAGGTCGATACATATTCGTTTTACAAAATAAAAATTTGTGATATTTACGGGTCGATTATAAGCGTAACCGGACATTTTTTACCTAGAAGATTATCTAACCGAATATCGTAACCGTCGGTAATGTAGTTCATGTAACCGCGATTCTATCGTGCCTGGAAACGCTGTCAAAAATTATAAATGCGCAAAAGTGCATAAAATGAAAATGCAAACGAAATTTCGTGCAAAGAAGCGCTAATATAGTTTATTATTTGTCTTTAACTAGTATGCGTACAAAATTTTTACTATTTTCGGTCCAAAAAAATATTTACAAAACATGTGCTTTTTTTCGCGGTTACGTTACGTTACCACCTATTTTGGTGGTTACGAAACTTGTCGGCAACTTTAGTTGGCAGAATACCAAAACGGTGTAAAAGTTGACAGATTCTTTGTTTGCCGGTAAACAGAATGTTGTTCCCACATTAGAATTAGGGCGTTAAAGTCATTGTTTAATAATATAAGGTTAAGCAGTCCGAGACGTTTTTGACACTTCTCGGCTTCATGCTTCCCTATCTGATTGACAGTGCTACTTCTTTTCAAAATCGTATGAAAATGGTACTAAAAACCAATATTCTTGATACGAACAAAATTACAGCAACACTGAAAGCTTTTGAAGTTTGTTTTATTTTTATTTTGAAAAATTAATTGTCTATTTGGTAAGAATTTAATGAAAGTTTATTATTTTAACTAAATAATAGCAATTTTTCCTGTTCTGCAGACCCAGGGTTCTTGGATGAGGACCACATCCATGTCGCCTTTAGAAAGCCGAGGATACTTTAGATTTGTGCAGATTTATGTGAAGCACCACCAACATGAGAGCGCTCAGAATTCCCTGACGTAGCCATATCGTCGAGGTCTGCCCCATCCCGGAGGTTGCCTCTCAACGACGAGTTGGCGTAACGGGAGCCCTGCTGACTGAAGCATCAGAGATAATGCGCTCAGGATTGGTTGCTCCCCGTCCAGCAAGCTGTCTTCCATCTCCGACCTGTTCACGTTATTATGCGAAAGTGCTGTGGCAAATAACATGCTTTTCGCGTCGGACTCCTCCGTTTCCTCTTACAGTTCTTCGATATCCGACTCCCCCGTTGCAGCGGAGATGGCAGCGCGTTCTGCATAGCCATGGTTTAAGTGGATAACGATTTGACCCACACTCTAATGCACTAGTCCATTGTAACTTTTAAGGGGCTCAAGTGCCTCCTTATTCATGGTGAAGACCACTTGTCTATCAGGCCCTACCGCATCCCCGACCACTGACACCTCAGTCCTGCGTCGTGAGAATTCTCTCAGGCTCTGCAGGGATGGCAGGAATCCATGCCCTTGCCCTTGGCCAAGCAGGAACGTCATTCCAGTCGACGACCTCGATTTTTACACCTTTGTAGACTTCACCCAGTCTTGCAGCTGCTGCCTTGTACAGTGCAACAGTTCATGCGTCGTCACATGCGACTATTTTAATCTGTCCCTGATGCCAACCCGCATCCGTGACCGCCGCTGTACAACCCGGAGTCTTCAAATAAACGTCAATATGAGCTTTAGCGAGTTCGTTCCGGACGTGTCGCCACTGGCCTTTGGGGATGCCAAACGGGCGTTGCCTCGGTCAAGAATGACTATAAGGATCCTGTCCTTAGTTACTTCGGCAAAGCTTGGTTTGCCCATTCCGTGCCCATTTTAACTCCACGTCCGATCCTTTGCGTTTGAAAGGGTTTCCGTTTACCCTCTTTGGCACATAAGTGGTTTGGAAATCCGCTATCAGAGATTGCACCAATTCCACCGACTTCCTGGAACTCAGCGACAGCGTTTCCTGCGAGACTCCCTCATATTTCTTCAGGGTCCTTGCGGCCAATCGTTTTTCCAAGTACGCAGAGCGGAGGGAAGATATCTCCTGGAAGTCCGGACCCGTAGTTGCCATCGCTCAGGTGCAGCTTTTTTTTCCTTTGGATCTCCGAGGCCAGCTCGTGAGACCGCTGTCACAGATGTTAAGAGATTGGTTTTCATACCGGCGATTGATGAAAGTTATTAAAAAAGGATCCAATTATAAACATTGCCGTTTTATAAGTTTTTTTCGTTCATGTTTACTGCTACCCACAAAAAGTGAATGCTTAATTTAATTTTCCTAATAATTTAAAAAATAAATGTTGAAAAGACAGATTTCCGGAAAAAAATCCTGAAATTTTGCGAACGGCGTTCCTTCCTTTTCTACTACAATTTTCCTAAAGGGGGATTTTTTTACCCTTTTTTGCATCCTTCGTAAATGCAACTCTAATAAGGAAGCTTTTCCTTGGCAAATGTCAAAATCTGCTTAACCTTGTATAATTTAACAATGTTTAAAGTATAAACATTGGACTCCTACCCTGCTAAAGCGTGCTGTAGGAAACTCCAATACACTTACACCTTTTTTGACAACACCTACACAATGGCAAACAATCCTCTTATCTTCTTTTTTGGTTTGACTGTTCGTGTCAAAAGAAAAAAATTTTAGAGATTTTACGCCAATTTCAATTTTCAAAAATTAATTCGTCTGCTTTTATTTCGTATGTTTTGCTCTAAAAAACCATTTCTTCGCTGTAATAGCGAAACTAACAACGATAAAAATAATCATAGGAAGAAGCAGCAGCAAAAAAAGAAATTGAAGGGACGACTTTGAATCGTGAAATATACAAATGCATAGCTGATGAGGATTCACCAAAGGCTCCCGAAGCCAAAGTCAAACGCAATAGTTCCAATAGGCATTGGCGCGTAGAGTCTCTTGCTGATCGTCGTCTTCAAGACGGCCCCTTGAGGACTCGTATGCCGTTTAGTGGAAGAAATTGCAGCAGCTGCAGCGGCAGGAATGCAATTGTTAGTTATCTTCAAAAATTGGTTGTACATATTATTAATAATGTTTTTACGCATGCCAACATATGTAGATAATGTACAAATGCATCATAATATGTAATCATTTAAGAATATTTGCAAAAGTTTTAAATCGGATCTAATTTCATTTATATAGCATTCTTGTTGTTGTTGTAGGTTTCCTGGTGCTGTTGTAGGTTTGTTGTTGTTGTTGTTGTTCAGCTTTGCTTGCTCATGCCTGACTGACATCTATGTCACGAATGAGGGAAAAATGCCCGGACAAAGATAAGGAGAGCCTTATGGAGTATTTAATTAGTAAGAAAGAGACGCAAAACCATACACGTATACCAATTGTTTATTCAGTATTGTAATGTCGCTCTTGCAAACCTGAATGAAACTTCCCTACAAGACAGATGACAATCATTTGATGCAACATTTGATTGTCATTGCTGTCAGCTAAATGATCATCGCTTCAATCATTTCACACGAGGAATAAGAAAAAAATGATGTCAACAACTCTGCCCGTGTGAGCTTTTGTCTCCTTCTAACACATTACTAATTTGAATTAAGCATATATCTGTCTCACTCCTTTTTTGGATCATTGATGACATCATGATGATGGCATAATAATATCAGAACTGACAACTGTCAAAACTTGTCGTAACTGTCATAATCTGACGTTTACAATTTTTTTCTAATAAAAATATTTATTTTTTAAATGAAATAAAATGATTAATATATTTATTGAAAATTGGATGAAATATTTAAATAAACCACCTTTAAAACTTAATGTTGAAAACTGCATAAAAGAATATATATAAATTAGATCCTAAAATCTAATAAAATTACTCTTCGTTCTCGTGGCTGCCGCAAACGCGGTGAAGGTCACATTTCTACGTCATACATCTACGTGAGAACTACGCGTGTCCTATCTCTACGGCACGTTCTCCAATGAAGTTTTTATAGGGATCTAAGAATAGTCCCAAGTGTTTTTTATGACTTTTCGGCTTTTTCCTAGCTACTTCTTCTCTCGTTAAAGCTTTGTCACGGTGGTTTTGCTGGCGGCCTTTTGCATTTTTTTTGTAAAAAACACCTATATAATAAATACAAGCTTTAATTTATTTTAACTAAATTAACTTGGTTTAATTTCTATACTTATCTTTCTTTCTTTTTGAACTTTAATTTTAAAATAATCAGGATTAGACTGAAATTGTAAGTTTCAAAAATATAATAAATATACAACTTTGAGCTTCAAATTCAAAGTATGACAAGTTTGGAAAATACATCATTGTTAAAATCATTTCTTCCTCATATGACAGACATGTATGACAATAAATGAAAATTATCAGTGTTTTTGACAAAACTTTATCAGCATTGACAAATTAAAGTGTGAGAGTGTTAGTAAAATTATCAGCCCGTCTTGTAGGGTTTGCACTACGGCCTGAAATAGATTTCATTCAGCCATACCTGACTTGACTATTCAAATGACTGATATATGTCTAGTAGGGTACTTTATGGGAAATTGAATAATGAAAAATATTAAAAACGGCTAGAATCGGCTAAATTTTTGGTATTTGTTTCCTTTAGGAGTCAACTGCTAATAAATTAGCTAAAATTATCAGAGATAGCTCAAAAGACGGGGTTTGGCCTCAGGATCACGAATCCGGAAGAGCTTTTTTAATTTTTTGCTTTAGTCAAAAGTTATGGTCAAGAAGGAGGTGGGGCCGTGTGTAGAAGTCCACGCAACGTCGAACGTCGTCATTGCATTGTAAAAATTTACGCACCGTTTCACGTATTGCCGGTTCTGCGAGAACGGTATTTGTACTTGTACATTACCCTTCGTACCGAAACGACCCGGGTTGTTTTTTTTTTATAATGACTCGGCCAAGAGCAATACATTTCGAAGTGACCCTGTCTAACGCGTCACGATTCCCTCACCTATTGTCATCCCCGGAACAGCCCCTTGCAGCTCGGCTGCTCCTTATTCTCTTGATCCGGGCTGGCATTGAGCCAAATCCTCGCCCAAGAGAATGGTTCTGCTGCGTTTGTCGGAAGAAAATATATACAAGACGATCACACTCAGTACAGTGTGCATCATGCAAAGGTTGGTTGCATAAATCTAGTTGCTCCGGACTAGATCCTAAAACACACCGGCCCACTAGTTTCTACAAAAGTTTTGTGGCGCCCTGCTGTTCACGTCCTAGGACGTCCCGAGGCAAGCGACGCTCAAATGTTGCTTTATCGCCCTCTATAAATCAATCTCCACGACCTGCAATACTTATATAGCCCAGCAGAACATGTGTGTTCCCGGCTGTAGCTTGCTTCCTAGTGCATCAACATCTCAAGCATCCACTCATGGCTACTTTCTTCGTAGCACATCAGTTGATGCTTTTAGCACTACTGAGTTTCAGCCCCCGTCTCTAAACCCTTTACTAATTTCTTCCGGCACTAGCACGAATGCAAGTCAAGTCCATCAACTTCTGGTCCCTCACTCTTCGTGCACTGTATGTCGGCATAGGATATATGCGTCTGTGGCATCGGTCAAGTGGAACTCCTGCCTAGGCCTATGTCACCTACGCATATGTTCTGGGCTCGCAAACAGAAATCTCTGGACTGATGTGTTCGTCGCGCCTTGCTGTCGAGTTGTGCAGCCCTCAACGCCGATAGATGTACACTCATCTATTAATGAACGAAATCCGCCGGCTTCAGGACTACAACGGAGATCAATATCGCGACATAGCCTACCACCATCTAGGCGTACACATCAGTCTTCAACTCCCAGAGGGACCATTGCCTCTTCGCAATTTAAATTGTTGCAATTTAAGTGCAACGGCTTGACCGGCAAGATAGCGGAGATAACCACATTTATGCAGCTACATAAAATCAAAATTGCTGCAATCCAGGAGACAAAAATTGGCCCCCACTCGAATCTCCGAGCGAGTAGAGGCTACCACGTACTCCGGCATGACCGTACGGACGGCGGAGGTGGTCTCGCGTTCCTTGTTCACCATACGGTGCAGTATAGGGAATTTAATATCAACACTGACCAAAGAGACTTACCCTTAGAGTGTCAGGGTATAGTTATACAAGCAGAAGTTATCGTCCTGACCTTAGGGCGTTTCTTTGTGGCGATAACCGTATCATCATGGGCGATTTTAATGCCCATCATGATATGTGGCATTCACACCTTTCTGTGGACGGTAGAGGACGGGAATTAGACGAGCAAATTGACACTTCCTCTTTCTGTACTGTGAACGGAGACACCTCAACTAGGATGGCTGTTAACTGCAGTAGCTCCCCGGACCTAACCATTCTTAGCCCGGGGTTAATTAACAGCATAAACTGGCAACCTATGGTGGCCTTGTCATCCGACCACCTGCCTATCATCCTGTCCGTCGATCGTGCCACGGATTTCATTACCTCGGAGAAAAGAAAATACGTTAATTTCAAAAAGGCTAATTGGGTCGGCTTTTTGGAATTCACGGAGAGCTCCTTTGGTGATCTTCCCATTCCCACTGACGTACACGTTGGCGAGCGTGACATACGTGAGGTCATTAAAAAGGCTACAGCCCGTTTTATACCAGCTGGTAGGATAAAAGATATTAGGCCTAACTTCCCAGCTGAGGCCGCAGCCTTGGCCAACGAACATGACCTCATACGCAACATCGATCCTTCTGACCCACAGATCGGTGATCTCAACGTGGAAATCAGACGGCTGGTTAACGTACACAAACAAACCAAATGGGAGGAACACCTCAGGTCTTGTAACCTCTCTACCGGTGTTGGGAAATTATGGTCCACCGTCAAGTCCTTGTCGAATCCTTCGGGTCCACCAAAAAATGTCGACATCACCTTTGGTGACAAGACTTTAAATGACCCCAGGAAATGTGCGCAGGCTTTTTGTCGACAGTATGTCCCACACCCTGCGCAAGATAGGACAAGACGTGGAATCTTCAGGCGCGCGCATAAACACAAAAACTATGCCCCCGTTCCCATCACCGCTACAGAGCTTCAAGAGGCCATCCGGAAGGCCAAAAATTCCAAAGCCATCGGCCCTGATGGCATAGCCATGGTGCATCTCAAGCATATCGGCCCAGCGGGAGTCAAATATTTAACTGCCGTCTTCAACCTGTCTTTGATCACAGCTGTCATACCCGACAAATGGAAGCAGGCAACTGTGATCCCACTACTAAAGCCTGGCAAGCCAGCTAACGTTGGGGAGTCATATCGTCCGATATCACTCCTCTCGCCAGTAGTAAAGACACTTGAAGCGGCCCTACTCCCGCTCTACACATCACACTTGATGTTAGCCGAGCACCAACATGGCTTCAGGAAAGGCAGAAGCACAACATCTGCTCTAAATGTCATAAACACTCAGATAACTGACGGTCTAAATCAAAACAGACCTAATGACAGGACGGTTCTAGTTGCACTCGATCTAAGTCAAGCTTTTGATACAGTAAATCATGGGCAGCTTGTATCCGATTTGGAAGACTCGTCACTCCCCCCTGTCTAAAGCGTTGGACCGCCAATTATCTCAGTGATCATCGGTCGTCTGTTGTATTCAGAAACAAAAAATCTAAAGCCAGGAAGATAAAACAAGGGGTACCACAGGGTGGTGTCCTTTCCGCGTTATTGTTTAACTTCTATATTTCGAAGCTTCCTCCTCCACCAGAAGAAGTTACGATTGTTTCTTACGCAGACGATTGCACGATATTGGCTACTGGTACTTCCGTTGCTGAGCTGTGCTCTAAAATAAATGGCTATCTCCCCTTTCTAGTCGAGTTCTTTACTGCCCGAAGCTTGACATTGTCGCCAACAAAGTCTTCGGCGACCTTATTCACGGCGTGGACAGCGCAGGTTGGCATGGAATTAGAAATTTATGTAGGTGATCATAAAATACCTACTGTCTCTCACCCAAAAATCTTAGGAGTGACTTTCGACACCATGCACACTTTCGCTGCCCATTCAGCTGCAATTGTCTCAAAATTACAGAGCCGTAACAAAATCCTCAAATCACTAGCCGGCAGTACTTGGGGTAAAGACAAAGAAACGTTGTTGGTAACGTACAAGGCAATTGGTCGGCCGATCCTGAACTATGCGTCGCCGATATGGTCGCCGGGGCTTGCAGACGTTCACTGGAATCAGCTTCAGGCCTGTCAAAACACCGCGCTCAGAACCGCTACGGGGTGCGTCCTTATGTCACCTATATCTCATATACATAATGAGGTGGAAATGCTTCCAGTTAGGGAGCATAATGAAATGCTAAACAAGCAGTACCTACTGAATTGCTGTAAACCACAGCATCCCGGTAGACAACTGCTTGAACTCATTCCGCCTCCTAGGAGGTCCTAAGGTCGCATCTACGTAAACATTTTGATGAGATCCGTCACTATATAACAACGCCGTTTGATCTACAGGTGCACAAACAGGCTTTGGGGCATATCCATACAACGTCTGTTGGCCATTACTCTGCGCTCTGTGCGCTAAACAATGTCTTACATGCCGCAACACCTGGCATTTCTGAAGAGGAGCGTCATCTTCCTCGAGAGACAAGGGTCACTCTGGCTCAATTACGCTCTGGATATTGTAGTAGGTTGAACTCCAACATATCTAGACTGAACCCTGATGTGCCGAATGTATGTCCGGCATGCGGCTCGTCCCCCCACAATACCAATCACTTATTTTCTTGCTCATTTGAGCCCACTCTTCTAACACCCATCTCTCTTTGGTCCAACCCTATTGAAACTGCTAGTTTCCTTGGACTCCCGTTAGAAGATATTGATGACAATTAGGTTAAGGAAAAATACGCGTTGGGCAGGACTATACATCGTTACAACAACAACAACAACAACAACAACAACAACAGGTGCGAACAGCTATATCAAAAACAATAAAGCGGCGTGTGCTGATGGCCTGCCCGCTGAGCTATTCAAATGCGGCGGCGAGGAGCTGGTACGGTCCATGCACCAGCTCTTGTGCATTATATGGTCGGATGATTGCATGCCTGAAGATTGGAATCTAAGTGTTCTCTGCACAATCCATAAGAAGGGTGATCCCGCAAACTGCGCCAACTATCGTGGTATCAGCCTTTTGAATATCACATATAAGGTCCTATCAAGCGTATTGTGCCGGTTCCCTATGTACAGTCACTTCTCAGAGCAGAAAACCCAGGACATCGCCATGGATCTCTGCGCAGTGGAACCACCGGGGGTTTTACCTCGGCCTTACCCTGCGGGTTAGGGGTTTAGAATATGCCCGAGGTAGGCATACCGGTCGTAAGAGGCGACTAATATGCACATAGGTAATTGACGTGCTACTCGATGGTTGATCTACGGATATGATGCCTCTCACCTCTCATTACCCATCTTCTCCTTCCTCATGGATGGAGGGATGCCATGACCTAGAAGGTTCCACTGGTCATACCAAATCGCTACCACGACAGTCGGGCAGTACCGCAAGGGAGTACCGCAGCGTACCGGGGTCATATCCGGCCAAGGACTGTCAACTTCGGCATCACTCCCCAAAACCTTCGGGGAGTGTTTTGTTGTTAACAACAACAACAACAACAACAACAACAACACCTCGGCCAAGGACTGTCACTTTCAATGTAACCCTGTTTAAAGAGCTTGATGAAGATCTTCGGAATGATCATACACTCTAGACAGGGCAATGCATTGTTAACAACAACAACAAGGAGTGAAGCCTGACGTAAACCGACTGATTGGACCTTATCAGTGTGGCTTCAGACCTGTTAAATCTACCATCGACCAGATTTTTACAATACGCCAAATGTTGGAAAAAACCCCTTAGAAAAGGATCGACACACACCATCTCTTTGTTGATTTTAAAGCCGCCTTCGACAGCACGAAAAGGAGTTGCCTATATGCCGCTATGTCTGATTTTGGTTTCCCAGCAAAACTTATACGGCTGTGCAAAATGACGCTGAACAACACCACCAGCTCGGTCAGAATCGGGAAGGACCTCTCCGAGCCGTTCGAAACTAAACGAAGTTTCAGGAAGATTGACCCCCTATCGTGCGATTTCTTTAATTTGATGCTGGAGAAAATAATACAAGCTGCAGAACTTAACCGCGCTGGAACAATATATTACAAGAGCGTACAACTGTTGGCGTATGCCGACGGCATCGACATCATTGGCCTCAACAACCGCACCGTAACTTCTGCGTACTCTAAATTAGAAAAGGAAGCGGAAAAAATGGGTTTGGTGGTAAGCGAAGGTAAAACGAAGTACCGGCATCAAGCAAAGAGTCATAGGTTCCCTATGTACAGTCACTTCTCAGAGCAGAAAACCCAGGACATCGCCATGGATCTCTGCGCAGTGGAACCACCCGGGGTTTTACCTCGGCCAAGGACTGTCACTTTCAATGTAACCCTGTTTAGTATGTTTTGTCCCATTCCGAAACTATCATCCTCCCCCCTTGCAGCAGGGCTGCAAGATATTCTTTTGTTACGGGCGGGCGTTGAGCCGAACCCCGGACCAAAAGAATGGATATGCAGTGTCTGTTGCAAAAAAATATATATTAAACGGTCGCATTCTGTGCAATGCTTCTCGTGTAAGAGATGGCTCCATAAATCTGGATGTTCAGGGCTTAACCTTAACATCCACAGACCCCGTACTTTCTTTAGTACTTTCGTGGCCCCTTGTTGTTTGCGCCGTCGGGCGTCCCGCGGTAAGCGCCGTTCAAGCGCACCCCTACCGCCACCTTCTAGTAGCAATACTAATAATAATAATAATAATGTCTTAACGACTAGCAGCATTTCTGCTATACCCGCCACACAAATTCCAGACTGTTGCTCGTGCCTTATGGCGTCAACATCACGCGCAGCAGCTCAACACTCTTGCTCCCACCGGAGCAGTTTAGACATGAGCAACTCCGAGCATCAGTCTCTGTCTGTTTCTTTTTTATACCCCCCCTCCCGTTTACACGTGAGTCAGGATCAACATCTTCTTGCACCTGTCTCGACGTGTACTGTTTGTCGGCAAAGATTATACACGCTCGCGTCATCGGTCAAATGCAATAACTGCTTAGGCCAATGCCACGTGCATCTATGCTCTGGGCTCGCGAACAGGAATCTTTGGACGGATGCGTTCATAGCACCATGCTGTAACACGCCTCAGCCTACGACGCCAGCCAACCCGGTTACACCAGGTCCACAGCTAACTAGGCTGAGGCACAGCCTTGGTCTTCGCCTACCAACACCTGGGCGAACACATCCGTCTCTCACGCCTTTGGTTAACTCGACATCGACCCCACCGGCGCACTTCCAAATCTTACAGCACAACTGTAACGGATTAACTGGTAAGATCGCAGAGATAACCAATTTGATGACGCAATATGACATAAAACTTGCCGCAATCCAAGAAACCAAGCTCAGTCCAAGGTCGGACCTCATTACCTATGGCGGATATAACATTCACCGGAAAGACCGTCATAGAGTAACAGGAGGTCTGGGAGGTGGTCTAGCGTTCATAACGCACAACTCTGTACAGTATCATCTATTTGATACCGACATCGAAGGAACGGATGATATCTTAGAAAGCCAAGGTATTACCATCCGTACAGGAGATGTCGATCTGCAAATCATAAACATCTAAATACCCCCTGTCTCAAGTTGCCCCACCGGTTATCACCCCGACATTAGCTTGCTATTACGAGGAGATAACCGCGTGATCCTGGGCGACTTCAATGCGCACCACGATATGTGGCACTCAAACTTGCCAGCAGACAGTAGGGGGCATGTACTCGCAGAACAAATAGATGATACGGCTTTCTGTACATTGAACGGAGACGCCCCAACGAGAGTATCGGGTAACTGCTATAGTTCGCCAGATATTTCTATCGTAAGTGCAGGACTATTGAACAACACCAATTGGCGACCCATACTCACGTTGGCGTCTGACCATCTCCCAATAGTCATTACCATCGAACGACCGACGGACTTTATAACACCTGAGCATGGTACATACATCAACTTTACCAAGGCGGACTGGGACAGTTTTCAGACATATACGGACGAATCCTTGGCTGCTCTATCCATTCCTACGGACGTACGCAAAGGCGAACGAGACTTCCGCAACATCATTGACTTGGCCTCTAGACGCTTCATTCCTGCGGGTCGAATATCCCGAATAAGACCAAATTTCCCCGCGGAGGCAGCGGCCATGGCTAGAGAAAGAGATGAAGTGCGAAGTCTCAATCCCGCAGACCCCCGTATAAGGGATCTCAACGCGGAAATTCGTAGGTTGGTCGATAAACACAAACTGGCCAAATGGAAACAACACCTAGAGCAATGCAACCTCTCTGACGGTGTTGGCAAATTATGGACTACGGTCAAAGCTCTCTCTAATCCAACACAACACAAGGATAAAGTTGATATTACTTTCGGTGACAGGGTGAAGAAGGACCCTAGGGGATGTGCGAACTCCTTCTGTAGACAATTTGTACTACATTCCCCACCCGATAGAGCTAAACGTAGAACCATGCGACAGGCGCGTAAATACAAAAACCAAAACACGCCCATTGTCATCACTGCCTCAGAGGTCAAGGAAGCCATCAGACAGGCTAAGCCCTCAAAATCCATCGGCCCCGACGGTATTGCCATGAAGATGCTGAAACATCTAGGCCAGGAGGGACACAAATACTTAGCGGCTCTATTCAATCTTTCACTGAACACTTTCGTCATTCCTGAAATATGGAAAAAGGCGAGAGTGGTTCCATTATTAAAACCTAGAAATCCGGCAAACATAGGCGATTCATATCGCCCTATATCACTTTTGTCGCCGGTAGTGAAGACGCTAGAGTCCATTTTGCTCCCGTATTACACCGCAAATCTGCACCTGGCTAATCATCAACATGGCTTCCGTAAGCTGCACAGCACCACCACCGCACTCAATGCCATTACAACGCAAATAAATAGCGGTCTAAATCAAAACCAACCAAATCACAGGACTGTGTTAGTGGCACTTGACTTGTCGAAAGCTTTTGACACAGTCAACCATGCCACTCTCATACAAGATCTATTAGAAACACAAATACCTGATGGGTTAAAGAGATGGACCGCTAATTACTTGAATGGGCGGCAGGCGTCGGTCAACTTTAGAAACGCAACATCAAAACCAAGACGAATTAGACAGGGGGTGCCACAGGGTGGTGTCCTATCCCCGACACTGTTTAATTTCTATCTATCGAAGATGCCCCCACCACCAGAGGGTGTCTCCGTCGTTTCTTATGCTGACGACTGTACAATAATGGCGACGGGGAAGGGCCCCTATACTGATGAACTCTGTAATAAAATCAACGGTTACCTCTGGGACCTTTCCAGGTTTTTCACAGAGCGAGATCTGACGATATCTCCGACTAAATCAACGGCGACGCTTTTTACGACGTGGACGCACCAGGTGAGAAATGAATTAGACATTTTCGTTGACGGCACTAAGCTACCAACTGTCAGCCACCCAAAGTTATTAGGGATGACATTGGATAATACTTTCTCATTTGCTGGTCATGTGTCTGCAATGGTCTCAAAGGTACGTGGTCGCAACAAGATCCTCAAGTCACTTGCCGGCAGTACTTGGGGAAAAGACAAAGAAACGTTGTTGACTACATATAAGGCCATTGGCCGACCAGTCTTTGACTATGCTGTACCCATATGGTCGCCTAATGTACATAACACCAACTGGACGAAGTTACAAGTCTGCCAAAATACTGCCATCAGAACTGCTACGGGATGTCTCCTCATGTCTTCCGAGTCTCACCTCCATCAGGAGGCAAAACTGCTCAATGTAAAAGAGCATGCGGAAATGCTGAGCAAGCAATTTCTTCTGAACTGCCACAAGCCAGCACATCCAAACCGTCATCTTTTGGACATAGATCCGCCCCCGAGAGACATAAGGAAACATCTCCGTAAACATTATGATGAGATCCGGCATCATATTACCTTGCCGTTTGATCTGCAGAATCATAAGCGGGCTCTAACCGACATCCACACCGAGTCGGTAGATACTTTTGTCGGATCTCTACCTGTGAACCCCGTTCTGAACAGTCCTCCACCGGATATTGCTGAAGAAGAACGCACCTTACCAAGGGAGACAAGAGTTACCCTGGCACAGCTTAGGTCTGGATATAGTGTAAGGTTAAACTCCTACTTGTCCAGACTTAATGACACAATCTCAAACACATGCCCTGCATGTGGTAGGACCCCCCATGATACTCTACATCTCTTCAATTGTTCATTTGAACCTACTCTTCTAACCCCTCTGTCCCTCTGGACAAACCCTGTTGAAACTGCACGTTTCCTTGGACTCCCCTTAGAAGAGCTTGATGAAGATCTTCGGAATGATCATACACTCTAGACAGGGCAATGCATTGTTAACAACAACAACAACAAAGAGTCAGCGCATTCGCGCCTTGGCAACCACGCCACTGTTGGCAGCCATAATTTTGAGATAGTAAGGGACTTTGAATACCTGGGAAGCAGCATTACCACCAACAACAATGTAAGCCTGGAAATCCATAGAAGGATAACTCTTGCAAACAAATGCTATTTTGGGCTGAGTAGGCAATTTAGAAGTAAAGTCTTCTCTCGACGAACAAAAACAACAATCTATAAGTCACTTATCGTACCCGTCCTGCTATATGGTGCAGAATCATGGACACTGACAGCATCTGATGAGGCCACGCCACTGTTGGCAGCCATAATTTTGAGATAGTAAGGGACTTTGTATACCTGGGTAGCAGCATTACCACCAACAACAATGTAAGCCTGGAAATCCATAGAAGGATAACTCTTGCAAACAAATGCTATTTTCGGCTGAGTAGGCAATTTAGAAGTAAAGTCTTCTCTCGACGAACAAAAACAACACTCTATAAGTCAGTTATCGTACCCGTCCTGCTATATGGTGCAGAATCATGGGCACTGACAGCATCTGATGAGGCGGCTTTGGGAGTATTCGAGAGAAAAATTCTTCGAAAGATTTATGGACCCCTAAAAGTTGGCGACCGCGAGTACCGAAGAAGATATAATGATGAGCTGTATGAGCTTTACGCAGGCGTGGACATAGTTCAGCGAATTAAAACCCAGCGGCTCCGCTGGCTAGGACACATGGTGCGAATGAACGAAGACGCTCCGGCCCAGAACGTATTAGTACCGGCACCCGCCGGTGGAAGTAGAGGAAGAGGGAGACCACCACTTCGATGGCAGGATCAAGTAGAGGCAGACCTGCGAGCACGCGGTCTCTAATTGGCGCCAGTTGGCTCAACAAAGAAGCGACTGGCGTAAATGTTGGACGGCCAAAATCGCCTAGGCGGTTAAAGGCTATTTTAAGTAAGTATGGTCAAAAAACCGAAAAATTACCCGGGTCCGATACCAAAATTGGGGCGGAATCCATGGTATTTATGTGCGAAACACCTTTTTGAGTTGGCGGCCTTCGGCCGCGCTTATGAAACATAACCCTGGGCTACGCCATCCCAAGTCCGGATGGTTGCCTGAACCGTGGCAACATGCCACGGTACGCATTCTCTCGCACGTTTTTAGGTACAGCCTAATAAAATTACAACAACCACTTGCAAGTTTTATTGCAAATATCTCTTCAGAGAAGCAAAATATTAAAAATGCGCTTCCGGATTCGTGATCCTGAGGCCAAGCCCTGTCTTTTGAGCTATCTCCCATAATTTTAGCTAATTTATTAGCAGTTGACCCCTAAAAGAAACAAATACCAAATTTTTTTGACAAATGTTCTAAAAAATCGTCTCCGGCTAAATCCGTTTTTTCCCGGCTAAATCATTTTGAAATCGGCTAGATCTAGCCGGAAATCGGATAAAGTGACAACACTGCTGCTGATGACGGCAATTGGGTTTACTGCCTTCTTGCTATGGACGGCAGTATGTATTGATGAAATTTCTGTAAAACAAATTCTAAAAATCAATTACTTTTTTTATTAGAAAAATATTAGAATGAAAACCAAATGAATATGTAAATATGTCAAAACATTAATATGAGTAGTGCTTTCTGAGATAAGCCTGAACATTTCGTTTTCGGATTTCGTTAATTTTTTTCTAGGTTTCATTCAACTATAGTCAAACTTCCTCTTTCAGAATTTGCTGATGTCAAAACGTGTATTTTGTAACCTTGCTCGACAATCTTCCATGACAATTTTCAGGGCACATGTTTGTAAAAGAAGATACCTACAGATGTGCCCACTAAGAGAAGTGAGGTATTAAAAAAAATTAAAAACCGTTTGGAACCGGTTCCGGCTTTTGAAACGGTTTCGGTTTCGTTCTTTTTCAGATCAAAATAACGGTTTCGGTTTTGAAAAGTGAATCAGTTTTAATCGGTTACGGTTACGATTTGAATCCTTGCTTACAACTATATGAATCAATTTGCTTACCCTGACATCGTCTTTTAGTATAAATTTAATAAGAGCAATAATAGGAATTGGTGTCGTTATTGGTGTACAGGTTACACCTATTGCCAACAATAGCATTAAGAGATAAAAGTGGATGTGCATACGAAATACATCGGTAACTGCTAGTAGCCAACAGACAGCAAATAAATAAAACAATGCAAACTGAAAAACAGAAGAATTTATTTAAAAAAAAAAATTCAATTCGAAATGTAAGAACATACAAACCATCATGATAACATTAAGTTCCTCAAAGTCGTCCCTTTCTCCGGCAGAAACAATATCAGGAATTTTCAAAATCATATTTAACAGAAATAGCAGCAATCCTTGCACCAGCACAGCCGCCTCCCCCAAACTAAAGCAACCAGGAAATCCACGCATCACACGTATATAAGTATTTTGGTAACAGAAGGTAATAACGAATCCACAGAATAATCCATAGCTCCAAGATTGTTGCAATAGTAATTTGTTCAATAAAGTAGTAACCAGACCAGGTACAAATGCAATCGTCAATTTTAGCAGCAAACCAGTCTTACAAAACATATAAAGAAAAAAGCATAAGCTCTGGATGCACATACCGATGACGGCAATTGCGAGTATGGGTTGTGTTGAAAATGGTTCATTGCATCTGTTATTGTGTAAAAGATTCGAAGCGAAGGCAAGCGGAAGCAGCATGCACAGCCAATAACCAGGTGACGTGTTCGATCTAGTAATGTTTTACATACAAATATACATGTGGGAGCACTTATATTAATATAAACAATTTTATTTCTTATGCTTAGGAGGTAGTACAGCGTTATCACAACTTATCAAAATTTGGCTTGTGGTTAACAAAGATCGCAAATAATTTCTTTAGTAGTTAAGTACGTAAAGTCAAAACGAAGTATTTAAAATACTCTAATCTCTTTATCTCTATACATATTTTCATACCTCGATACTATATCACTTGAAATCTGTCCTTTTCCGACACCCGAAATGCTTTTGGTATGCTCATCTTCCTGACTGGATTCCGCTGCAGTATCACTGTTCTCACTTTCCATTTATTTGGCCGGGGAGTTTGCCAAATTTTCCCAGCACCTCAACCACAGTAGACCACCTGATACACAATGACCTCAACTTTCTACAAGTGCATGCAGTGGCAGATTTATACCCGCTGTGCCAATGTTTGAATAAAGTGCAAAATACAAAAACCAATTATATATCAACACCGACCCAACAACATTGTGTACCAATACAAGTGTAAACTCTTCTGCATAGACGTCAAAATTCCAAAATGAGTTTAACACCTGTTCATCAGAGTTGTTTTTTTGGAAAAAGAGCATCATTTTGCGCCAAGTTGCATTCGATTTGGTTTAAAAAATTAGTAGTAGGTTGCATAAAAAAGTAGTTCGCCAAAATTTAGAAATTTGATTCTTTTAACATAAATAACAGCGAATTATATAAAATTATTAGTTAGAATAACTCTTTCGAGTCTGCTCACTATTTTCTATTAAACAAATAACAACCAACTGCTAATAATTAGCTTCAAACCCCAAAATTTGGTATTTGTTTCCTTTAGGGGTCAACTCCTAATAAATTAGCTAGAATTATGGAAGATAGCTCAAAATACGGGGTTTGGCCTGAGGATCACGAATCCTGAAGCGCTTTTTAATTTTTTTGTGTCTGTGGAAAGTTATGGCCAAAAAACCGAAAATTGACCTGGGTCCGGTACCAAAATTGGGGCGGGTTCTCTTCAGAGAAGCAAAATATTAAAAAAGCGCTTCCGGATTCGTGATCCTGAGGCCAAACGCCGTATTTTGAGCTATCTTCCATAATTCTAGCTAATTTATTAGGAGTTGACCCCTAAAGGAAACAAATACCTAATTTTGGGGTTTGAAGCCTTCTTTGTGCTAAGATATGTATTTGATAGTAAATCTATCTCAAAACATCGTATATACATGTTTCCAAAAAAAAACGTTTGTTTTCATTTTTTGTCTAATTTCTCATTTCGAAGATGCTTACCTCAAAATATTTCTGTAAAATAAATAACATTTACTAGTTTTAAGTTTTTTTATTTTGTGTCTTATTTTTTCTTTGATATAAAGTATAAACTGAAAGATTAGCTTAAAAGTTGCCCTACAAACTGGAGTGAAAAAGTTGTGCAACACAGCAACACTTTTGTGCAAACAAGAACCCTGTTTCATTGATATTCGGTCCTTTCACAAAACCCTGTTTTGCCGAGTGCAACGAAAACAACAATAGCAACCCATATTTTCCCGTTAGAATTTGCCAATTTTTGACAGCGATTTGTAAACCAACAACAATTTTTTGACGTCGATTTGTGCTGTCAAAAGAAGAGTTTACACTTTTACTGATACACTATGCCCAACAAACATCATTCTACTTGTGATTTTACTTTTTCTAAGGCCGTGTGCCAAATGGTTTTATGCCGTGCACCAAACGGTTGAAGGCTGTTTATGGCTGTGTGTCAATCGAAAACATTTTTCGTCAGAGTACAGCGGGAAACAGAATCACTCCGCCAATACGTCAGTTGCGTGACGTACGTCAATTTTAGAACAAATTCTACGCATAGAAACACCCGCAGTCTACTTTTCTGTCAGTTGTTTCAACGTACTGACGTACTGATTCTGCTGAACGCTTAAAGCGGGAAACAGAATCAGTCCGCCAATACGTCAGTTGCGTGACGTACGTCAATTTTAGAGCAAATTGTACTTTGAGGTATCCGTCTTATCTGGCGTTAAGCTTTCGGCAGAATCAGTCCGTCAATACGTCATGTACGTGACGTACGTCGTGACAAAACGTACGTGCCGCACAGGGATGGCACATATCGATTGACGTACGTCATGTTGAAGTACACAGATATGTCAACCATGTAATTGGCGCAAAACGAAAATTATTAAAAAACAACATAACAATTACAAAATTTCGTTTAAAAACATGGAAAATATTAAAAAATTACTTTGGTTAAATTTGCTTTTTCACAATTTTCACAAACCCGTTGTCAAATTGGCGGTAAAATTGATTTTGACATTTGCACGCAGCTGGCGTTCCGTCAAAATAGAAAATCGGCAAAGGATGCCGGATCCGTTGACTGATACTTTGTCAATCTAGCGTTTTATATGCAAAATACACACATCCTACTCGGCTGTCAGTTTCTTCCTTTTCCGGCAAGTACGTGACGGACTGATTCTGCCGAAAGCTTTACACATACAGCCACCCGCAGTCTACTTTGCTGTCAGTTATTTCGACGTACTGACGGATTGATTCTGCTGAACGCTAAAACACAGTATAACCAGTGTTTGCACTGGGGTGAACAATGTTGCTATATTCACCCCCGAAGAGTATTTGGGGTTACAGTCAACCGTTTTCGGGCATTTCAGGGTGTTGTGTTGCAAATTTTTTGTAAAAAATAATTTTAGGAGAGGATAGACATTATTTCGCACCCCAAATGACACTATGGTATTTGTTTCCTTTAGGGGTCAACTGCTAATAAATTAGCTAAAATTATGGGAGATAGCTCAAAATACGGCTTTTGGCCTCAGGATCACGAATCCGGAAGCGCTTTTTTAATTTTTTGTTTTAGTGAAAGTTATGGTTTTTTTTGCACGTTTTTAGGGACAGCCTAACCTAATAAAATTACAACAACGGCCTCTTAGTTTTTTCAAAACCTTCGTGGCGCCTTGCTGTTCACGTCTTAGAACGTCCCGTGGCTCGCGACGCTCCGGCGTAGCGCTATCGCCTCCCCTTCGCAATATATCTATTGCTCAGCAAACATTGTGTGTTCCCAGTTGTAGCTCGCGCCCTAGCGCGCTAACACCTCACACAGCAGCTCATAGCTACTCCCTACGTAGCACATCTATAGATGTTGTGAGCACTGCTGAGCTACAACTCCCGCCCCAAAATATTCTCCTCCCCTCTACTTCTTCCGGTACCGGCACAAGTGTGAATCAAGGCCATCAGCTCCTGGTCCCTCACACTATGTGCACTGTTTGTCGGCACAGAATATATGCGTCCAGAGTGCCATCGGTCAAGTGCAATATCTGCCTTGGCCAATGTCACCTGCGCATATGCTCAGGGCTCGCAAACAGAAATCTATGGACTGATGCGTATGTTGCGCCGTGTTGTCGAGCTGTGCAGCCCATATTGCCGACAAATTCTACCTCGTTTCCCAACGAGCGGAATTTGTCGCCTTCAGGACTGCGACGACGATCACGGACTAGCATATTACCTCCACGGCGAGCGCACCAGTCCCTGACTCCCAGAGTGACCATTGCCTCTCCCCCGCATTTCAAAATAATGCAATTAAACTGCAATGGTATAACTGGCAAGATTGTGGAGATCACCAAGTTTATGCAGCAAAACTCCATCAAAATTGCTGCAATCCAGGAGACTAAACTTGGCACCCACTCGGATCTCAGAGCGAGTGGTGGCTACCACATTCTCCGGCATGATCGTACGGACGGTGGGGGTGGTCTTGCGTTCATCATCCACCAAACCGTGCGGTATAGGGAATTTGCATTCAACACCGACCAAGAGGACATACCCTTAGAGCGACAGGGTATTGTCATTTCAGCTGGAGGTGTTGATCTCGAGCTGATAAACATCTACATACCTCCCGTCACCTGTTGTCCCAGAAGTTATCGCCCTGATTTAAGCGATTTCCTACGGGGCGATAACCGTGTCATTATGGGCGATTTTAATGCACACCATGACATGTGGCATTCACGCCATTCTGCTGACGGCAGAGGACGGGAAATAGCCGAGCAAATTGACGCTTCCACATTCTGCGCGGTGAACACGGACGCCCCCACGAGGATGGCAGTAAATTGCAGTAGCTCCCCGGACATAACAATTGTTAGTCCAGGTCTAATAAACTGCATAAACTGGCGCCCAATGGTGGCTTTGGCATCAGATCACCTGCCAATCATCCTGTCCGTTGATCGTGCCCCGGATTTCACCACCTCTGAGAAGAGATCCTACGTAAACTTCAGGAGGGCTGACTGGGTTGGCTTTACTGAGTTTACTGAGAGCTCCTTTGGTGCTCTTCCCATACCGACTGACGTACGCCAAGGTGAAAAGGAAATACGTAAGGTCATAAATAGAGCTGCAGCCCTTTTTATACCAGCTGGGAGAATACAGAATATACGGCCAAACTTCCCAACTGAAGCTGCAGCCCTGGCCAATGAACGTGACCATATACGTAGCATCGATCCCGCAGACCCACAGATCAGTGGTCTCAACGCGGAAATCAGACGGTTGGTAGATGAACACAAACATGCCAAATGGGAGGAGCATCTGAGGTCTTGTAACCTCTCTACCGGTGTTGGAAAATTATGGTCCACAGTCAAATCCCTGTCAAATTCGACGGGCCCACCAAAAAACGTAGACATCACCTTCGGTGATAAGACGTTTAGTGACCCGAAGAAAAGTGCAACGGCCTTTTGCCGACAGTTTGTACCACACCCTGCACAGGACAGGGACAGACGTAGGATCTTCAGGTGTGCGCATAAACACAAAAACAATGCCCCCGTTTCCATCACCGCTACAGAGGTTCGAGTGGCCATCAGGAAAGCCAAAAACTCTAAAGCTATGGGCCCTGACGACATAGCCATGGTGCATTTAAAACACATCGGCGAAGAGGGAGTAAAATACCTCACTACCGTCTTCAATTTGTCCCTGGCCACTTCTGTCATACCTGAAAAATGGAAACAGGCAGTCGTGGTCCCACTACTAAAGCCTGGCAAGCCAGCTAACGTAGGGGAGTCTTATCGTCCGATATCGCTCCTCTCGCCAGTAGTGAAGACATTGGAGGCGGTATTACTTCCTCTTTACACATCAAAGTTGAGGTTAGCCGAGCACCAACATGGCTTTAGAAAAATACGGAGCACAACATCTGCTCTAAATGCCATTAACACTCAGATAACTGACGGACTCAACCAGAAAAGCCCTCATCACAGGACGGTTCTCGTTGCTCTTGACCTGTCTCAAGCTTTTGACACAGTAAATCATGGACAACTGGTATCCGATTTGGAAGATTCATCGCTCCCCCCCTGTCTTAAGCGTTGGTCCGCCAATTATCTGAGTGGTCGTCAATCGTCTGTAGTTTTCAGAAACAAAAAATCAAAACCGAGAAAGATTAAACAAGGGGTACCGCAGGGTGGTGTCCTTTCCCCGCTTCTGTTTAATCTTTATATTTCGAGGCTTCCTTCCCCACCAGATGGAGTCTCGATTGTCTCTTACGCAGACGATTGTACGATCCTGGCTTCTGGCACTTCCGTTGATGAGCTATGCTCCAGGATCAATGGTTATCTCCCCTCTCTTGTTGAGTTTTTCACTGCCCGGAGCCTGACATTGTCGCCAACGAAGTCCTCGGCGACACTATTCACGACCTGGACGGCGCAAGTTGGCATGGAGTTAGAAATCTACGTAGGCGATCAAAAATTACCTACTGTCTCTCACCCCAAAATCTTAGGGGTAACTTTCGACCCCATGCACAAATTCGCTGCTCATTCAACCGCAATTGTCTCTAAGCTACAAAGCCGCAACAAAATTCTCAAGTCGCTAGCCGGCAGCACTTGGGGTAAAGACAAAGAAACGTTGCTGGCAACCTATAAAGCAATTGGTCGGCCGATCCTGAATTACGCGTCGCCGATATGGTCGCCGGGGCTTGCTGAGGTTCATTGGAAAAGACTACAGGCCTGCCAAAATACCGCACTCAGAACCGCCACGGGATGCGTCCTTATGTCTCCAAAACATCATTTACATCATGAGGTGGAAATGCTCCCAGTTTTGGAGCACAATGAAATGCTAAACAAGCAGTACCTGTTGAACTGTTGCAAACCACAACATCCCAACAGACTACTGCTTGAGTATGAGCCACCTCCTAGGACCGTAAGGGCACATCTACGTAAGCATTTTGATGAGATCCGGCACCTCACACTTTCGCCGTTTGATCCAAAGGTACATACGCAGGCCCTGAAGCACATCCATGACACGTCCGTTGCGTATTATGTCTCGCTCTGTCCACTGAACGCCGTTTTGCACGCCAAACCACCTCGCGTCGCGGCTGAGGAGCGTCATCTTCCTCGAGAGACAAGGGTCACTCTGGCTCAATTACGCTCTGGATACTGTAGCAGGTTAAACTCCTACTTATCCAGACTAGACCTTGACGTGCCGAATGAATGTCCGGCATGCGGCTCGTCACCCCATAATACCAACCATTTATTTATCTGCTCTTCGGAGCCCACTCTTCTAACACCCATCTCCCTCTGGTCCAACCCTGTTGAAACTGCAAGTTTCCTAGGACTCCCGTTAGAAGAAATTGATGACAATTTAGGTTAAGGAAAAGTACACGCTGGGCAGGGCTACGCTTCGTTACAACAACAACAACAACAACCACATGAAAACTTGAAACTTTGATTGCAAATATCTCTTCAGAGAAGCAAAATATTAAAAAAGCGCTTCCGGATTCGTGATCCTGAGGCCGAATCCCGTCTTTTGATCTATATCTGATGCGCAGGTAATTTTAGTTGTAAGAAAAACGCGTGTTTCTGTTAGGTTGTGCAAATAAGAAGAAGGCTTTATTGACATTTTATATTCAACATGTCATTTAGTGTGAAGGGTTGCATTTACTAGTATGATTTATAAATCCAAATATATGTACATGTGTAGATGCATTATTATAAAATAATATATTTATTCAACACCCTTCCGGAATATTTATTTTATGCAACAATTTTAAGTACATTTATATTAAACTTAAGCCAACTTCATTCAGGAAGAAATTAATTTTGGAAGTATTAACGGCCTTCGTTAACGTATCCGCCAACATATTCTCCGAGCTAATATATTCAAATTTAATTCAATTGCTATAATTTTTTTCTTGAATGAACTTTGCCTTAATATGCACATGTTTTGTGCGTGCAGAGAATGAATTGTTGGTTGCTATGAAAATTGCACTTTTATTATCGCAATAAATAATCATAGTTTTCGGTGCGCTGGAAACTAGTTCATTTTGTAAACGTTTCAACCATATAGATTCTTGAACTCTTCTTTCGACAACACACATTAAAATGTCGGTTTGTTTACATCCTGCACATATTAAAATGTCGCCAGCACCGAATAACAGAAAAGCAATGGCGTTGTTTAACATCCTGCACACATCAACATGGCGGTCTCCTATCTTTTACCTAATGGTAGAAAGAGATGGGAAGATGGAAAGAAGTGAGACAAAAAAGGAAATTAAAAACAGGTGACTAAACTCACTTTGAAATTTTCACGCCTATGCCTATGATATCACACTTGTTATTAACCACAATCTCAAACAGGTGTTAAACTCATTTTGGAATTTTGACGTCTATGCAGAACAGTTTACACTTTGTATTGATACACAATGAATGGCACATACTGCAGACATTAACTCGGCCTCTGTAGTCGAGAGAGCCACAGTTGGTTGGCGCTTTGTCGACCAGGATATTGCAGCACCTTGATACATGAAGATATACCCAGTAGTAGATCGTCTACTGTCGGTGTCGCCAGCCCAATCTGCATCACAAAAGCCAGTAATTTCTGCAGAATCCTTTTTCTAAAATAAGCACTTATTTATAGTACCTTTCAAGTAGCGCATTATTCTCTTGAGAGCAATCCAATGCGCCTTACCGGGGTCCGTAGAGAAGCGACAAAGCACATTTACTGCATAGCAGATGTCCGGTCTAGTAATCTGTGCAGCATATAGCAAGCACCCTACGGCCTGCATGTAGGGCATCTTGGCCATCTTACTTCGTTCAGAATCGGTTTTTGGGCAAAATTCAGATGTTAATTTTTGATTCGTATCGATCGGCGTAGATATATGATGACACGTATCCATGCCGAAGCGTTTTAAAACATCGACGATATATGCCGATTGATCAATCTTAATGCCAGTACTATCACGTGTAACTCTCATGCCCAAAACCGATTTAGCTTCTCCGATATCTTTCATTCGGAATGATTTCATCAAACTTGATTTTAGTTTTTCCATTTTGTTAACGCTGTTGCTGAATATCAGTACGTCATCTACGTATATTGCCACAAAGAACAATTCATCTTTCGGGTTGGCATGGTAAATGATTGATCTACTTCACTTCTATGAAGTCCAAAGCTCAGCAGCACGGCATTTAATTTTTCGTTCCAAACTCGACTTGCTTAAGCTATATATTGACTTCCGGAGCTTGCAAACCCTTCCGGAGTTGTCATCAAAACCATCAGGTTGAGTCATATATATCTCTTCCTTTAAATTCATCATCATCATAATCATCATTTATTGGCGCTTAACCGCCTAAGCGATTTTGGCCGTTGCATATCAAAGCACGCTGGAGCTTCTATGTCCATTCGCATTAAATTGCCTTTCAAAAAGGCAGTAACAGCATCCATTTGATGCACAATCAAGTTATGTTTAGCTGACAAAGCTAAAAGGAATCTAAGCGATGTATATCGCACCACTGGTGCATAGGTTTCCTCGTAGTCGATACCCTTTTCTTGGCTATAACCCTTAACAACGAGTCTCGCCTTATTTCGAACTGCATCGCCATTTGCATTGACTTTTGTTTTAAAAACCCACTTACTGCGTATGGCTTTTTTTCCTGGTGGGAGCGTTGTAAGATCCCATTTTTCGTTGGCGATGTGTGAAGCCATTTCATCTTCCATGGCGGACTTCCATTCGTCAGCATTTTCTAATGATAGAGCTTCTTCAACGGTTTGGGGCTCTTTAAGAACAAATCTCAAAGCACAGAAATTATTGGAAGTACATGGCTTATTAAGAAGGCGCTCAGATCTACGTACCTGCAAATCCGCTAAAGAGATGTTCTCATCCGGTACATATGATTCGTCGTTGTCATTTTCTTCATAGGCGACTTCATTAAGTGAGTCTACAGTTACGCCCGCACCTGTCTGTGTTGTGTTGTTGTCTGCTTGCATGTTGTTCGTTATATCAGCTGATGGCGATTCACTACTTTTACCATCGACAGCGGGTTCCGTACACTGCTCCCCATAATCGTAAATATACCCATATTTAGATGGCGATATTGATACTTGTTTTTCGTTCTCAAGGAATATTACATCGCGACTGGTGATTATTTTTTTTGTGAGCCGGTTAAATAGACGATATGCTTTAGCAGTGGCACTGTACCCCATAAATGTACATTCAATCGATTTCGGTACCAATTTACTTGCCCGTTTTTGCCGTGGTATATGGTCTAATGCTTTACACCCAAATACTCTCAAATGCTTTAAATCTGGCTTTGTACCTGACCAAAGTTCTTCGGGACTAGCATTTTTTGAACCTCGTGGTATACGGTTTAGTATTCGCAGCTTCAGCCCAAAACTTGTCTTCAAGGCCAGCATCTAAAAGCATACAACGAATCCGCTCCATTAGTGTGCGGTTCATTCGCTCTGCCACGCCATTCTGTTGAGGCGTATACGGTGTCGTCGTTTGATGCAGTATCCCACACTTCGCTGTATATTTTTTGAACGCCTCATTCACGTACTCTGTGCCGTTGTCAGAGCGCAATATTTTAATCTTCTTACCCGATTGGTTTTCAGCGAGGTTCTTGAATTTTACAAATTCTTCATACACTTCGGATTTCGATTTGATCGGAATCGCAAACACTTTTCGTGTGTAATCATCAACGAAAGTTAGTATATAGCGCGCGCCTGAATACGATGTTATGGTTTGCCTTCGATTAAGTCATTTTTGGTTCATGGTGATTGGGCATTACTCACGGGGTTTTTAGTTGACAGTTTAGATTCACGCTCCGGTTCGACTTTTTATCGATTGTTTTCTTGAGTTGGTATGGTTATGCACAGCTGGCAACACCAAATTTTCCCATGGAATGGAAAGGTACCAATAACGGAACTTTTAATTTCCATGAAAATAAGTATGTGGTGTGTTCCTGGAGTGGCCGGGGTAAACTGCGGGCGAAATTATGGATGCTTGCGGGCGCCCGTGAATGTGTCAGCAAAGGGGGAATAGACCTATTGGTGTATCATTTTTTGTGTATGAATTTATTTTTGTATGCGCAAAATGTATTGGGCAGGGTATGATTGACAGTTGAATATGATTCTTTTTGTAAGGGACTGGTATGTCAAACGAATGTAAACAAATTAATTAACCCTATGGTATAGGACATGTTCATGGGTTCTTCACTATTAACAATAAATTAACCCTATAACATCCGCAATTTCAGAGAGAAAACAAAAAAAGTTTTGTTCGGTTACAGTTACCAATAAAACACTTTAAATGCTACAAATTTGCTACATAATTAACTATCATTTTGGTTTGGTCATTGAATTAAAGATAAAATACAAATAGTGAAAATTTAAAACAAAAAAATTAATTAACCAATTTTTTGTTTATTGTAAAAACGCTTCAAGTCGGTTAAAGATTTTTCAATCGGACATTATATTCTGCGTTCGAATGAGAGCCACGTCAATTTCAATCATACCTTGTTTGGCAAAATTCATTTCATTAGCATTGAAGTGACTAATCGGATTTGGAGTATAAAATGTTCGCAATTCCCCAATCCAGCAGTTTCGGGTTACCCGGGGCACCCAGGGAACACACCATCCACATGACCCGGACAGTAAAAATTTTGCGCGCGCAAACAGGTGCGTGCCTCAGGACTCGAATCCTAATACGATAGCAGTAAATTTTACTACTTACTACGCTTTACCCAAAATTTACTACTTTTCTGTCTTCTTAAGGAAATACTGCGTCCAAAAACAGGGCAGAACATAGGACACAGCGGGCTTATCAAGTTGGCAATAGACCTTTATTTCTTCTTTTGGGACAAAACTCTTGAAGAAATAGAATTTATTCAATTAATCTCACAAGAATTAAATTCCCAACAAAAAGGTAGTAAATAATTTTCACTACTAGATTCAACTGCGTTATTTTTATTTTGCTTTCATATAACAACAACAACAAAAGTTTCTTATCAATTCCTTTTTTTTATCGAATTCAAGATTAATAAAATTATTAATCATTTTCCAGTAATAATCAAGTTTCCTTTTTCATATAATCCATTTTTTTAAATTTTACTACACTTTTACAAAATTTAGTACTTTAAGAAAAATTGTAGTTTCGAGTCCTGATGGCAATAACCGTTTGCATCGCGCAACATGGCAACCCAGAAATTACATCATATTATAGCGAACGGAAGATTTCCAAATCTATAGTGCCGTTAGTGGAAAGATATTGGAATCTTCTTGGCACTGTTGAGATTTTGCACGTATACCGGCAAATAAAAAGTGTTTAGCGCTGGAGAGCGAAGAACGTGCCCCTTACATAGACCTGGTATGTGCGAAAAATTAAAAGATTTCGATTGAGAAAAAAACCCAGTGTGTTCATTCTCTAGCTTAATTAACATAAAAATTATATAAAAAAAAAAAAAAAAGATTTGTTTAATCAACAAATTTTCAAAGAGAAATTGTGCGGCTTTTGCGGTGCTTGCACACGCGTGTGTGCCACGTACAAGCGTGTGCATCTTCTAGTTGACGACCCTCTAACAACCATTGCCATCGATAGCAGATAGCGAAAAGTATTATTACAATTGTAGGCGTTAGTGGCCAACTTCGTCTACAGCTACATAATTAGTTTTCAGTCCTATGCCATTAGGCGGATTTTCGGTAAGTAGGTGCAATTAATTTTCATTTCAACCATAACTATTTAATTTATTTCCCCACAAGCTACAACAGAGTAAGCTGTACCAACCACCTATTACAGCAGCTGCTGCACACAGGCGCTTGCGACAACAGCTCTAGAGGCGCACTCCGATAGCGCTTGCAACAACAGCCACTACAACGCCAACCACAGCGCTAGGCAACAAAGGCGCTCACCACTACACGCCAGAAGAACAACTGCGCTGGAAACGCGAACAAGGAGCGCTTACAACAACCAGCAACGCGCCTGTGGCACACAGCGCGCAGCCAACGCCAAAAACACAATAAGTACAGCAGAGGCCGCCTCGTACAGGCCCGCTGCACCAATAACAACAGCAGCACGCAGCTAGCGCCAAAAGCAACAACTACCGGGCAGAACAAAGCGTCAGCAACAATTAGCGCACCCAGCGCCAATAACAATAACCACAGCGCGTAGCCAACGCGCAACAAAAACAACAACCATAACAACAGCGCGACCGACAGCAACAAGCGCTAGCAGCAAATAAGCGCCAACAACAACAAGTGCTGCAAAAACAACAACCATAACAACAGCGCGACCGACAGCAACAAGCGCTAGCAGCAAATAAGCGCCAACAACAACAAGTGCTGCAAAAACAACAACCATAACAACAGCGCGCCCGACAGCAACAAGCGCTAGCAGCAAACAAGCGCCAACAGCACCGGCAATACCAACAACAGTGGGCTCGCCTTCATATAGGCCCACTGCAACACCAACAACAGTAAGGCCGCCTCGTACAGGCCCGCTGCATCAATAACAACAACAGCGTGCAGCCAACGACAACATCCAGCTGGCATAGAAACAACAACAAACAGCTGGCATAACAACAAAAACAGCGCAGCCAGCGCCGACGTCAACACCAACAACAACCAGCTTTAACAACAGTGAGGCTGAATCATATAGGCCCACTGCAACTTTAACTCGCCAACAACAACCAGCTTTAACAACAGTGAGGCTGAATCATATAGGCCCACTGCAACTTTAACTCGCCAACAACAACCAGCTGCAACAACAGTGAGGCTGAATCATATAGGCCCACTGCAACTTTAACTCGCCAACAACAACCAGCTTTGACAACAACAGTGAGGCCGCCTCATATAGGCCCACTGCATTAATAACAACAAGCGCACTAACAACAACAAGCGATGCAAAAACAACAACCATAACAACAACGCGCAGCCAACGCACAACAACAACAAGTAGCGCAACTGAGCGCTAACAACAACAGCTAGAACAACCACAACAGCGCGTAGCAAGCGCCAACAAATACAACAACACCAGCTAGAACAACAGCCGCTTCATATAGGCCGCTGCAACAACAACGACTACAACAAACCGGCGACGACATCCTCGGTGAGTCCGTGCCAATTGGCACGTTAAATTAGAATTAGTTTTTGCTTGTCTAACTAAATTGAAAAGATGGGAGGATAGAATAGGGAAATTAAATTCAACTTAACGTAAATAATAAGAAATAATGTTTTGAAATATAAAGAAAAAAGAAGCTTAACGTAAATAATAAGAAAAAATCTCATTTTGAAGAAAGTTGAGTTTAAATTTTGGACTAAATAGGAAGATAAGTAAGGAGAAAGTAAATTTAAAGAAGTTAGGAACTTATAATTAAATTAACCCTAAATTGGAAATAAAATGAAATTATAAATTAAAGATAGCGAAAAGGGGCGTAAAATGTCAAATTAAAATAAAGGGTTATAACTAAATGGAAATGTAATCTTGGAACAGGGAGTTAAATATAACATTAAAGCAAGATGTCGATTTGAGAAAAAAATAAGGGAATTAAATATGAAATCAAACTAAACATAAGGGGAAAATAAGGTTTAAACTTAGGGAAAATAATAATAACAAATAAATAAAAAAAAAAAGGTATTTCTTATAAATAAATAAAAAAATACTTTAACCAAAAAAAAAGATAACAAAATAAAAGGCCACTATAATAAATAAATAAACAAAGTAAAGCTAAAACAAAATATAAAACAGAAAAAAATAAAACCATATTCTAACAACTAATTAAACAACAAATTAGAAATTTAATAAGTAACCTACAATTAAAGAAATTAATTTAATAAGTAACGTAATGATAATAATAAGTGATAGTTGTTAAGTAATAAATAAGTTTTGAAAGTCCATGCATACCTATTAGTGGGGTGAGGTGAATAAATTGTTTGCGGGTAATATTTAATTAAAATTTAAAATTTTGTAAAATGAATTTTAAATAAAATTTGTTATTTAAAATGGGAATGCTGATGTTCCTTATTATTTAGAAGGTATAGGTATTATGGATAAGGGGCCATCGAAATCAGGTGCGTCGATGGCCATGGACGAGGGTGGGCCAAGCACCGGGCGCTGCAACAACACCCGCGGCGCCCCTTTATGTTGTTCGGCCTTATTTTTTTTATTATTTCAGCCGTTGTAGCCGGTCGTTTCCGGCTCCTTTAAGTTCAAATTTTGGTTAGTTTCAGTTATTTTCATTTTCAATTTTAAATTCAAGTTTCCTTTTTCAGTTAGTTTTCAGTTGCCTTTTTTTTTGATTTAAACGGTTTTTTTTGTGTTTTTTTAAACTTATTCAAATTTTCAGTTATATTCGAACGTTATTTTAAAATTTTTTTTTGCCTTTGAGTTGCCAGTTAATTTTTTTTTAATTTGAATTTAACCGGCCTCAATTTTTTTCTGGATTCTTTTTTTTGAATTGTAACGGTTTGTCCGTGGCATCCGGGTTTAACCGGATGTTCGTTTCTATGTTAGTTTCTGCGTTTGAAAGGCATGATAGGAATTTTTCTGTTTATGGCGCAGGACAGTAAGGTTGGCAAGAACCCACCCCAGCCGACAATGACTAGCCACAGTGCACCACTACATCATGCCGACCGCCTTCCTTACTGCTCCATTTTAGATGCGTTTAAACCATAACAACGATGCTACTTGAAGCGGGCCCATTATGTCTGTATGGACAACTTCTAAAACACTCGAAGCACGACGTTCGCTGTGATTAAATGGTAATCTGGCTTGCTTGCCTTTCGCACATACGACGCACTTAGGGCCGCTTGCATAAAAGCTGATAACGACAAACCGGAGTTTAATTGACGTATTTTGTATGGTTAGCTGTCAAGTTAATCACCGATTAGGCTTAATCGGCTTTTATGCAAGTGGCCCTTAGGGTAATTAACTGAATTACATTTAACACCATCGAGTATGCCCGCCTCAGACATTAGTTTGTCACTTATACTATGTACACACTAGCGTGTTTTCGAGCTCATTCTGGTTTTCGAGGCAAAACATGCTGAAAACGGATGTTTTCGCCATACAAAATTTTCAACCGAAAACCTGCGAAAACATCATGTTTTATCCCAAAACATCAACGAAAACCTTTCACAATCAGTGTCGGCTCTAAAATTTATCGGTAATAATCGAAAAACATACTGTCACATATCTGATATGTCAAATGTTTTCATTTTGAATTTCGTCGCCCGAATTTATAAAAAATCAAAATGAAAATGTTTGTGCTATAAAGTAAATTTGAAATAAGTACGCTGACAGTAAAACTTAAAATAAGTACATAAAATATAATATGTACGTTCACAAAATTTTAATTATTTTTTCTCACAAATCACAATTTCTAGAACAGCTGATTACTGTCAAATGAAAACAAGAATAGCAGGTATAAACGCACCTGTTTTATGTGAGATGTTTTACGCGAAAACAAGGTGTTTTCGCTTCAGTGTGAACATGATCTTACATGCTCTAGTCGTCTGTGCCATAAGTTATAATCTACAGCAACAAATGCACAGCTATTTCTGTCATCGACTGGTTTACAATTTAATTTGTAAAGTCCATCAACTAGGTTTGCCGAAGCAACTACCGAGTTGTCTTTATTAAATATTTTGCAGAAATTACTTTCGAAGACAATTTTCTTTCCGTTAAATGCCATTTGGCTCACTGAAAGCAAATTCGGCACATACTCAACGTTTTTTGCAGTAACCTTTTTATTTTCACTACCTGCCATGACCAACATTGTTTATCCCCTATAGTTTGGCAACTTCTTTTCTTCTTCTTACGAATTTGAGTGGAAGGCACTGGCTGAGTGACTCCAAATGAAATGTAATGAAGGAATAGTATGAAGCCCAATAAGCCATTTTGTTTGATATCAATCTGAGACGCATTTGAGATGAAACATTCAACGTCAATACTCACTTTTTAAAAACTTAATATCAATTAATCAATCAATTAATTTTCGATTTAGTGATAAACTACCTGTAGCAGGTAAACTTTTTTGGTAAATGAATATTAACTTGAGTTATAATTAAATATAAAAATTATAATATAAATGTCCGGCAGTTTCTACCTTCACAGTTTTTATACATACGACCCCCTCTACCATTCCCTAAAATAAATTTTGTCCAAATCGTGGTACATTATTGACCCTCATTATTCACCAAACGTTTGAGAAAATATTTTTCTGTGCTTATGGGGAATATGCAGTGCGTGTGTATTAGTGTGTTTTTTCGAGTTGCGCTACTATATAAGGTATACAATGATGACCAACAATTCTAAATCACCCGTGCATTCAACGTTTAGCTTGTTGTTGTCTGCAATTGTTATTGCCTTGTTCGCTGTTGGTCTTTTATTGCAGAGATTTTTGTCACTACATGTCATATGGTTGGTTGCGCCCGAGTCGATATGCCAATCTATTGCGCTTTTTGCATTTGTACACAGTGAAGCCAAAAGAACTTGATCGTTTACGTTTTTTGCTTTGTTTTACCCCTTTTACATTATTCAAGTCTTGAATTCAATTCTGCCGCGTCATAGGCGATGGGGGTGAGAAGCGAGAGGAAGAGTACACTTGAAAGCGTACCGTCAACTCGTTTCAAGTTTTTCTTGCTATCTCTTTCACTCCTCCTTGTACCCCCATATTTTGTTTCATAATTGCTTTCAAGAAAAATTGACAAGTGTAGACACGAATAGAAAACACAAAAGAGAACGCCAGCAGAGTTGAAAGCAATACTTGACAAATGTAAAACCGGAGTTTCTGCAGTTCTTGGCTGCTTGCATGCATGGCAGAAGTACTTTTTAGTCTTATGCCTGTTGTATTTGTTGCTATTACCTGAGTAAAGTGCTTTTTCTTCGTTGATTTGGGTATCAAATTTTACATCTTGAAGTAGAAGCGACTTGATTGAGTCAATTGTAAGAACTTTTTTTGAATTTTCAACTGCTAGTACCATTGATTTAAACTCATTTGGTAATCCGGCCAATAAAAGCGATGCTATAACCTCTTCGCCAAGTTCTAGCCCTGCAGTTTTTACTTTACAGCGTTAATGTACTCTTGCATTGATGAAAAGTCTGATAACTTTAGCTGAACAAGTAATTTTCGACCCATTTTCAGCACACTATTTCCATTGACCTTGTTACCTGTCACCGCAAAATAAGTCTGAATTTTTATAACTTTACTCCGGTGGTCATGGTGAATTTTCTCCAATATATCTGTGGTCATCAGCAATAACAGCCTAAGTCGACTTAAGAAATTAGACCAGTTGAAATTTTTGCTGGCGAATTTTTGTAACAAAACTGTTTTATAATTAAGGCAAACGTATTGGATTTAATAGTTTGTAAAGAAAGTAAAAAAATACCAATGAAAGTCTTGAAAAATGTCTCGATGTTGCTATTCAAAATCACCAGCAAAAATTTCAACTGGTATAATTTCTTTCGACATAGGCTGTTATTGCTTATGACCACAGATATAGTAATAAATATTACTTCCGCTATTTATGGAAAAAAATTTTCTTCAAAATAAGTTTAAAAAATTAACTCTACTTTTCCTATTAGAAAAATGTTAAAATGGAACGTATAAGTGATGTTTTCTGAGACGGCCACCAAACAATTTTTTTCGGATGTCGTAAATTTTTATCGATGACTTCATTCGCCTATAGTTTAATTCTTTCGGAATTTTGATATTGAGGTCAAAAAGTGTCTTGCTTAGCCATTCAGTTATTCAGGGTAGCCTCTTTTAAAATGAGCCGAGTATAGGGGAATATATGTTCTATATAACACGCTAACGGGGTAACTCCTAGCTCCCATAGCTACCTCGTAAAAAGCTAAACTTACTTGTGCAGTCAACGCTTTCCATTTTTGTTGAAAGCACAAGTGGTACATTAGCCTTTAACTTTGAAGGTGGTGGTAAAATTGACTATTTTTTTAAGTTGCTCTCTTATGATGCACGCTCTGAGTTTGTTCTCTGTAGCTTCTCAATTTTCTTGAATATATGAGCCCCCTAATGTACAACTGGTATATATACTACTTCACAGTATAACCAGTGTTTGCACTGTGGTGAACAACGTCGCTATATTCACCCCCGAATATTACTTGGGGTTGCAGTCAACCGTTTTCGGGCATTTCAGGGTGTTGTGTAGCAAATTTTATAAGGTGTAAACAATTATTTTAGGAGAGGAAAAAAATTCGTTAAGTTTAGGATTTTACGTTTTAACCCAGATATGCCCATTCGTTGTACAGGAACGTTTCCATCGTGATTTTGTATTATTCCCTATTAAAATGATATTAAAAAAATTTATTTTGAAAGTTGGATTTTAGAGCCATCCTATATATAGGACATTGGGCACATGGTATACTATGACATCATGAAAACAATTTCCTGTGGTTTGTTTATCTTGTACCACCAAATGGTGATTGTATTACCAAATGATCCATCCGATCATACCGCAAACCGTCGATGGAACTTTGTGAAGGACGTCCTTTTTGATAGGCATTACCCCTTTTATTTTGGGTGAGCAAAGTTGTCGCAATGTTTCTTCTGAAATATAATTGATCCATTGTTCCACCATTATGTTTATGTATCTGCCAGGCAGTTTGAACAGCCATATGCACACAATGAGTTATGAGGGGAAAATACCATTTCTTACCTCTTATGGCAGTGAGGTAAATACTAATATTTTGGTCTGAACGGTCAACCCCTCTCATGCTCTTATACTATTTTACGACACATGGTTCTTCAACTTATGTATGTATTTTTTTTTCTTTTGGGAGTAACGCGTGGTCAAATATGTGGGATTCACTCCGATTGCAGTGGAACAAAATATCACGATATTATTGTCGTTCCACTTTATGAATATTATGTTGCTATCAGCAATTTTGATGAAATCGTAACTTCCACAGGCACTTTTCTTCATATTCCTAGAATCAGTTAAAGTGCTTCCAGGAATACGATTCTCCCACACTGTGCCCGTGCCGAAAATCTTTTTTATTGGTAAGTTGTTCAAGTAGAGCGATTGAAGAAAAAAAATTATGGAAATACCAATGAAAATGTTGGTCCTTCCTTTTTGACCTCAAAAGGTCAGCATATTCTAGCACTACAGACCTTCCAACACCAGGGTCCTTATGAATTTCACTGATATTTGTGGAAGCACCTTGATAAGCTTCGAATCAGTTTATACAGCTTTGTCAAGTCGTACCAACTCACAGTTGTAGCGTATAGGTTTGCCATGGATATACTGCTTACAGCCATGTAGAGAAAATCCCCTAAAAAGTGTTTATGTAGTATAATATGTGCCCGATGTCCTACATGTATAGGGCTGCCAGGTCCCCCTGGGGCAAAACCGGGACACTTTGGAAATTCAAGAAAAAGTGAACAAGCAATGGAAAAATTTTTTTCGGCTTTGTGGTTGCTGGTGTCCGTTGAAATTCCATAAAAAGGTACATTTTTTATTAAAATATCTACAAAGTTTGCTACTGAATGCGGAGCCAAAACATTTTTGATTAAAGCTGTTGCTTTGGTCCTGCAAACTGATTACTTTGCTGCTATTTCCGAATCAGGATACATGAGCGCATTTAGTTTTGTGGTGACATCTATTGAGCTGAAGTACTGATAGTGCTTAATAATCTTAAAGGCATTTGTTAGCTCAGCGGCGGAGATCAGATGCCTCTTTGCTGTATTTGGTTTTACAAAAAAAGAAGAAATTTCTTTTGAAGTAGACGCCTCGCATAACCTTGACTTGTGCTTGGAAATGCCGATATGATCAACAATATCTGAGCGACCACCGTTACCAATGGCAATAAAACAATCGCAAACTGTGCACAACGATTCATGTTCACTTCTCCCACGTTTCATAAAAGAACATTCCAAGTGGTTTAATGTATTATAAACATATCTATTTTATAAATTTTGTGAGAAAACTTACAATGAAATCAGAAACACTCAACTCGAAGAACCAAATACTTAGCGCAAAACAAAAACAGCTGTAGCTAATTAGGAAGAACACTTTACATCGATAATCGATATATGTATACTATACAATGTGCAACTATCGAGCGATGCTAGAGTTTTACAATTGAAGTCGGTAGTTGGTACTTTTATTCAGACTAGTTGGAGCGGCGAATTATAAGCAAACCAAATAGTTGGTAGATTTCATGGCTCCTTACAATCGATTAGATTTAAAAACCGGGACATTTTCGGGTTGGACCGGGACAAATGGCCTAAAACCGGGACATGTCCCGGAAAACCGGGACGTCTGGCAGCCCTATACATGTAGGACACCACATTTTACTCTAATACAACAACTTCACTATAACACCAACAAAACTTTTCTATGTTTCAAATATACGAATCTCGACAAAAAACATTGATTTTTTCTATTTGAATTAGTTAATTTTTACTTACCGTGCAAAGGTAGCGAGAAATTCCGACATTTTGAAAAACGCACAAATTTGTAAATTAATTTCGCAGAAATGGTAGAGAAAACTAACCAAAACGAACTGTCACAAGCAAGGTAGAGACAAAAACTAACCAAATGATTAAAAGTAGCGGTTCTCGACAGTCCTTTACTCTTTATATAAACAACTGAGTAGGTGGACTATATATAGGACATTGGGCATATCTGGGTTAAGTAAAATTATGAATATACATAAAAAATAAGCAATTGCTTTTTCCCAGCTCAACTAAGTATCAAAGCACAGCGTTTTCTCGCGCACAGGAGTCTACACGTAAAATTTTGCGCAACCAAATAAAAGTCTGTGATATATACCTTGTTTATACATATGAAAAAAACTGTTCTGAAGAAAAGCGCAATTACTACCCAGCGAACATTTAGGCTTGAGTTACGTTAGATCTCAAGTTGAGAACTAAGGGGCTTCTCCAACCTCAAGCGTTGTTTCTCAACAGGAGGAGGCTGGCGTTCTCAAGCAAAAGGGAGTTTTTTATATGAAAAAAACCCTGTTTCTCAAGTTGAGAAAGGGATGGTTGTCAACTTGTACTCCAATGGGATTCTCTAATTGGACTTAAGGGTATGAATGCAAATCTGAAAATAAATACCGAAAAAAAAATAAACTATGATTTTTCTAAGTTAAAACGCCATGAATTAGTTGACAAAAATTTTTATTTACATAAATTTTAGAAACTTTCATACAAAAAATTTCACAAAATTTATGTAATCATGTCAAAATTTCACAAAATTTATATAATTGGGGCTTATAAGTGAAAACTTAAGGAAGCGTACATTTTAATGTTCAGTAGACTGTAAATTGTACCCCAGAAACCGTAAATTGTACTTAAAGTTCGGAAAATGTGCTACGAAATAGTCAATTGTACTTTAGAAACACTGAAATGAATCTCACAATAATCAGATGTACTTCAGAAACCTCTTCTGAATTACAATTTGTTGTTTCTGAAGTAGAATTGATTATTCTGAAGTACATTTTAAAGCTTCTGAAGTACATTTTACGGTCTCTCGATTACAAATTACAGTTTATGAAGTACATCTTATGGTTTCTGAAGTACAATCGATTATTCTGAAGAACAGTTTACAGTTTTTTAAGTACAATTTACTATTCTGAAATTTTGTTTTACGGTTTTTGGAGTACCATTGACTATTCTGAAATGCATTAAACCTTTTCTGAACTATATCTGACTATTCTGAATACATTTTACGGTACAAGTGGAACAGGTGTGGATTCATTATTTTAATTAAGGGGATTCATCAACTCTTATAAGTTTACGAAATGCGTAAGTTTATACATTTATCAGCTCAGTTAGATGAACGCCCTAGATAAATTTATGTGTACTTGATGTCAAACAAAAACTTTTTATTTCGAAATTCTCATTAAAAAAGTAATTTTCGACCCATTTTCACCATATTCTTCTCTTTTTGTCCAGTGTGCATTGAATGCATTAAAGAAATTACATGTCGAACGTCGTCATTGCATTGTATAAATTTACGCACTCTATTACACACCAAAATCGACGCGGAAGTTTATCAAATTTGTGTAAACTGCGTTCCATACACATTTTGACACTTCATTTACACACTTGATAAATTTATACGTTTACACGCTTTATAAGGTGTTTATAAGCTTTGAAGAGTCCCCCTATTATATCTGTGAAAAGTTATTGGCAAAAAACCAAAAAATGACCAAATATCGGTCCAAAACCGGGGGCGTAATCCATACTTTTTATGTGCAGAACACCTTTCCGAGTTGTAAAAAATAACCCTGGGCTACGCCATCCGAAGTCCCGGTGGTTGCCCGAACCGTGGCAACGTGCCACGGTACGCATTATATGGCATATTTTTAGGGCTATTACAACAACCACATGAAAACTTGCAACTTTGATTGCAAATATCTCTTCACAGAAATAACATTTTTAATTTCCGCTTTCGGATTATTGATTCTGGGGTCAGGACGCGTCTTTTGATACCAACATCGATAACTTTGGACCACCATTAAATATTGAACCGTCTTCTAAAATGATACCAAAAAATTACACTGAAAAAAATTTGTCTGCTTTTCAGACACATAACTGCTCGGACTGTTACGTTACACGTGCGATTTGCGTTTATATAAAAGACGCATTTAAGCATTATAGTACATTTACACAGCACCAAATTTGGTAAATTTGGCGCTTTTTTCCATACAAATTTCATTTTCCAAATTTGGAATTCCATCGCATTTGGCCTCATTCGCTGAACAATACAATCCACAATTCCTCAAAATAGCAACCCTGCCTGTGTTCCACATTTAGAATTGGCCAGCAAGAACCATAATGGGTAATTAACGTGTGAAAACTTTTGCATTATGCACAGTTCTAAATAACAATTTCAACTATTTTTGTATGATATTGGACCAGTTCCCCTAAGAAAAGAGAGAAGCCTTCTTGATTCTTCATTTATTATTACTCTACATGTGTTTAAAACATCAAGGTGGTGCATTTTGTTTCGGTGGCTTTGTATTCTGGTAGAAGAAGGTGAAGCCAAATGCAAATTTGCCAGTGTAAACAGATGACACATTCAAATTCGCCAAATTTGGTGCAGTATAAATGTACTATTAATTATAGCTGTGAATTTCGTTGTGAATAACATAAATTGAATTGAATTAGGTTCAGACATCCAAAATGTCTAAAGAAAGAACATGGTCCAGGGGAGGAAGACAGCAAATTCACTTAATACGGAAGTGATTCGGGCCATGGTTTTTTTTTGGTTTATCTAACTCTCCTACTAGTGGACATAAAAGGGTAAACAAAAATTAAAAATATGCAGAGCATTATTTTCTTCAGCCATTTAAAGTGCATTTTTTGTATTCTTTTAATTATTTCGGTAATGGTAACATCTGTCAAAAAATTTTCTTCTACAGTTTGCTGGTCAGGTGATCCTCCATCAAAAGTATGTTATCAGTTTTTCTTGTAAATGCTATAGTTTTCCCGCTATAATCACTTTTTCCCAGTGCATACATATATGTAATACTTCTATATAGATAATACCGAACAGTGAAGCGTGTCAAACATTACAGTACAGATATACCATGAGAGAAGGAGACAAAATCTCAAGGATGCCGTTAAACTTTTGTAAACAAAGGGGCATAAATAAATGCATACTTGAACAAAATGTAAATAAATTCACTTCGTTTTTCTTATCACTCCTTTCACTAATTAACATTAAACCATGCCAAAAATACCCAAGGTAGCGGATATGACATTATTTTACCAAATGAAAAAATTCTCTGTAGCTTATTATTATTTTTTAAACAACAAATACGAACATTTTTATTTATTTATTTTGTGATTTACTATTTTGGTATTTTCATTATTTAATCGACTAATCAAAGATTTTATAACTAAAACTATGCACAATTTGTGTAATGGGGATAGTGACCCTTTTTGAGCCCTTTGATATTTTTTTTTAAACGCGCTATTACAATTCACTAACACAAACAAAACTTGCGCAAGTTCAATAAACGTTTGTTTATTGTTAGTTTATTCGGGCAGCGTGGCCGCCTTTATTGATATCCAAAACCAGACTTAGCCTAAATTACAATTTTTCGTCTTATTTATGCTAAAATTAAGCCTGCTCTGCAACCCAAATTTCTTTATGTAAAAATAATTTATTTAATTCCTATATGTTGGGAAAGAATTCATTTATTTCCTATGTATTGGGAAAGAGCTCATTTTGGAGAGAAATTCGTTTACAACGCATTTCTCTATTTGACCCATTGTATACCTTATATACAGGCATGGGCACCACTACAGAGACACAGCAACCAAATTGTGACTGTGTGTAAGTACACGACAGCCTAGCGACGACGAAAGCAAATCCATTTATTTATTTAGTATCACAGTATAGACCACTGATAGGCATTCCTAACTCAAATGAGCAGCACGCATGTGTGCGTGCGTGTACATGTAATCTTACGCTCTTAATTTCAGTTGCTGTTGAGAGCAAAAAATCAAGTTAGCCACAGTGGTGTTAAGCGTTCAGCAGAATCAATCCGTCAGTACGTTAAAACAACTGACAGCAAAGTACACTGTGGGTGTTTGTATGCATAACGCCAGATACGACGGATACGTCAAAATAGAATTTGCTCTAAAATTGACGTACGTCACGCAACTGACGTATTGGCGGACTGATTCTGTTTGAGCTATTAAAAAATCATTTTCCTGCCAGTCTTGGCGTAGACAGCAAAGGGGTAACATGTGTCGCCGCTTTGTTGATTGTTTCATGCGGTAGTAAATTATGCGCGATTTTAAATTAATGAAAGCGATTTCAGATAGCTGGATTAAAATGTAACGCAAAAATAAATGGGAAAAAGAATTTTTTCGGAAAAAAAGAATATACTTTTACAAAAGTATAAGGAATGGGTTTTGGAAAATGACGAAAAAAATGGAATTCTTAATTCAATTTTGAATGATCTCATTATCATATATAGATTTATGGCAATTTCTTGTTAGTAGTGCATTTGACAAATTTCTTGAAGTCAATCTGTTCCTCTGTTTTGAACAGATGAATTTCATGTCAGAAAAAATGTGCTCACAGAAGAATGTTGATGGGAAAAAAGATAAAATCTTGAGGGAAATTTCCTTGTCACTATTTTCACAATCCCGTTGTCAAATTGGCGGTAAAATTGATTTTGACATTTGTCACGCAGCTGACGTTCCGTCAAAGTAGAAAATTGGCGAAGGATACCGGATCCGTTGACTGATACTTTGTCAATGTAGCGTTTTACATGCAAAATACACACATCCTACTCGGCTGTCAGTTTATTCCTTTTCCGGCACGTACGTGACGGACTGATTCTGCCGAAAGCTTTAATCATAAAAAAATTTTTGAAGCTCATTTTTAGCGCGCATAAATATTATAATCAAAATTTTGCTTTGAAGCGGTATTGTTGTTACTACCTTGCTGTCGGTTAAGCAACTGACGCGACAGATTTGTTCTTTGTACCACTGTATCAAAATTACTCTCGCATTTACCACTACAACTACTCAAATCGAAGTGCCTACCACTGGTATAGACAGTAGTTGCACTCACTAACACAAACGTACTTATATTCACCTCCATAGAGAACTTCGGGTTGCAGTCAACTATTTTCAGCCATTTCAGGGTGTTGTGTTGCAAATTTTATGAGGTAATAAATTACTTTAAAAGAGGAGAAATAGTCAAATTTAGGATTTTGCGTTTTAAGTAAAACTATATATGTAGGTATATATTAGGTTATATTTCTAAAAAAAAGAAATTACTATTTTACAACTCAACCAAGAACCAATGCACAGCGTTTTTTCTCACGCATAGGAGTATTCAGTCGAAAACAAATACAGCTTTATTGCGTTGCGTGACATTTATAACTTTGACAAATACGCACAAAACCAAAAAATATACAAGGAAAAATCAGCTGATTATGTCATCGTACCCAAAAAGATAAAACTAGATTAAGTCTGCGTTAACGCGTGTTAAAACGCGGTTATAAGACAGGTTGCCTTTGTCTACGCGCATTTATGTCAGCTGTCAAAATTAAATGTCACAACGAGACGCTACAGTTGTTTCTGTTTTCAGAGTACTTTGCAATGTATTCCAATGTTGTTACTCCTTGGAGTATCTATTTTCAGAGCGATCGGGTCGTGATTTTGGTCAATAAAGCATGAGCAATGATCGGCTTTCAATAAGCTGAAGGTGGTCCGCTGAGGTATTAGAAAGTATTACAATTGAAGTACTCCAATATCACAAAATTGAAACACATGGTCCAATGATTTTTGCAAAATTTTACGCAAAACAAATTTCGAAATTTGAGAATTTTTCGACAAAAAGCTTATCGTGCCAATCTAAATAAATTTCACTAGTGAACCTTTTTCATACATTTTCGCTCACAAATTATATGAGAGGGAGAAAATCCGCAAAGTAAGAAATTATTTAGAATCTGCCTGTATATTTTATTGTGGGTTAGAGTGTAAAATGTACTTTAAAATGGTTGTTAATATTCGCAAAATTTGCTACGAAGAAGCCCATTGTATTCGAGAAACTGTAAAACGTATTCCAGAAAAATCAAATGTACTTCAGAAACATCTTCTGGATTGGAATTTGTTGTTTCCTAAGTAGAACTGATTATTTTGGAGTACATTTTTAAGCTTCTGAAGTCTAATTTACGGTCTCGAGTACAAATTACAGTTTATGAAGTACAATTTATAGTTTTTGGAGTACAGTTGATTATTCTAAAGCATATTTTACAGTTTTTAAGATACAATGGACTATTCTGAAAATAATTGTATGGGTCTTGGACTACCATTTACTATTCTTAAATGCATTTAACCTTATCTAAAGTATTTTTACGGTTTTTGAAGTACGAGTGAAAAAGGTGTAGAAAAAATAGTTCTATTATAAATTTAGTTTTTTGATTATTATGTGTTATCCGTCATAATTTGTAGGATGTTCTTGAGCAAGCCCATTTAGTCTTGTATATTTATCTGTCTCTGTCCAACAATCTGAACGAAATAAAGTAGGTACTAAATTTAGCGTCAGATAGACCCTTGGAAAGGGTATCAAAGGGTTGACGCTAACTTAAGTACCTACTTTATATCGATTATGAACATGCCTAAATTGTTTTAACCGTTTTAAACTGAAAGGAAAACCAGTTTGCAGGTCAACGTGAAGTATTAGAGAAAAAATCACTATCTAACAAATACTTCAACAAAATGCAGCCCTGAGAGCCCTGAGTGATTAAACACAACCCTATCACGCGTGGTGAAAATCAAATGGAAATAAAAAAAGTTGTGCAAATGATGAAAATTTATATTAATTTGTTTCATTTATAACAGATTTGATTTTAGCCTCCCCAAAAAGGAGCATAAACGCAGAGGGTATCAGTTTCCTTTAGGGGTCAACTGCTAATATATTAGCTAAAATTATGGGAGATAGCTCAAAAGACGGGTTTTGGACTCAGGATCACGAATCCGGAAGCGCTTTTTTTTAATTTTTTGTTTTAGTGAAAAGTTATGGTCAAAAACCCGAAAATTGACCCGGGTCCAATACCAAAAATGGGGCGCAATCCATGGTATTTATGTACGAAACACTTTTCTGAGTTGGCGGCCTTCGGCCGCGCTTATAAAAAATAACCCTGGGCTACGCCATCCCAAGTCCGGACGTGTGACATAAACGTGGCTACCGCCACGGCGGGACTTTTTTTGCACGTTTTTAAGGACAGTCTAATAAAATTACAACAACCACATGAAAACTTGAAACTTTGATTGCAAATATCTCTGCAGAGAAGCAAAATATTAAAAAAGCGGATTCGAGATCCTGAGGCCGAACGCCGTCTTTTGAGCTATATCACATAATTTTAGCTAATTTATTAGAAGTTGACCCCTAAAGGAAACTAATACCACGCAGAGTGCATAAGATTAATTCATTCATTCAAGATGCAACAAAAAAGGCCTTGGGTAGCAACTGCCGTATGGGCGACTGTTATGGTACCCCCTGGGACATTGTATAGATGGAATAAAAAGGCCTCCGGCGGCAGCCACGATTACGTGCAGCTTGCAATGCTCCATCGCAACTTGTAGTTCATGGTTTTTGTTCACAATAACAATAGTCCTCATTTGCCAGGTACTGGAAATACTTATCCGGTTAGTAATAAGTATTTCAACTTCTCCAGCTAATATTTAGACTGGACACTCCTAAAATAAAAACACATTAGTTTTTATATATAAGATGACTCATAGTTCATTAACACCGTACCTTGACATTAAAGCTACCAGATAATCGTATATTACTATTAAATAAATAGTATAAATAAATATAAAACTGCAAGCAAAATATTTTCTTTATTTTGTTTTGGAAAATTTCTAAGAATTTCAAATTCACCTCAATGTCCTCAACTAACAGGGGTGCTTTTTTGCGCAAAACTACTATTTAATAGCATCGTTCATAAAGAGCCGATCATCAATATGCATTTGTACGAAATTTTACAATATGGCCTTTAATATACATTTTTTATACTTCTTGTAGTGCAGTTAATTCATGATATTATATTAATTCATGGAATATATACATTAAATTCATTTTTTTTCTTGAAATATTTCTAAAGTTTTTTTTGATACTGAAATGCAACCATGCGTCCGCGAAATTCCATCCTACCATGGATTTCAACTCTGAAAAATTCACCTCCATGGAGAACTTTCACCTCAGTGCAAATACTGGTTATACTGTGTTTAGTATGATTTCAGCGCTTGCATAGTGAACACGTATCACACGCAGTTTGGTCATACACTGACATACAGGCATACATATATTTGATACAGTGGGAGGTCGATTTCTAAACACCTATTCAAAATGTTTAATGTTGAGTGGGAGCAAGCATTTTTTTTTTGTTTTAAATTCTGCAAATAAGCCGCAGTGCTTGATTTGCGGAAAAATATTAAATTGCGTGTGCAAGCAAAGCCTTGATCGACATTTTGCTTTGCTGCATAGAGACGTAAATAATATGAGCGCTGATGAAAAAATGATAAAATTTTATGAACTCAAGCTCGAGTTTTTGCAAAGCGCAAATGTTACAGAGGTGGAAGAAGATTTTGCAAATGCAAAATTGAAGCCTTCTTGTATTGTAAGCGCTGCTTTAGCTAAAAAAGGTAAGCCACTTAAAGATGGCACTTTTTTTAGGGACATGTTTTGTTTGCGAGGACTTCAATCCAACGTGACTGGAGCAGCTATTTTTGCATGCATTGAACGAGAATTGTTTACATTCATTGATAAAGCTAAATTGTCATCAGTTTGCACTGACGGTGCTCCTGTCATGATAGGAGACAAAAAGGGACTAGTGGGCCAGTTAATTTCAAACGGCATAAATGTGCCAACTTTTCACTGCATTTTGCATCAACAGCAATTAGTTGCTAAAAGTTTTAAAGTGGGTCAAGCTATGGAAATTGCAGTAAAAATTATTAAAAAGATACGTGGTGGACATAAAGCGCTTACGCATAGAAAGTTTCGTGCCAACCTAAAAGCTTTGCATTCATGTGTACGTATTAACGAGTATCCTCTGTACCAAGTGTGCGAGCGACACTTTCTCAGCACACCCGTGCCGTATGAATGCTGAAAGTAAACTAAATGGGTTTGTCGTTGCTTTTTACGAAGAGATCGTTGTGCTCTCACTATTCGTATACGTATATGGTCGCTTAGCAGGTGCTAAGCTCACGCCCATGCCTGCTTATATAGTAGCGCAACTCGAAAAAACACACTAATACACACGCACTGCATATTCCCCATAAGCACAGAAAAATATTTTCTCAAACGTTTGGTGAATAATGAGGGTCAATAATGTACCACGATTTGGACAAAATTTTTTTTAGGGAATGGTAGAGGGGGTCGTATGTATAAAAACTGTGAAGGTAGAAACTGCCGGACATTTATATTATAATTTTTATATTTAATTATAACTCAAGTTAATACTCATTTAGCAAAAAAGTTTACTTGCTACAGGTAGTTTATCACTAAATCGAAAATTAATTGATTGATTAATTGATATTAGGTTTGTTTATTGGGCTGCTCTTGCTTACGCCAGATTGAGATATTTCACAAAATTGTGTTTAACGAACACTTTTCTTGCTCTAGGTTGCTCTATCTTTTGTTTCATGAGTACGCTCAAAATAAAACTAGAGTAATCCAGATCACAAATTTCTGCTCTAGCTTTTTTTATGGAGTAAGTTAGAGCAGAGAAGCAATTGTCAGTCAGGAAAAAATAAATTTTTTAAAACTTCAAAAAAATTAGATTGCAAGAAAATAAATGTTTTTGTATACGTGAATTTGCATTAATTTTGAAGATTTAAACAAAAAAAAACAAAATAAAAAGGAACTATCGAGATTCAAGTGTTTCATGGCATTTCTGCTCTGAGTTGCTCTAAGTTGCTCTGTTTCTATTTTGACAGCTGCCCTGCTCTGCTCTGCTCTAACCTGCTCTGAACTTTTTTGGTCAGTAAACAAACCTATTAAGTTTTTTAAAAGTGAGAATTGACGTTGAATGTTTCATCTCAAATGCGTCTCAGATTGATATCAAACAAAATGGCTTATTGGGCTTCATAATATTCCTTCATTCCATTTCATTTGGAGTCACTCAGCCAGTGCCTTCCACTCAAATTCGTAAGAAGAAGAAAAGAAGTTGCCAAACTATAGAGGGATAAACAATGATTTGACCCATTTCCAATAGTGCTGGCTTAGCATATTGCCATTGGATAACCATAGTATGGGTGATTGTAGTATGTCACTGTGTGACAATGCATTTCTCCATATGACCCATATTTAATGAATGCCGACTCGGCATGTTGCCTTTGGGCACAGTATAACCAGTATTTGCACTGAGGTGAAAGTTCTCCATGGAGGTGAATTTTTCAGAGTTGAAATCCATGGTAGGATGGAATTTCGCGGACGCATGGTTGCATTTCAGTAACAAAATAAACTTTAGAAATATTTCAAGAAAAAAAATGAATTTAATGTATATATTCCATGAATTAATATAATATCATGAATTTACTGCACTACAAGAAGTATAAAAAATGTATATTAAAGGCCATATTGTAAAATTTCGTACAAATGCATATTGATGATCGGCTCTTTATGAACGATGCTATTAAATAGTAGTTTTGCGCAAAAAAGCACCCCTGTTAGTTGAGGACATTGAGGTGAATTTGAAATTCTTAGAAATTTTCCAAAACAAAATAAAGAAAATATTTTGCTTGCAGTTTTATATTTATTTATACTATTTATTTAATAGTAATATACGATTATCTGGTAGCTTTAATGTCAAGGTACGGTGTTAATGAACTATGAGTCATCTTATATATAAAAACTAATGTGTTTTTGTTTTAGGAGTGTCCAGTCTAAATATTAGCTGGAGAAGTTGAAATACTTATTACTAACCGGATAAGTATTTCCAGTACCTGGCAAATGAGGACTATTGTTATTGTGAACAAAAACCATGAACTACAAGTTGCGATGGAGCATTGCAAGCTGCACGTAATCGTGGCTGCCGCCGGAGGCCTTTTTATCCCATCTATACAATGTCCCAGGGGGTACCATAACAGTCGCCCATACGGCAGTTGCTACCCAAGGCCTTTTTTGTTGCATCTTGAATGAATGAATTAATCTTATGCACTCTGCGTGGTATTAGTTTCCTTTAGGGGTCAACTTCTAATAAATTAGCTAAAATTATGTGATATAGCTCAAAAGACGGCGTTCGGCCTCAGGATCTCGAATCCGGAAGCGCTTTTTTAATATTTTGCTTCTCTGCAGAGATATTTGCAATCAAAGTTTCAAGTTTTCATGTGGTTGTTGTAATTTTATTAGACTGTCCCTAAAAACGTGCAAAAAAAGTCCCGCGGTGGCGGTAGCCACGGTTATGTCACACGTCCGGACTTGGGATGGCGTAGCCCAGGGTTATTTTTTATAAGCGCGGCCGAAGGCCGCCAACTCAGAAAAGTGTTTCGTACATAAATACCATGGATTGCGCCCCATTTTCGGTATTGGACCCGGGTCATTTTTCGGTTTTTTGACCATAACTTTTCACTAAAACAAAAAATTAAAAAAAGCGCTTCCGGATTCGTGATCCTGAGTCCAAAACCCGTCTTTTGAGCTATCTCCCATAATTTTAGCTAATATATTAGCAGTTGACCCCTAAAGGAAACTAATACCCTCTGCGTTTATGCTCCTTTTTGGGGAGGCTAAAATCAAATCTGTTATAAATGAAACAAATTAATATAAATTTTCATCATTTGCACAACTTTTTTTATTGCCATTTGATTTTCACCACGCGTGATAGGGTTGTGTTTAATCACTCAGGGCTGCATTTTGTTGAAGTATTTGTTAGATAGTGATTTTTTCTCTAATACTTCACGTTGACCTGCAAACTGGGTTTCCTTTCAGTTTAAAACGGTTTAAACAATTTAGGCATGTTCATAATCGATATAAAGTAGGTACTTAAGTTAGCGTCAACCCTTTGATACCCTTTCCAAGGGTCTATCTGACGCTAAATTTAGTACCTACTTTATTTCGTTCAGATTGTTGGACAGAGACAGATAAATATACAAGACTAAATGGGCTTGCTCAAGAACATCCTACAAATTATGACGGATAACACATAGTAATCAAAAAACTAAATTTATAATAGAACTATTTTTTCTACACCTTTTTCACTCGTACTTCAAAAACCGTAAAAATACTTTAGATAAGGTTAAATGCATTTAAGAATAGTGAATGGTAGTCCAAGACCCATACAATTATTTTCACAATAGTCAATTGTATCTTAAAAACTGTAAAATATGCTTTAGAATAATCAACTGTACTCCAAAAACTATAAATTGTACTTCATAAACTGTAATTTGTACTCGAGACCATAAATTAGACTTCAGAAGCTTAAAAATGTACTCCAAAATAATCAGTTCTACTTCAGAAACAACAAATTCCAATCCATTTACGTTTTTTAAAGTACATTTTACACTCTAACCCACAATAAAATATACAGGCAGATTCTAAATAATTTCTTACTTTGCGGATTTTCTCCCTCTCATATAATTTGTGAGCGAAAATGTATGAAAAAGGTTCACTAGTGAAATTTATTTAGATTGGCACGATAAGCTTTTTGTCGAAAAATTCTCAAATTTCGAAATTTGTTTTGCGTAAAATTTTGCAAAAATCATTGGATCATGTGTTTCAATTTTGTGATATTGGAGTACTTCAATTGTAATACTTTCTAATACCTCAGCGGACCACCTTCAGCTTATTGAAAGCCGATCATTGCTCATGCTTTATTGACCAAAATCACGACACGATCGCTCTGAAAATAGATACTCCAAGGAGTAACAACATTGGAATACATTGCAAAGTACTCTGAAAACAGAAACAACTGTAGCGTCTCGTTGTGACATTTAATTTTGACAGCTGACATAAATGCACGTAGACAAAGGCAACCTGTCTTATAACCGCGTTTTAACACGCGATAACGCAGACTTGATCTAGTTTTATCTTTTTGGGTACGATGACATAGGAGTGTAATGGAGTGTGGTTGCTAAGTGACCTTGCTCAATCCCGACTCTTGCGTCCTCGTTCGTGCACTCTGGGCAACGGGAGCTACCTAGGCTCGCGGCAGAAAGAGAGGGAGCCCCGGTGGGGCCACTCTGACATACTTGGTTTAAGGGCTCACCGAGGTTTTTGCGCAGCGTCTGTTCACCATGAGGTGCGGCTGCAAGCGGGCGTCTGTCTTGAAGCAAGCGGCTCGCTATATAAATGTGTAAATATTTTCCAAAAACCCCGAAACGGGTTGTGCGCTGGGTTTGGGACCCGCCACGTAAAAAATTTAGTCCAATGAAAAATAAATTAAAGCCTCGGATGAGAACCCCCTTTAATGTTGACGACCCGGCAAAACGAATAAGGCATAATGATTTGGATATTAGGGCATGTACCGGGAATGTCCGGACCCTTTCAAGGGACGGTACCGCTGCCCGACTGGTTGATGTCCTCGTTAACGCAAAGGCTGACATCACCGCCCTGCAGGAAATGCGATGGACGGGACAAGGAAAGACGACCATCGGACCTTGTGACGTATACTACAGTGGCCAGACACGCGGCAAAGCGCGTGGTGTAGGATTCGTGGTGGGAAAGAGACTTCGCCGCCAAGTACTAGCGTTCACCCCCGTGGACGAGCGTCTCGCTGCGATCCGCATCAAAGCGAAATTTTTCAACATAACATTTATCTGCGCCTATGCGCCGACTGAGGAGACGGACGACGCAGAGAAGGACTCCTTCTACGATAAACTTGAACAGACTTATGATCGCTGCCCCCAACATGATATCAAAATCGTGCTCGGCGACTTTAATGCGAAGGTGGGCAAGGAAGGAGTCTTTGGTCCAACAGTTGGAAAATTTAGTCTCCATGATATAACATCCCCCAACGGCACTAGGTTGATTGATTTCGCTGCTGCTCGCAATATGGTCATCAGTAGTACCAGGTTCCAGCATAAACGAATACACCAAGCCACATGGCTGTCTCCTGATCAAAGAACAAGAAACCAGATTGATCATGTCATGATCGACGGCAGACATAGCTCCACCGTTCTGGACGTGCGTACCCTTCGTGGTCCCAATATCGACTCGGACCATTATCTTGTTGCAGCCAAGATACGCACACGCCTCTGTGTAGCAAAGAAAGTGCGCACAGTAACGGAAGGAAAGTTTGACGTCGAGAAGCTGCGCACGACACAGACAGCTGACAATTTCTCCACTCGACTCTCACACCTGCTATCGGAGAGCAATCCTCGACCTAACGATGCAACCGAGCAATGGAAGCATATCTCTCACTCATTACGTACCGCCGCTGAGGCCACTATAGGGTTCCAGCGAGCCCGCAAAAACAACTGGTACGATGAGGATTGCAGCACTGCCTCGGACAAAAAGGACGCTGCCTACAGGGAGACGTTGCGAACGGGCGCAACCCGCAGTGTATGGCAACGCTATCGTGAGGCAAAGAAGGAAGAGGGACGCCTTTTCAGAAAAAAGAAACGTGAGGCCGAAAGGCGTGAGTGTGAGGAGCTTGAGATGCTGGCTGACAGGAATGATGCCCGAAAATTCTATGAAAAGATCCGGCGGATGACGGAAGGTTTTAAGACCGGGGCAAATTCCTGTAAGGACAATAATGGCGACCTCGTAACCGACGTACAGAGTGTACTTAAATTATGGAGGGAGCACTTCTCCTCACTGCTAAATTGCGAGGGAGACGTCGAACCCGATACCCCAATCCCTGACGATGGAAAAGTCGTCCCACCACCTGACTATGATGAAGTGAGGATAGCTATATCCCGGCTGAAAAACAACAAAGCGCCTGGAAAAGACGGACTACCCGCCGAGCTGTTCAAACACGGAGGCGAAGAGCTGGTAAAAAGCATGCATCAGCTCTTATGCAGAATATGGTCAGACGAGTGCATGCCTCCAGATTGGAATTTAAGTGTGCTCTGCCCAATCCACAAGAAAGGTGATCCCGCTAACCGCACCAACTACCGCGGAATCAGCCTTCTTAATATCGCGTATAAGGTTCTTTCTAGCGTATTGTGTGAAAGACTGAAGCCCATCGTAGACAAGCTGATTGGACCTTATCAGTGTGGCTTTAGACCTGGTAAGTCTACCATCGACCAGATTTTCACGATACGCCAAATCCTGGAGAAGACCCATGATAAAAGAATCGACACACACCACCTCTTTGTCGATTTCAAAGCCGCTTTTGACAGCGCAAAAAGGAGTTGCCTGTATGCCGCCATGTCTGAATTTGACTTCCCTGCAAAGCTTATACGGCTTTGCCAAATGACGTTGAGCAATACTAACAGCTCCGTCAGAGTCGGGAAGGACCTCTCTGAGCCATTTGAAACCAAACGAGGCTTCAGACAGGGCGACTCCCTTTCGTGCGATTTCTTCAACCTGATGCTGGAGAAGATAATTCGAGCAGCAGAGCTAAACCGCAATGGTACAATCTTTTACAAGAGCGTGCAATTGCTGGCGTATGCCGATGATATTGATATCATTGGCCTTAACAACCGCGCCGTAAGCGCTGCCTTCTCTGGACTGGATAAAGAAGCGAAAAAAGTGGGTCTTGCGGTCAACGAGGACAAGACGAAGTATTTGCTGTCATCAAAGAAAGAATCGGCGCACCTGCGCCTTGGCAGCCACGTCACTGTTGATAGTTACAAATTTTAAACTGTGAGGGACTTCGTCTATTTGGGAACCAGCATTAACACCGAAAATAATATCAGTCTAGAAATCCAACGGAGAATCACTCTTGCGAACAAGTGCTACTTTGGACTGAGTAGGCAATTGAGAAGTAAAGTCCTCTCTCGAAGAACAAAGATCGCGCTCTATAAGTCTCTCATCATACCTGTCCTGATGTATGGCTCAGATTCATGGACAATGTCAAGAGAAGATGAGATGGCCCTTGGAGTATTTGAGAGAAAAGTTCTCCGGAAGATTTATGGTCCTTCCCGTGATGCCGACGGCGAGTATCGAAGGAGATTTAACGATGAGCTGTACGAGCTTTACGCAGATCTGACCATAGTCCAGCGAATTAAAGCCCAAAGGCTCCGCTGGCTGGGTCACGTCATGCGAATGGACAAAGAAGCTCCAGCCCAGAAGGTTTTCCAATCGTCACCCGAATTCGGCAGCAGAGGAAGGGGGAGGCCTCGACTGAGATGGAAACAACAGGTGGAGGATGACTTGAACTCCCTTGGGGTTTCCAATTGGCGTCAGTTATCGCTAAAGAGGAATGACTGGCGTGCTTTGATAGGCGACGGCCAAAATCGCTTAGGCGGTTAAGCGCCAATAAATGATGATGATGGTACGATGACATAATCAGCTGATTTTTCCTTGTATATTTTTTGGTTTTGTGCGTATTTGTCAAAGTTATAAATGTCACGCAACGCAATAAAGCTGTATTTGTTTTCGACTGAATACTCCTATGCGTGAGAAAAAACGCTGTGCATTGGTTCTTGGTTGAGTTGTAAAATCGCAATTTCTTTTTTTAGAAATATAACCTAATATATACATATATAGTTTTACTTGAAACGCAAAATCCTAAATTTGACTATTTCTCCTCTTTTAAAGTAATTTATTACCTCATAAAATTTGCAACACAACACCCTGAAATGGCTGAAAATAGTTGACTGCAACCCGAAGTTCTCTATTGAGGTGAATATAAGTACGTTTGTGTTAGTGAGTGCAACTACTGTCTATACTGTGCCTTTGGGCAAGCATAGTACGTGTGATTGTGATATAGCGCAATAGTTAAATGCCGCTTGAAGTGAGTTTTACTTGGTGCGGCTGAAATGTGATGAGTAGTCATATTTCAGGCGACTTATGAAATTAATTGTTTTAAAATGTCTTGCCTTTGCATAAATGCATTGCACTTAAAATTTATGAGGTGCGATCGGATTTGGGTAAATGATCGTTGTGCGCCAATGCATTTCATGAGAATTTATTAAAAAAAAAAAAAAAAAAAAAACTAATGGCGGCGATATACCTACAGGTTATCATCATAACCTCTAACGAGATTTTTAGCCGAGCTTCTCTTTCCAACTTGTGGTGTGTTGCTTTTTTGAGTTTTTCCTACAAGTTGGCGGGACCTACAGTTTTTTGCCGACTCCGAACGGCACTTGCAAAGCAAATGAATTTTTTGCTGCGAAGCTTCTCATGGCAGAAATACACCCGGAGAGTTTGCCAAACTACTGCCGAGGGGCGACCCCGTTTTAGAAAAATTCTTTTTCTAAATAATTTTTGATGTTACTTTTGCGGGGCATCGAACCGCCACGACTTGGTGTAGAAGGCCGAACACTTAACCGCTACACCACGGCGGCCGCCGGCGGAATTTATTTAGGTCGGCCGAATTATGACTGATCATATTTCGGGCGGAAATGTTCGGCACGGGTTTACTTTATTGTAAGTAATTATTATGAGTAATTTATGGGTATTTGGGTCGGCTAGTTTATGATGTGCAATCATATTTCAGACGACGTGGGTGGCAGTAACTTATGTTACGTTAACTCTTCCCCTCTTAAGTCCGCAATCGACATGAAAAATTCTAATTGATTAAAAAATTATTACGAATTGGGTTTTAGTTGCAAAAATGGACCACTTGTCATGTTTGCGGTGTTTCGCGTTGGCAATTGCAGTTCAGGCGATATATAGAATTTAATTTTATATTTGTAAATGTATATGAAAATAAAGATTGACATAATGATAATGAATGTAATTAGTAGGTCTGAACTTAAACTAATTAGGTGTACATTTTTATTTTTGTCTACTAAGAACTTAATATGCTCCTTTTGTTTTACTTGTTCAATATATAGTTTTTCTAATTTTAGCTCAGTTGTTGTGAAATTAGAGTTTTCTTTAATTTTTGTAATTTTGCTGGGTAAGACAAATGTGTCGTACATTTTAATTTTATTATTCTCGTATGTATTATTTGCAATTATTAATTTACAATTTTCAAATTTAATTATAAAAGTTCCTATTTGTTTAATTTTTAAACTATTGCAATTATGGTCAATATCTGAATTGAAATTTTTAAATATTAATATTCCTGGTATTACTTCGACAATACTTGTTTTAGACGCTAGACCTAACTTACAGCTAGCTTCTTTAAGTTTAAAAATATTTATAATGCATTCATCTTCTAAAATTTTTAAATTTTTTTCCATGTTGTCTTCTACAAATGTGTTATATACATTGTTACTTTCGTCTAGCAAAATTTGATAATCATCTAATATTATTGACATATTGTTAACATTTGGAATTGGTACAAATTTTATTTTGGAAAGAATATTAGAGGAAAATTGTGGAATTAATATAGTTATTATAATGTTATTATTTTGAAAAATAACTGCTATCTTTATGTCCCTATAACTATCAAAGTCATGAATAAGGCTGAGTTCAGTTTGCGTTAGGATGTCTGTGGGGATTATGCCTATTTTACTAGAAAAAATTATTTGTCCAATATCATTTATATGGTTTTGCAAAAGGGTTATATCATTATTTATTTGGTAAGTGTGCTGCATAAATTGCAAATCGTCTTCTAACGTCCTGATTTTATTTTGTGTTGTTTTTCTAAATTCATTTATGTAAATTTGTATGAGGTTTTGTTGTTTATTTATGTGCATAGTGATATCATCAATCTGATTAGCTAAGAATTTGTTGTTGTAAATTATATTGTTTATATTGTCCGTCGTGTCTTGCACATTGCCCTGCATTCTACTTAATGTATTGGCTATTTGGTTTTCGTCATCACTGTCCATTGTACCTGCTATATATTTTAATCCCTTACCCAGTACGTTAACTAAACCTCGCTTTGTTTTAAAATGTGGTTGTAAATAATCTACTTTTGCTTTTAATAAAATAAAATTCCTGTCTAAGGTTTCCAATAATTGTTCATCCTCGAAGGAAGTTGCCTTCAGGGTTTTAATGTTTTCTGCAATTAATGAAATGGTTTCATCATATGTTGTTAAGTTGATGAAATGGAGAATTTTATCGTAGTGATTAATGGTTCGTTGCTCTCCGATTTTTATTGGTATATATCCATTATTATTTGTTAGGTCTTTGATATCGATTTGTTGCGCTTTAATCGTAAATATTATTGCAAAAATTATTTGAATGGTGATTTTCGTCTTCATGTTGACTTCTGAGGTTTAAAAAATATTGTGGTCGTAGAACTAAAAAAGAGAGAGAAAAAAAAAAATATGGAAAAAAATAATATTCAACTCTGTTTGATATTATTTTTATGGACTATTCTCCCTGATTGTGTTTTAACTGTAGTGTTGTAGTTTTGACCGACTACCTCTTTCTTATATCTAGGTGTAAGTTTATTCCCTAATCTTTTATTTATTTTAACGTAAATTTGGTCTCCATGGTTATATTGCTTTAATGATACTCTATTCTTGTTGTGGTAAGCAAGATCTGTGATTTGCTTCTCCTTAATTTTATTTGTTGTTTCCAATCTATGTTTATCTAATAGTGAGGGGTCACTGCAGACTCTTCTGCCAAAATATATTTCCATTGGTCTTTTCCCTGTTGTGGAATGTATTGTATAATTATACTCTTTGATTGATCTTTCTAGAAGTTCAATGAAAGACTGGTGAGCTTTTTCGCGTTGTAGGCATCGCATTATTTCTTGGAGAGTGGAATGAAATCGTTCCACCTGTCCATTAGAGCAACTCGTATATGGTGCCGTTCGGTAAATTTCTATACCAAATTCGTTCTCCATCATAAAGTTTATCTCCTCCGATTTGAATGACTTCTCGTTATCCATTACTATTGTTTCCGGAACAAGGGAAAAAAGAATATCCCTTAGGGGTTGTTTTATATCCTCCGCTGACTTGGACCGAATTAGTTTTGCGATTGCATACTTTGAGAATTTGTCAATTGCGGTTAAAATTAATTGTTTCCCCATATGCAATATATCAATATGCACAATTTGACCCGGGAAAGTGGGTATTGGCGTTGCTTGAATTTGTGGCTTTGCTGGATGACGATCATATTTATTTTCCTTACACGTCACACAATTTTTTATGACCCGTTTAATTTTACTGGCCATTCCAGGAAAATAATATTTTTCTAAAATTTGAATTTTATTTTCTCTGCAATTTCTATGGGCTCTGTTGTGTTCCTTAATTATTATCTCCTGCTGTCTATGGTTACTGGTTATGTCCTCCACCATTCTTTGTGTAAATCTTATTTTGAAATTACTAAAATGTAGAGGGTAAAGTATTTGTATTTTTTCCATGACAGGCTCCTCCGCTTTTATGCAGTTTATAACTGACGGGTTCAAATATTTTTTTTAAATTGTTAATAAAATCTGTTCCGAATAATCCGGTTGCGTTACCATATGCCGGTGATATGTAGGAAACACGATTTTAAATTGATAGGATGGCTCACTATCAGTATTTAAAAAAATTTGATTTTTGAAGGCATTTATTGGTCCTTCAATACTGTAAATCAAATTATGAGATGAACTGTCATCCGATCTTGATGCTACTGATAAACTATTGACCTGTGTCTCTTTGACGGGTATTCGCGATAATGCATCAGCGACCACATTTTGTTTACCTGGTTTGTAGCATAGCTCATATGAATATTCTTCTAGAGCTGCTTTCCATCTTTTCATTTTTGCATTATTATTTTTATTGCTTAATGCATATGTAAGCGGTTGGAGGTCAGTAAATATTTGTATTCTAGCTGATCCATAAAGATAATTTCTTAGTGAGTTCAAAGCCCATATTATAGCCAACATTTCCTTTTCATTAGCTGCATAATTTTCTTCAGCTTTATTTAATGTTCTTGAAATAAATGCTATTGGCTTTGACTCTTGCGACAGCACAGCTCCAATAGCAAAATTGGATGCGTCTGTCGTCAATTCAAATTTTTTGCTATAATCAGGGTATGCAAGAGTGACATCCCTTGAAATGAGTGAGTTTTTTAGACTGTTAAAAGTATTTATTGCTTGCTTATTTAAGTCGATTTTTACTTTTGAGGATTTATTTTTTGATATCCTACCTTCTTCCCCTCTTAAAAGAGTTGTTAGGGGTTTTGCCATTTTTGCATAATCCTTTATGAACTTCCTATAGTATCCGGACATACCAAGAAAACTACGGAGTTCCTTTAAAGTTCTTGGTTGTGGGAAATTCGCAATCGCCTCCACCTTTGCGGGGTTGGTTTTTACACCGTCTGCTGATATAACGAATCCCAAAAATTCGACCTCTTTTTTAAAAAAATGACATTTGTCTAGTTGCACTTTCATATTTGCTTCTTGCAACGTTTTAAATATTTTTTTAATGTGTTCAATATGCTCTTCTTCTGTTTTGCTGAAAATTATAATGTCATCGATATAAACATAAGCATATTTTCCAATGTGCTCATACAAAATGTCATCAAGCGCTCTTTGGAAAATTGAAGGTGCATTCTTCAATCCAAATGGCAAACGAGTGAATTCGAATTTACCATTATTTATTGAAAAGGCAGTCTTCTCAACATCTGATTCTTTTAACGGAATCTGATGAAAACCGCTTTTTAAATCCAATACCGAGAAAAATTTACTTTCTCCTAAATTAGAAATTACCTCAGAAATTTCAGGTATTGGGTATCTATCTGCTGTCGTTACCGAATTCAGCTTACGATAGTCTATTACCATACGGTATTGTTTATTACCCTCTGAATCCGCTTTTTTCGGAACAATCCATATTGGTGAATTGTAGGGTGACCTTGATGGCCTAATAATTCCATCAGCTAACAGTTCTTTTACCTGTCTCTCTACCTCTGGTTTGAGAGAAGCTGGATATGGATAAAATTTTGAGTAAATAGGAGTTTTATCTAACGTCCTTATTTCTCCAACAACTTTTGTTGTATATGTTAATTTCTCATTCGGTTCTGAGAACAGTTTTGGGTATGCATGAATTATCTCGTTCATGTCCCTCTTTTGTTGGACGATAAATGGTCGTCTTTTATTTGGATGGCATTTACTGCCTTGCAGGGAAGCTGTTTGAGTTTAATCCTTTTACCATTTCCCAATATTAGGTAATTTTCCCTTGTGTGGATTACAGCCTTTAAATCCCTTAATGTATCGTTTCCTAAAATTCCATCAAATGTCCTTAGAGATGGCATTAGGAAAAATTCTATTTCTTTATTAGTATCGAATAATTTCGCATACATGTGGTTTTCGATTTTTATGTTTCCTACTACTGACTTGGCGTAGAACGGAATTTTATTTTTAATAATTGTCTTTGCTAAATGTGGTTGGATATAGTTCTTGCTAGATCCTGTGTCCACTGGAAATTTTAGTATTGCGCCCCCCTCTGCCTTGGCTTCGAAATAGGGCAACGAGGAGCTCATAAAACTAAAAAATTTACATCCGATGGTTCATCTCCTAGTTGATGTCCTTCTTTTTGTTCCGATATATGGAAGGTCTTTTGAGCCTTGTTATTTCTTTGCACAAAAGATTCTGCAGGTCTTTTTCCCTGGAATTGGCCTTGGTTATTCGCAGGTTTATTCATATAGTTGACTCTACGAGAGTGTATGCTTTGGTCCACATCCATGGGCTCGGGCCTTGGTTGCGGTTTGGGTGGCCTGGGTGGTGCATTTGTATTCGTGTTTGGACGATTATTTTGCCATGTTTTTTGATTTGGTTGCGGGTTATGGGCTAATTGGGGGTAAAAATTCTGCTCTTGTTGTGGTGAGGAATTGTATTTCCTTACTGGGGTTTGGTATTTTTGGTACGATTGCCTTATATTATTGGCATGGTTCGTCCTAAAGTTTTGATTATCCAATTTTTGGCACAGATGCAGAGCCTGAGGTAAATCAACAGGTTCCTTCATACCTAGTAGCCTTGGTAGATCCCCATTTAAACCTCTTATAAAGGTGTCTAGCGCCTTATTACGGTACGATTGCGTCAGCATACGTAGCGTTTCATTGCTTGTACCCTCATAACCTAGCTTATTTAATATCAACGAAAGGTGTTTGTATACTTGTTGATAAAATTCGTTTATTGTCTTGTTACCTTGCACCAGTGTCGTCATCTGGTACTCCAAGGTTGACAAGTCGCGTCTGTCGGCATAATGCATCGCTAAGCATTTTATTATTGCCGGCCAATCAAGTGGAGTGTTGTAGGATTCTAAGGCTGTGTCGGCTTGACCAGTTATCTTATTCCTAATCACACTCAGGATTCCATAATATTTGGGAGTTCCTTTTATTGATTCGTAAACATTGAGTATACGATCCACGCTTTTTTTCCAGGAATTAAATTCACCTGATTTTCCTGAAAATTCCTTCAGACATTTTACTACGTCTGGTATTTTGTTTAATTCATTTATATTTTCCCTATGCCTTTCCTCTATGACCTGGTCAACTGCTGTGGCCAAGCTTGCGTTCGGATTCAGCACATTTTGGACTACCCGTGGTCCTTCTTGTGTCAATATGTTTGTAGCGATGTCTGATATTAGGCTCCTCAGCTCATCCATGCTTATTTGAGAACCATTTGCCGCCTGAGGGGCGTTGGCGTTTAAGATTGGGGGCCTGATCAAATTGTTTTGGTTTGCCATTTTCCCCTATTTTTTTATTCCTTCCCAGAAAATTTTATTTTATTAAGGCAATTTCTTATTCCTTCGCAAAAAATTTTATTTTATTAAAGCAATTTCTTATTCTTTCGCAAAAAATTTTATTTTATTAAAGCAATTTCTTATTCCTTCGCAGAAAAATTTTATTTTATTAAAGCAATTTCTTATTCCTTCGCAAAAAATTTTATTTTATTAAAGCAATTTCTTATTCCTTCGCAGAAAAATTTTATTTTATTAAAGCAATTTCTTATTCCTTCGCAGAAAAATTTTATTTTACTAAAGCAATTTAGTCCTTTAAAAGCTACCTACAATTTCTCGAAAGCTCTGATCATTCGAACAGTATGCTCTTCCATAGTATCCCAGTTATAATAGTCTTCTATTGTAGCTTCTTTATCTTCTCCTATAGTATTAAATATCCACTGCATAAACTGAACTTTGCCTTCAATGTCTTTTATATCTTTTAAATTTCTTACTTCTTTTTCTGTAAAGTCACTTTCCTCTAATTTTCCTATTATTCTATCTAACTCTTCGTTATCTACATCTATTGGAAGAGCGTCGTCCATTTTATAATTATTTTGTAAACATGGGCAACAATATTAACTAATACATAACTAAATTTAGATTTATTTCTTAGTTTCGATTCGATATACCTTATATTTTGTCTTTCCTTGCTGGGGTTGTATTCCACCTCTATTATGCCAGTTGTCTTCGTTGTTGCTGACGTCGCTGGTACACCACGAGGGATTGCCCTTCAGTGGTCGCAGTTTTCTTCCCACGTATATGTATGTATAAATAAGTTCCGCTGCTGACGTCGCTGGTTCACCACGAGGGATTGCCCTTCAGTGGTCGCAGTTTTCTTCCCACGTATATGTATGTATAAATGAGTTCCGCTGAACTTGTTTTACCACCGTATTTTTGCTGCTATTTGATTTACCATAAAATTCCTGTTGATCATGATATTCCCGCTGAACTTGTTTTACCACCGTATTTTTGCTGCTATTTGATTTACCATAAAATTCCATAAAATTCCTGTTGCTTGCTTTTATTTTGGTTCTGAACTTGGAGTGGCTGATACGTGATATCTTCTCTTTTGCTGCTGCTACTGGAGTGCCGTCTCTCAAAGTTCATGCGATACAATTTTCTCGCGTTTTTATTATTTTTTTTTTTCGTTATCCCCTTTTATTTAAAGGATTTTTTTTCCCACTCCCGTATCCTTACTTTTTTTTTCTTTTTTCAGGATTTCTAACTTTGGGTTTTTACACTCCGTATTCTCGGGATTTATTAAGCTCGGGTTTGCCCACGCGAAACTATCCTTACTTTTTATTATATTTCAGGATTTATTTATCCGCGACTTTGGCATCGGGCGCCAGTTCAATAAACGTTTGTTTATTGTTAGTTTATTCGGGCAGCGTGGCCGCCTTTATTGATATCCAAAACCAGACTTAGCCTAAATTACAATTTTTCGTCTTATTTATGCTAAAATTAAGCCTGCTCTGCAACCCAAATTTCTTTATATAAAAATAATTTATTTAATTCCTATATGTTGGGAAAGAATTCTTTTATTTCCTATGTATTGGGAAAGAGCTCATTTTGGAGAGAAATTCGTTTACAACGCATTTCTCTATTTGACCCATTTCCAATAGTGCTGGCTTAGCATATTGCCATTGGATAACCATAGTATGGGTGATTGTAGTATGTCACTGTGTGACAATGCATTTCTCCATATGACCCATATTTAATGAATGCCGACTCGGCATGTTGCCTTTGGGCAAGCATAGTACGTGTGATTGTGATATAGCGTGTTACGGTCATGTCACGTTCACCGGTGGCACGTAATCAAAGTACGCGATCTGGCAACCCAAGTCTCCGAACGCTTCCGTTAAACGTCAGCAATTGTCATGCCACGTCAGCAAATGTCGAGTGTCAAAAACTGCAGCTAACTTCAACATGTCCGGTTTCCGGCCTTTTTATCTTCAGCAGTCGAGGCGAGTGGACGTGGATCCGAAAAAGCAAGTGGATCCAGGAAAATCAAGTGGATCCGGAGAAATACCCGGGATATATATATATCCCGTAAACCTTTGGTACGTCAGCGGCGTGGAACGGTTAGCGGTGTTGGTAAGTACTCATAGTACTCAAAGATAATAGAACAAAAGGTAATTAGGGTTGTTTTTGTTGTTTAGATACAGGTACCGCATCGGTGCACTAGCGGCGGCGTAATACGCACCACATCACCATTTGAGGTGGGGGGGGCGATACCACCACCCGGTTAACAATTTTTGACCATCAACAACTGTCTTCTGGGCACAAGCATAGCCAAAATAGGGCTGCGTCATAGGCGTAACGCCGCCGCCATTAATAGTGAACAACAACGGCTAGCACCACCTACTAACCCATGTCCACGGGTGACACGCAGCGAATATCCTCAACCGCACGTTCGGCCGTAGACCACTGCTAAACTCCACCGCCAGCGATCTGTCTACCAGCACCATTTACGCGCTACCATAGTGGCGCCGACAGCCCAACACAACAACCACCTAGACACCACCACTACCACCACCAGCAACTCCGGCCACGGGGGCACGGATAGGAGGGCCATACAATCATCCAACGCCACTACCATTATCACCAAAGGAGGAAATCCTCAACATCACACTAAGCAAGATCGGACACGCCAACCAAAGGCCAGGTTACGTAGTTTAAAGTAGTGTGTAGTGAGTAGGTATTTAATACTGTAAATTTTAGATATCAGACCCGTGTACCCACTCGAAGAAGAGGGGGCGGGTATGTGAAGTTTAGAAGGGTATTAAATTTTGTTCAGTGCCCTATGTACGACTAGGTGTGTGTATTTAAATGGTGGTAGTGTATGCCAGCTAGAGTAGCGAGATTTGGGTGACGCACTATAGTGTGACTAACTTCTATTAAAGACCATTAGCGGTCTATAAAATTGTAATTTAAATGTGTACATAAGGGCATGTACTGATCGTAAGCGTAAACTCCCTTTTTCCCACCCCCTAACACAAGACGTCTTGTAGGCCAGGGCGGGGACAGAAAGTATTAATTGGTTGGGTTTCATTATGCATAGGCACACACGACAAGTACCGGCTCTTATAATTTAGAAAGACCAATACTGTAAGGTTGAAAACCCATTCAGGTTTCACATTAACTCTCTCGTACATTACTAGGGAGGTGCAGGTGGGTATAAGTGGGTCGGGCCGGACCAACCCAGGGAATTAGTAAGGCCACCTGTGTAAGGTGTGACGGGGTCCGGCCGGCACTCGCGCACGGGCACTCTACCTAGTAATGTAATATTCATAGTACATATACATGATGTAGATTCACAAGCGCCAGCACATACATTTAAATACTTATAAATTGTCATTTAGAATAAACCTAAGTAATTAAGGTTCAATAGCTAAGTCCGAGTTGGGCTATAATAGTCATTTTGAGCTCGTGAAGAGCATTCCAGGACCTAGTCATTAGGTCTGTATACACTTAAGTTTTAAGGGGGGTTTGCATGGGGGTATAAGTGAGTCGAGTCGACCAAGTTAGATTAATAGTACCACCGAGTGTGCGTTTGAGCCTTGGTCCGCCGACTCCCTCTCACATGCACTCCCACTAGTCGTTAAGAGACAGTGACTATACACTCCACACATTTACATTGCGATACTTGTACATTTTCATGAATTCTATATATAGACACCTAAGCCGTTAGGATAAGATGCCTATATCTAAAATTTTTTTCCTCGATTATATTTACTCAGCGCACGAAGAGCGCATCAAAGACCTACATAAGGGTCCTATAGAAATATAAGTTTTTTTGTAATTGTAAGGGTTAACTCCACCCTCGTATAAGGGCGAGTTTATAGACACATTTATAACTACACACACGTCCACTCATGGACCCACATACACATTAAAGATAATATTGTTTGTAATAAATATGCCTTGTTGATTTATATTTAAAATTCAGTGCTTCTTCTTTCAGATGCGGTGTGGACAGACGGACCGGACGATGACAGGGAGAGGGAAATTCTGAGGGGGTAAAGGGGGGATTTGTATTGGGGTCAGCTTAACCCATTAGCCACTGCTGACCATGGATGGGTGGGTAATGAGTGGCCGGCCAAAATAACACCTTTGGCCGAGGGCAGGCAACTGAAGGAGTGTGAACGTCCCCCTACCCATGCGAAGTGATACAGTCAGGTATGAATTTTTTTGTATGGTGCGGTTAGTGTGTCCCGGGGTCTGAGAACCACCCCACAGCCCGGCGAGCTAGTTCGCGTGTGAAGCAAGCATACCTGCTAGACTACCGGGGCATGCAACATTAGGGAGAGTGGCTACGTGGGGCATGCCACATACAGAAGAGTGGAGGCATGGGGCCTGCCATAGCCAGGAGATTAGTGGCTTGGGGCATGCAACATAAAGAAGACTAGATGTATGGGGCATGCAACATTAGGGAGAGTGGCTACGTGGGGCATGCCACATACAGAAGAGTAGAGGCATGGGGCATGCCATAGTAAGGAGATTAGTGGCATGGGGCATGCAACATAAAGAAGACTAGATGTATGGGGCATGCAACATTAGGGAGAGTAGCTGTATGAAGGCAGTGCCAAAACCCGCACGTAACAGAAATGGCGCCCAACGTGGGGCCCACAGCCTAGTGGAGCCTTAGTGATTCAAGTTTTGTTTAGTTTTCGGACACGCATGGGTGGGGTAGTATCACACCTTTGAAGTTTTACATCATTTCGACATTTCGGGGGTTTGGGAGTTTTTCGTATCCTAGATATACATCAATTTCTATTTTCGAACGTTTTCTTAACTTTCCTATTTTTTTTTGCATTAGCAACTTGACTTGGCTGCCAATAGCCGATCAAAAGTGTTGATGTAGGGGGGGTAAGGTGAGGTGGGGTGCAGGGGTCTGCCAACTTGTTTTGGTGAGGGTCAAGCCGGACAATAGTGGGAGGGCTCTGACCTCACCCATCAGGAATCGGGTCCACGGGTATCTCGTTTTGCTACGGGAATGTGCGGATGATAGTGTTCGTGGAGGGATTTCGAAAAAGGGGGCGTAGTTGTCCGGGTAGCTTAGTGGGCTAGGACAACGCCATCTAACAGTATCTACAACTGCGGGGGAATATTATAGAAGGGGGGACTGGAAGGACGAACGACGTTGGGGCGGACGGACACCGCATCTAGAAAGGAGGACACTGTCTAATTTCGTTATTATTTTTGATTTTTAACCTTTTATTTACGTTTTATTACCACGTTTATAAAGCACGTTTACTTCATTTGACATTTTTCATTCGACGATCCGAGTGAAGGTATCCTTCTCGGAAAGACGACCAATATTTACATAGTTCTGGACCTGGGGTCATAATTTTTTTGTTGTTAAAAATTTTTTTTTTGGTTCATCCGCGGCTACTTCTGCGATTGGCGTTCCTTCATCGGCATAATCCTGCGGCGATCCGACGACAAGGTATCGCCTGGCTATGCACCGTACTTGGGGGTCGCGTATTGACGAAACACATCACCGCGTATTCAAGTGGGGCACGCGCGCCCTTCAACTAGAAGCAAGCGCGTCGAATTGGTATTTTTTTTTTTATTTACAATTTCGCACTAAATGCCTGGTCCACGGAAAAAGCAGGGACTTAGAAGTGAGAAGATCGCTGTGGGGGCACCCAACGCGATTGATTTGACAACAATGGAGGCACTCGACATGGGGTCCAACGACAACGTCCAACAGATCGAAGAGCAACGCGACGAGGGGGTTGGAGAAGGGCGCGGCGGAGACAGTGATGAGGATAACGAAGAAGCAGGAGCAGGCGCACGGTCTACAGCATCGAAGGAAGAGGCAGAGAGGCAAGGTCCTGGGGATAGTCCGAAGGCAGCGGCATCTAGCACATTTAGCAGTGACTTTATGGAAAAATTTGAGCTGATGTTCGTCCAACATCAGTTGGAGGTGAGTCGCTCGACCACAGAAGCGGTGAACGGGTTAGTGCAGACCCTCAAGAGGGAGATGAAAGGCTTGGCAGGCAGGCTATCCGAGCTGGAAGTAGAAGGCGCTCGTGAGCGCGCAGCAGCGCGGTATGAAAGCGCGGACGCGCGTCAGCGCGCATCACACACGCGGGGCGATTGGGTGTTGGAAGCGGAACGCGAGGTGAATAGTCAAGACGTTGGCGCGAGCGCGCTGGACCAAACAGGGCGTGAGCACAGAACAGGCGCAAGTCGCAGGTTAACGATGGCGAACCCGGAGCGCAGACAGGACTTGGGGGGTGCGCGGCCCGAAAGGGGTGCAACGAAGGCGATACGGGACTGGCACCTCAAATTCGATGGTGGTTCCAAGGCAATTCCTATCGAGCGGTTTTTATTTCGTGTCGATAACCTGCGGAAGAAGCACAGCATCTCGTCGCCGGATTTATACGCCAATTTCCACTTACTGCTCGAGGGTCAAGCGCAGGAGTGGTATTGGCTATATACCGAAGAACACCCGGAAGATAGCGTAATTGATTTTCAAGCTTTCCGAGCGGCAATGGTAGAGCACTTCCGCAGGGCCGACTGCGATGAAGAGATCCGCCAGGCCATGAACGAGAGGAAACAAGGGTACAACGAGAAGTTCGAGGAGTATTACGCGGAAGTTAGAGGGCTGGAGCTTACCATGCGGACGAGGCTGCCGGAATTGAGTTTGGTCAACCTAATGCGTCGCAACTTGAGGCCGCGCATCAAGAATCTAATCTTTGGCTGCCAAATCACTTCACTGGAAGAGCTGAGAAAGGAGTGCCGCAGAGCAGAAAAACATCTCGCCGAATTCGAAACGAAGCCCGCGCGCAGGAAGGCGATTGACGAGATGGACGCCGATGATGAAGAGCCACCGGAGGCATTGGAAGCCTTTCATCGACCGAGGGACAGGACGGCGCGTAAGGAGTCGACAGGAGTGAGTCGGGAAGGACTGACGACTAAGAAGATGGACACTGCCTGCTGCGACGGCCGTATACATAGCATGATCTGCTATAAATGCAACAAATCAAGTAGACAGCTATGCGAGGACTGTCAGTCGGGAAACCAGAGGGGCGGCGAGAAGATCCGGGAGCCTTGCCAACGCCGTGCGACCCCGGAGAAGTAAAACCCACAAATCTCGACTGGACCGATCATAACGATCTGAACCAAACAATTTCAACCGGACAAAACAATACATTTTTTTTAGATAATAAACATACAATTTTGACAAATAAACGAGCTGAGCCAACGCGCGGATTAATTCCTCACCTAACGCTGAAGGAGCGGCAGGACCGATACGACGCAGCAAGGAGACGAATCTTCGGAGAAGCACAGGAAGTGGAGACCGTGAGTGGGGAGTCTAGTACAACAAAACCGGAAGGCAAACCAAGCAGCAAATGGCGGAAAATTCTGGGGTTGCGACGGCGCGCGCGGGAAAGACGGTGCGAGGCGCGGTCAATTGTGGCGACGGTGATTCGCGACTCCAATGATAATCGGCCGTACACTCAGGTGGTCATCGAGGGTACCAGCATACAAGGTTTATTGGACAGTGGGGCGTCGATAAGTTGTCTGGGGTCTGTGGCGCGCGATTGGGAACAGAAGATGGGAAGTAAGCTGCGGAGATTAAATGACAACTTGAAAACCGCGGATGGGAAGGCGCAAGCCGTGGTAGGAAAAATCGACGTCTCGGTAACCTGGAGAGGCAAAACAAAACCTCTAACGCTTTATTTGGTTCCGAGTCTGAAACAAGAGCTGTACCTGGGCATCGATTTCTGGGACGCCTTCGGAGTGGCACCGATGGTGATCTCAGAACTGGATACCCAGGGACAGCTTGAGTTGTCCGCAGCCCAGACCCAAGATTTGGAGCGCGTGACGAAGCTCTTTCCGTCGTTCGCGGATTTAGGATTAGGCCGAACGCATGTTATTGAACACGTCATTGAGGTAGCGGATGAGACGATACCGATAAAGCAGCGCCACTACCCCATGTCACCGGTAAAACAAAAGTACGCGTATGAAGAAATCGACCGTATGCTGGCCCTTGATGTCATCGAAGAAAGCAACAGTGCGTGGAGCTCTCCGATTGTGCTGGTGGAGAAGCCGGGGAAAAAACGATTGTGTGTTGATATGAGGAAACTAAACGAACGCACAAAGAAAGACGCGTACCCGACGCCTCATATCGAAGGGATATTGGCGCGGCTACGTGAAACGCACTTAATCTCGGGGATTGATCTCAAGGACGCGTTTTGGCAGATACCGCTGGAACAATCCTCGAGAGAGAAGACTGCGTTCACAGTCCCTCTTTATCAGTTCAAAGTAATGCCATTCGGATTGTGCAACGCTCCTCAACGCCTGTGCCGATTGATGGATAAGGTGATCCCGTCGCGCTTAAGAGAACACGTCTTCGTATATATAGACGACCTGTTGGTATGTTCCCCAGACTTCGAAACGCACTTGCGGCATCTAGCAGAAGTTGCCGATTGTCTGGCCAATGCAGGTCTAACCATCAACCTGAAGAAATCGAAATTTTGCCAAAAGGAACTGAGGTATTTGGGATTTATCGTGGGGCAAGGGGAGTTAAAGACGGATCCAGAGAAAGTAAAGTCCATTGTCGAGTTTCCGGTTCCAATCACGATCAAACAACTGCATCGTTTTCTTGGCATGTGTGGGTGGTATAGGAGGTTTATACCAAATTTCGCGTCGGTGGCAGCCCCTATGACGGAATGCTTGCGCAAGGCGAAGACATTTAGTATGACAGAGGGAGCGGTGCAGGCATTTGAGAAATTGAAAACCGCGCTCACATCTACCGAAGTCTTGGTTAACCCCGACTTTGCTAAGCCGTTCTTCATCCAATGCGACGCGTCGACTCAAGGTATAGGAAGTGTGTTGTTCCAAAGGGACGACGAGGGCAACGAGAGACCTATCGCTTTCATGTCTCAGAAACTTAACTCCGCGCAACGCAACTATACCATAACGGAGTTAGAGTGCTTAGCCGCGGTCGTCAGCATAAAGAAGTTTCGAGCATATGTGGAAGGTCTCCCGTTTACCGTAATCACCGACCATATGAGTCTGAAATGGCTCATGGGGCAAAAGGATCTCTCCGGTCGCTTAGCCAGGTGGAGCTTGAAGCTACAAGCTTTTGACTTCAAGGTAGAGCACCGGAAGGGATCCCAAAACATAGTCCCCGATACGCTGAGTAGAATGCATATGGACGGTATAGGTGCGTTAGGAACTGCCAGCGAGATTGATTTTGAGTCAGCAGAGTTTACAAGCGACGGGTATGTTTTGCTTAAGCGCAACATCGAGCAGAATGCCGCGAGGCTGCCAGATCTACGGGTTAGAGACGGGGTAGTATACAAGAGGGTGCTTCCTAGGACCGCGCAGGAAACAGAAGAGTCGACGTGGAGAGTGTGGGTTCCAGACGGGTTAAGGCAGGCATTACTGGAAAACGCGCATGGGGATCAAACAGCTGGTCATGGTGGAACCGCAAAGACCTTGTATCGATTGAAAAGCAAGTTTTTCTGGCCAGGTATGGTAGGAGCGGTACGAGACTTCGTCGCGAGATGTGAGATTTGTAAGTGCTCAAAAGCGCCGAATGCCCCTTCGAGACCGCCAATGGTTGACCGGTTCAGGACCGAAAGGCCGTTTCAGAGACTTTACGTTGATTTTTGTGGACCATACCCGCGCTCGAGATCCGGAAATACGTGTATATTGGTGGTATTAGACCACCTAACAAAATTCATTTTCTTTAAGCCCATGAAGCAGGCCACTGCGCAAGAAGTAGTCAAATACCTCGAATGCGAGATATTCCACGTTTTTGGGGTACCTGAGACAGTACACTCGGACAACGGAAGGCAGTTCGTCTCGGACTTGTTCGAGGGGTTCTTGAGAACTTACGGGGTAGAGCATATCAAGACCGCGCACTATGCGCCACAGGCGAACGCGTCCGAGAGGGTCAATCGGTCGCTATTAGCCATTCTTCGAACGTATATTGCAAACGCGGATCAGAGTTGTTGGGATCAGCACTTATCGCAGGCAGCGTTTGCCTTGCGGAGTGCCATGCATGAGGCTATCCAGATGGAGCCGTATAAAGCTGTATTCGGACAGACTATGGTGCAGCATGGGAGTGCCTACGAGATCCTGAGACGTCTGGAGTCCTTGAGGGAAAGCGACATGGAAATACTGCATAGAGGAGATCGTGCGTGGCTGATCCGGCAGAGGTTGATCCAAAGCTTGGAGGTGGCGTATAAAAAGGGTCAACTAACGTACAACACCAGAGCTCGCCCAGTGAGGTATCGGGAAGGCGAAATTGTGTATCGTCGGAATTGAGCAACGCCGCGGACGGATACAATGCCAAGCTCGCTCCAAAATATCTTCGGTCGATAGTACTGGCATCCAAAGGGAACACGCTGTACGAGCTCGGAGACTCGGCTGGACGCTCCGTAGGAATCTATCATGCCAAGGACCTTCGACGATAGGGAAAGGACGGGTACCTAGATGACCGGTCTTTCGAACGCCTGGACAACCCGAGGCTGTCTGCAGCGCTCGCCCTGTTACGGTCATGTCACGTTCACCGGTGGCACGTAATCAAAGTACGCGATCTGGCAACCCAAGTCTCCGAACGCTTCCGTTAAACGTCAGCAATTGTCATGCCACGTCAGCAAATGTCGAGTGTCAAAAACTGCAGCTAACTTCAACATGTCCGGTTTCCGGCCTTTTTATCTTCAGCAGTCGAGGCGAGTGGACGTGGATCCGAAAAAGCAAGTGGATCCAGGAAAATCAAGTGGATCCGGAGAAATACCCGGGATATATATATATCCCGTAAACCTTTGGTACGTCAGCGGCGTGGAACGGTTAGCGGTGTTGGTAAGTACTCATAGTACTCAAAGATAATAGAACAAAAGGTAATTAGGGTTGTTTTTGTTGTTTAGATACAGGTACCGCATCGGTGCACTAGCGGCGGCGTAATACGCACCACATCACCATTTGAGGTGGGGGGCGATACCACCACCCGGTTAACAATTTTTGACCATCAACAACTGTCTTCTGGGCACAAGCATAGCCAAAATAGGGCTGCGTCATAGGCGTAACGCCGCCGCCATTAATAGTGAACAACAACGGCTAGCACCACCTACTAACCCATGTCCACGGGTGACACGCAGCGAATATCCTCAACCGCACGTTCGGCCGTAGACCACTGCTAAACTCCACCGCCAGCGATCTGTCTACCAGCACCATTTACGCGCTACCATAGTGGCGCCGACAGCCCAACACAACAACCACCTAGACACCACCACTACCACCACCAGCAACTCCGGCCACGGGGGCACGGATAGGAGGGCCATACAATCATCCAACGCCACTACCATTATCACCAAAGGAGGAAATCCTCAACATCACACTAAGCAAGATCGGACACGCCAACCAAAGGCCAGGTTACGTAGTTTAAAGTAGTGTGTAGTGAGTAGGTATTTAATACTGTAAATTTTAGATATCGGACCCGTGTACCCACTCGAACAAGAGGGGGCGGGTATGTGAAGTTTAGAAGGGTATTAAATTTTGTTCAGTGCCCTATGTACGACTAGGTGTGTGTATTTAAATGGTGGTAGTGTATGCCAGCTAGAGTAGCGAGATTTGGGTGACGCACTATAGTGTGACTAACTTCTATTAAAGACCATTAGCGGTCTATAAAATTGTAATTTAAATGTGTACATAAGGGCATGTACTGATCGTAAGCGTAAACTCCCTTTTTCCCACCCCCTAACACAAGACGTCTTGTAGGCCAGGGCGGGGACAGAAAGTATTAATTGGTTGGGTTTCATTGTGCATAGGCACACACGACAAGTACCGGCTCTTATAATTTAGAAAGACCAATACTGTAAGGTTGAAAACCCATTCAGGTTTCACATTAACTCTCTCGTACATTGCTAGGGAGGTGCAGGTGGGTATAAGTGGGTCGGGCCGGACCAACCCAGGGAATTAGTAAGGCCACCTGTGTAAGGTGTGACGGGGTCCGGCCGGCACTCGCGCACGGGCACTCTACCTAGTAATGTAATATTCATAGTACATATACATGATGTAGATTCACAAGCTCCAGCACATACATTTAAATACTTATAAATTGTCATTTAGAATAAACCTAAGTAATTAAGGTTCAATAGCTAAGTCCGAGATGGGCTATAATAGTCATTTTGAGCTCGTGAAGAGCATTCCAGGACCTAGTCATTAGGTCTGTATACACTTAAGTTTTAAGGGGGGTTTGCATGGGGGTATAAGTGAGTCGAGTCGACCAAGTTAGATTAATAGTACCACCGAGTGTGCGTTTGAGCCTTGGTCCGCCGACTCCCTCTCACATGCACTCCCACTAGTCGTTAAGAGACAGTGACTATACACTCCACACATTGACATTGCGATACTTGTACATTTTCATGAATTCTATATATAGACACCTAAACCGTTAGGATAAGATGCCTATATCTAAAATTTTTTTCCTCGATTATATTTACTCAGCGCACGAAGAGCGCATCAAAGACCTACATAAGGGTCCTATAGAAATATAAGTTTTTTTGTAATTGTAAGGGTTAACTCCACCCTCGTATAAGGGCGAGTTTATAGACACATTTATAACTACACACACGTCCACTCATGGACCCACATACACATTAAAGATAATATTGTTTGTAATAAATATGCCTTGTTGATTTATATTTAAAATTCAGTGCTTCTTCTTTCAGATGCGGTGTGGACAGACGGACCGGACGATGACAGGGAGAGGGAAATTCTGAGGGGGTAAAGGGGGGATTTGTATTGGGGTCAGCTTAACCCATTAGCCACTGCTGACCATGGATGGGTGGGTAATGAGTGGCCGGCCAAAATAACACCTTTGGCCGGCCACTCATTACCCACCCATCCATGGTCAGCAGTGGCTAATGGGTTAAGCTGACCCCAATACAACTGAAGGAGTGTGAACGTCCCCCTACCCATGCGAAGTGATACAGTCAGGTATGAATTTTTTTGTATGGTGCGGTTAGTGTGTCCCGGGGTCTGAGAACCACCCCACAGTCCGGCGAGCTAGTTCGCGTGTGAAGCAAGCATACCTGCTAGACTACCGGGGCATGCAACATTAGGGAGAGTGGCTACGTGGGGCATGCCACATACAGAAGAGTGGAGGCATGGGACATGCCATAGCCAGGAGATTAGTGGCTTGGGGCATGCAACATAAAGAAGACTAGATGTATGGGGCATGCAACATTAGGGAGAGTGGCTACGTGGGGCATGCCACATACAGAAGAGTAGAGGCATGGGGCATGCCATAGTAAGGAGATTAGTGGCATGGGGCATGCAACATAAAGAAGACTAGATGTATGGGGCATGCAACATTAGGGAGAGTAGCTGTATGAAGGCAGTGCCAAAACCCGCACGTAACAAGCGCAATAGTTAAATGCCGCTTGAAGTGAGTTTTACTTGGTGCGGCTGAAATGTGATGAGTAGTCATATTTCAGGCGACTTATGAAATTAATTGTTTTAAAATGTCTTGCCTTTGCATAAATGCATTGCACTTAAAATTTATGAGGTGCGATCGGATTTGGGTAAATGATCGTTGTGCGCCAATGCATTTCATGGGAATTTATTTAGGTCGGCCGAATTATGACTGATCATATTTCGGGCGGAAATGTTCGGCACGGGTTTACTTTATTGTAAGTAATTATTATGAGTAATTTATGGGTATTTGGGTCGGCTAGTTTATGATGTGCAATCATATTTCAGACGACGTAGGTGGCAGTAACTTATGTTACGTTAACCCGCATGCGCAGAACTCACATTTGCACTGATTCATATAATAATGTTTGACACGCTTCTTACACACGGCCAGTATACGAAAGGCGCAGGCTTTGAGTGCATATTACAAAAAAGACTTTGTATGAGGTAAATTTTTTATTTTGCAAATTAAAATTTTTTTTTTGTCGATTTCGGAAGAATGGTTAATGGATATTCAAGTTTGTTCGATTTTTTGTGAAACAAGACTAACCCTTAAAAAATCGGTGTGCAAAAGTTCGAATTAAAAATACTTTGGCATGTGTGTGTAACCCCAAAACAATCAAAAACACCCAAATTTAAACAAAAAATGTTTTTTGTGGTTTCGTTTCTGGCGAATTTGGCCATATGTAGAGATGAATACGACTCGTTCGACGAAAGTGTCAAGTAATTTAAGATGGTACGATATGCGTTTCGCAACCGACAGTCGACCCCTGACTTGTGATTTGTAACGCGTTGCCATTGTGTATCAGTACAAGTGTGGAATCTTCTGCATAAACGTAAAATTTTCAAAGTGAGTTTAACACCTGCTGATCAGAGTTGCTTTTTTGGAAAATAGTATCATTTAGCGCCGAGTTGCATTCGATTGCGTAAAAAAATTAGTAGTAAATAAAGGGGTAATAGTTCTCTAAATTTATAAAATAAGGTGAAAAATAATGGTTGAAAACTTCTTAAGTCTGGTTTTCATTGGGTAAAATTTTGATCATTTCTATCGACTTTATCGAAATATGCGGTAATTGTCTACTTTAGCTGTCAACTGCTAATATATTAGCTAAAATTATGGAAGGGGGCTAGAAATATGGGGTTTGGCCTCAGGATCACGAATCCGGAAGCAATTTTTTAATTTTTGGTTTCAGTGAAAAGTTATGGTCAAAAAACCGAAAATTGACCCGGGTTCGATACCAAAATTGGGGCGGAATCCATGGTATTTATGTGCAGAACATCTTTCTGAGCTGGTTGATATGATCAACGTTCTCTGGTTGAAGTGTGTTTTGACATTTCTTTCAAAGCTACATTTCACCAGAGAACGGTGATTATAGAGAAGCACCAACACGCGAAGCATTGTGAACCAGTAGACTGTCAAACCACGGGCAGAGAACGTTGATATGATGAGAAGGTCCAACAACGAATTTCCGTGTGAACTGTCAAATCTTGTCAAACCACGGGTAAGGAATTCGCTGCGGGCTGGCTGGTTGGGCATGTTAAGTTAACAGAATTTATTGAATAAATGTTAACTTTTACAGAAATAAATGTTAGGAAAGTTGACTTAACAGCATTGAATGTTAGAAAATCTGTACGAATGCTGGATTTCTTTTGGTTTCATCATGTGAAATATGCAAAAGGAATTTGCACGTATCACATGATTTTATACAAAAGAGATTTGTATGCTTAGGTAGTACAGAAGCTATTGAACTTTTCAAATATTAAAAAAATTATGTAATAAACAGCAAAATGTATGTATGTAGATCCCTTTTTAAATGTCCATTACATATTTATTAAAATATTTATATGCTTATAAAAATATTTACAAAAATTTCTCAAATGATAAAAAGCGTTTTGCCGACGGCAATTACGCCAAAATCACAAAATGCACATTTGCATGAATTTAGGTAGATATGAATTTAAATAAAAGTTGGCTAAATTTATATTTTAAGCTATAAAATGCATATATGTAATAAATGATTGGTTTCATATGAATTTTAGTAAAAATGTTTTAGCATGTTTAATTTATTAATAAATTGTTAATAGTCGAAGACCACCTCAATTTTGATTCACTTCACATCCACCTTAGCATCAACAACGGTAGAAAATTTTTTATCTATTATTCGACTGGTAAAAAATTTTCTAAGTTCGTAAATATAATGACCAATAACAATAACTAAAATATTATTTTATAAAATTATTTACAAAATTTATTGTAAAAATTTGAGAAATAATCAATTGTATTTTTTTTATTAATTTATTTATCCCATATTTTCGTAAAATTATTTACAAACATTTGTCCAAATGACCTAAGCGTTTTGCCGACGGCAATCACGCAAAAATCCCAGAGGGTATGGTAGGTAGGTATGTATGTATATGAAATATGTAGGTCACTACATATATGTGAAAAACTGATTTTATATCTTTTTTGGTATCTGTGTAAATATTTTGCATTTAGAATTGAAAAAAAAAAAAATCAATTACATATAATAATTGAATTAAAAACAAAAAAAAAACATAATAAACATGTAAAAAACATAAATCTCCCACGCCACCTTGAACCTGCGCACTTTCGCTTCGCAGTCCAGATGTTTATCACCTGAGCTATTGAGACTTCGGAATTGATAGTAGCAAATCGTACACTTAAAATTAATTACCATATGCGCGCGAAATTTGTCGTGGAAAGCGAGGGGCGAATTTTTAAAAAAGGACTTTAAGCTGAATGATCGAAAAGACTTACTTTGTCTAGACTCAAAACCAAACTGAATTCTTTTCTTTATTGAATATTAAAAGAAAGTTTAAATGTACAATGGTAAAAATGCTTATTGCTAATTAGTGTGAAATGTTTACTTAAATTTACAATGCTTAGCTAGACTATAATTTTAATTGGGTTGGATGTTGTTTGCTATTGCATTATAGTTAACAGAATTGGAAATATTAAATGTTGTTGACTCTACGTTAATTGTTGGAACGGAAGTTACTTTTATTTATTTGTTATACTTAGTATGAATTTATCTATATCGTCTGGTGCTGAGTCTGCACTTACATAAGTTGACGATTTATTTGTTATTGGGGGGTTATTGGCATTATACATAACTACTCCCCCTTTTAGATTAGAATTCTCCTGGATTCTACTGTTTAATTGAATTTTTATATATCTGTGTTTAAGTACAACAATCAATACTAGAGTTATTATGAGAAAAAAAATGGCTACGTTGCATATATAAGATATTTTACTATGATATTTTAAATTAAAAATTCTTTTGACATTTATTTTGCTTTCTTCTACTACTTCATCAAATGTAATTTTTTTTTTTGAAAAATTTGTATTTACTTCATATTTCATGCTTACAATATTTTCTTGTGAATCTTCAATAGAATTTAAAAAGTAGTAATCATTGATTTTGATTGAACAATTCGTGTACATTATCAAATTATTGCCATTTATTAATATTTCATCTTCCGTACATGTTTGATTTATTAATAGATTCTCTGCGTTTTTAACAATTATTTTGTCTATCTCTAATTCTATAATTTCCAGCTCCTTATTTTTGATTGTTTGACATGAATTCTTTATTACGCAATTTGTTGTTTGTTTCATAGTTTTTAATTGCTTATTTTCTTCAAATTTATACATTTTGTTATTATATTCAAATATTTTTTCAATATTTGAATCTATTTCATTATGCTCTTTATTGGGTATTGGAATGATGTATCTAACTTTAACATTTACAAAATTTGTTGGTACTTTGATTCCAAATATTACATATGTGTTATTAAAAATCTGTAAATTTCCGAGGTCGTTTAATGTTGCATGGGTGAACGTTATGTAAATGTTAATGGGTTGCTCCTTATGTCTAACTGCTTTGTAGTTCTTAATAAATCCCTCTCTCCTTTTTTCGACATAGTTTTCTCTTTTTTCATTGACCCTAGCAATATTTTTCTTTTTGACTGATAGTAGGTTTTTCTTAACTAAATTCCGATCTACTTTATTCATCTGTACTTCGTTTGGTGTGCATTTTATCGTGGAATGGAACCTATCATTATAATTCCTAATAGCTTTGTGCATAAGTTGTTTTACTGTTAATTCTTTATTCAATTTATATAGAATTCTAAATTTTTCTGCTATTGTATTATGGAACATTTCTATATCGGAATTTCCTGTATGACTGTTGGGTTTTGTTAAATGAATTTCGACATTTTCATTGTCCAAAAATTCTTTTATTCTCAAAGTTTTAAATTCATTATCCGCTACTATTTTCCTTGGTTTCCCTAATTTAGAAAAGTGGTCTTCCAGTTGTTCAATAATCGTTACCTGATTTCTATCATTTAGTGGGTAGGCTGCACCAAATTTGGAAAATTTATCTATGACTGTTAAAAAATTATACCCTTTTATAACGTAAGTGTCTACATGAATAATGTCATTTTTTTCTGTTGGGGTTTCAGTGAGATTAAACTTTGGTTTAACTGGATTTCTATCGTATTTTACTTCCTGACAAATGTCGCATTGGTTAATTACTATTTGGATAAGTTCCAATAGTTTAGGATAATATATTTTATTTTTTATTTGGTTGTATGTTTGTTGTATACCTGAATGAAGGCTTTCTCTAACGTGATATAACGATATTTGTTTTACTGCTTCTACTTCTGTTTCTAAATCCTGTGCTCTCATTGTGCACTTGAAAAATTTTATATTTGAATCGTTAGAAAACATTGAAATTAGTTTTTCCTGCACTATATTGTAGCTATGCTCAGAAATTTCGGAATATATACCTATAATCCCTTTTGTGATATAATTTCGGAATATTTCTCCTAATCTATCGAAATCACTTTCTGCTATAAAAATTATTCTTTTTCCATGTAAACTTTTAAATTCTTCTACTTTATTATTGGTCAAAATTATTTGTATTTTATATTTATTCACAATTTCTTCTTTAATAAAAAAATGGTCCTGAAGGTTTTCTTCTGCTGAATGTATTGTTGCTATGGTTTCGTTATCTTCTAAATTATTTTCTTCATTTATACCTAATTGTAAATAATTTTGATTTAAAACAGTAATTTTGTTATCCTTTTCATGACAATTTACTTCTTCCGCGTTATTTGTATTATTTTCTAGTCTACTTAAAAAATCTGCTACTTGGTTTTCTTTTCCTTTCAGATATTCTATTTTAAAATCGTATTCTCCTAACTTTAGAAGCCATCTTTGATGTCTTGGTTACATATCCTTTCCTTTATATTTGGTATGAAGAAACTTTATTGGTTGGTGATCAGTTAAAATTGTAAACTTTTTTCCGTATAGATATGGTCTTAAGTAGTTTACACTCCATATAATGGCTAAAAATTCTTTGTCCGTAGCGGAGTAGTTTTTCTCGTGGTTATTAAGCGTCCTTGAAATGAAACACACTGGGTGTCCGTCTTGTGATAATACAGCGCCTAATGCATAGTTTGAAGCGTCAGTTGTTAATGTAAATGGTTTGTCAAAGTTAGGGTATCGCAAAACTGGGTGGGTACTAATTAAAATTTTTAGTTTTTCGAATGCTTCTATATAAGTTGGGTCCTTTAAATTAATTTTTAAATTTTTTTTCAAATATTTCGTTATAGGTTGGGCTATCTTTGCATAATCTTTAATAAATTTTCGATAATAACCCGTAATACCTAAGAAACTTTTTATTTGTTTTTCTGTTTTCGGCAATTTTAACGTTTCTATTACTTTAATTTTATCCGGGTTCGGTTTTAGTCCTTCTTCTGTTAAAATATGTCCCAAGAATTCCGTCTCCTTTTTCATAAAATTACATTTGTCTATTTGCACTTTTAAATTAGCCTTTTCTAGGACTTTGAAAATTTCCGTTATTGTTTGAACATGTTCTTGTAGGGATGTACTAAAAATTAAGATGTCATCAAGATATACTACGCATGTTTTATTAATAAAGTCCCGTAAAGTTTCGTTCATCAGTCTCTGGAATGTTGCAGGTGCGTTTTTCAGTCCGAATGGCATTCTAATAAATTCATATAGGCCATGTGGTGTGGCGAATGCCGTCTTTTCCCTATCTTGTTCTCGTATTAGGATTTGATGATAACCCTTTGCTAAGTCTAGTGTTGTAAAATATTGGGCTTTTCCTAACTTGTCTAAGATTGACTCAATGTTTGGAAGTGGGTATTTGTCGTCTATGGTTACTTCATTCAACTTTCTGTAATCTATGACAATCCTGTATTTTCGTTCTCCTGAATTATCCATTTTTTTTGGTACAACAATTAATGGGCTAGAGTATCGTGAATGACTTTTTCTAATAATCCCTTGTTCTTCCATTTCCCTTATCTGTTTTCTAACCTCTGCTTCATGTTGAGGGGGATATCTGTATAATTTGCTGTTAATTTGTTCGTCTGTCGTAGTCCTGATTTCGTGTACAACCTTCGTTGTGCTTGTTAACTGATCACCTTCCTTAAAAAATAAGTTTTTGAATCTTTTTATAATTTTTCCTATCTCTTCTTTTTCTTCTTTGTTTAAATGCTCAAGATTTATTCTGCTCCAGTCAAAATCTTTTGCTTCTAAGGTCTGAATTTCAAGATTAGCATATGGATTGCTTTCAAAAAAAGTAATCTTTTCATTAAGTATTATACATCCATCTACTAAATTAATTGTTGTATTAAAACAATTCAATAAATCAATTCCTATAATAAAGTTATATTTTCTTCCTTTTAATGGAGTTACTTTCCATTTAATTTTTGCATAATTTGGTAGGTTAAATTCCCTAGGTGCTTCTGTTAGTACTTCATATCTAATTATATCATTTTTCGTTATTGTGCTAAACGCAATTGGTTTCTTTAATAAAACTTTTTCAAAATCCTTTATACCGCTATCTATTAGGCTTATACTTGCTCCTGTGTCAATTAGAGCTTTATATTCATTTTTTCGAAACCTGAGTTTTATGGTGGGAAGACAGTCCGAGCTGGTCCCTCGAAAAAATTCTGCTCATCTGCATTTTGAATTTGATTAACCTCGTTTTCATAATATTCATAATTATTCAATTCTTCCTGATTTCTTTCTTTTTCATAATATTCGAAATTATTAATTTCTTCTTTTCTTTCTTTTTTATAACATTCACAATTATTTAATTCTTTTTTTCGTTCCATTTTTTCTAAATTATCAACCTCCATAGGCTCCGCACGGTCTTGCCTAGGTTGATTCCAGCGATTTTGGCCGGAATTTGGCCTAGGGTGTCCTACCTCTTGTGGGCCCCTATGATATTGACCTGAATTATTTTGATACCCTTTATTTTGGTAATTATATTGAGGACTCTGCCTCCTTTGTAATGACATATTTTCTCTATTCTGATATACATTTTGTTGATTTTGCTTCACTTGCCCTGAGTTACCCTGCCTATTAAAGTATGCTTGATTTTGCTTAACTTTACCTGAATTTTGTTCCATATTTTTACTATTGAACTGTGGGGTTTGATTGTAATTCCTAAAGTCAGTACTCTGATTTCTCTTTGGCCATTCTCTATAGTGTGGTTTTTCTTCCCTTCTATTTATTTTTCGGTATTCTGGCCTTATGCAAGTATCCTCGAATCTTCTTTGGTTCATAATTGATATGATTTGGCTTAGATCTCTACAATCATAGATTTTGTCTAATAGGGTCCCTTGTGTCATTTCTTTTGTTGTGTTCACTAGTAAACTATCTATGTTTGTAAGATCAATGCCCTGACCTCCCCTATAGTAAACAATTAACTCATCTGACTTGTACTTGATTTTTTGGATCTCTATCGCTAGTTCACTTACCGAGTTTACCCTCAGTGACGTAATTTTTCTATAGATCTCGTGTGGCTCCGTGTCTGGTTTGAACCGCATTTTCAGAGTTTCCTTTATGCACCTCCAGTCATCTGGTTGTGGGATGTTTATAATAGCATTTTTCGCTTCACCTTGTACCACCTTGTAGAATATCATTCTTGTTGCTTCTTTCTTTAAGTCGTCGTCTGTTATTGTAGACAGTAGGTACTCACTACTGCTGAAAAATGAGTTAACTGATACATCTCCGTATCCTGTGAAGATTGGTAATTGGGCTATGTTTTTGAATAGGCGATCTGTCCTGTTGTAATCAGGAGTTTGTCTGCGCTGTAACTCAATATAGGTGTTTCTTAGTTGTTCTAACTGTTGCTCCCTCCTGGCGAGCTCTTCCACCAATTCTAAAGGCGGAATTTGAGGTTGGTCTTGAGCCATTCTCCTCGAATCAAATTCTTGCTGTCTTCTCGATGTAATTTTGCCTCTTACTTTGTGGGTGGCGGTTTAAATTTTGTATTAAACCACTGCACTGCCAATTTATTTAATTTCAAAATTATACGATTATGGGTGGCGGCTTAAATTTTGTATTAAACCACTGCACTGCCAATTTATTTAATTTCAAATTTATACGATTATGGGTGGCGGCTATAATTCAATATTATGCCACTGCACTGCCACTTTTTGTAGAGTTTGTTTCAGTTTTTGTGTATAGCTGTTGGTAGTCACTGTTGCACTTGCTGACACTCTTTTTGTTTTTTTTTTTTGAAATTTGTTCGTATCGCGATCCTTTTCTTATTAGAGAAAGGACTAGAGACTGCGCCAAACTTGTCGTGGAAAGCGAGGGGCGAATTTTTAAAAAAGGACTTTAAGCTGAATGATCGAAAAGACTTACTTTGTCTAGACTCAAAACCAAACTGAATTCTTTTCTTTATTGAATATTAAAAGAAAGTTTAAATGTACAATGGTAAAAATGCTTATTGCTAATTAGTGTGAAATGTTTACTTAAATTTACAATGCTTAGCTAGACTATAATTTTAATTGGGCCGGATGTTGTTTGCTATTGCATTATAGTTAACAGAATTGGAAATATTAAATGTTGTTGACTCTACGTTAATTGTTGGACCGGAAGTTACTTTTATTTATTTGTTATACTTAGTATGAATTTATCTATATCGTCTGGTGCTGAGTCTGCACTTACATAAGTTGACGATTTATTTGTTATTGGGGGGTTATTGGCATTACACATAACTCGCGGCTGCGATTGGCCAATACAACAGCATACAATGCAATACAAAATGTAAGCGATATAAGTGCACATTGGGGTGGCCCATATTTTATGGGAATGTAATTTGAACATCAAATTTCCTAAACTTCAACGATGCATCGATATTACTAAATGATTGAACGATACAAAATTGAGTCTTAACCGAAATGTGGAAAATGCGATTTCGTGTCGTGTTCGTGCTTGTTTGTGCTAAGTTTAAAAAAAACCTGAACTCCTATCTGAACGAAAACTCAATAAATTTTTAGCTGTGATAGGTTGTTTTATAATGAAATTCTCAGATAGAGCGTTGCTGAAAAAATTCTGAAATATCTTAGAGTGGGTTGATTTATAGGAGGGGAAAAAATCCGAAAAATTGCCAGTGTGGAAAATAGTCTACAAATCAATCTGATAAACTTTCATAAAGAAACTAGTATACTGTTATTTTTCATATTTAAGTTAAGGCGTGTCGTACGCCTTACCTATTATCAGTTTTAGGTAAGCAACCCGCACTTTCACCCTTATTGGACAACCAGTCCAGTTACGATAAAAGTGTATTTGCTGAAATTCATACACTGCTGAAAAATTGTACATCTGATTATCAGCACACCCTAATATGAATATGCTCTGCTACTGCGATCTACTTTTGGGCATCATAAGAATTCTTCTTCTTCTTCAGAAAGTAAAATCGAGCCCACCGTCGTCATCTAAACATGTAAAACGCAAAAGACGGTAGCTGCGCAAATTGGCTAAGAATGTTTCGAAATTTATATGAAAAATTTATTTCAGCATATATTAGAAAAATTTTCTTTTACCATATTTTCTATAATAGACTGGAACTTTAGTTTCTGCCTAATGGTTGCTCGTTTTTGTCTCAATTTTGGAAAATTTTGAATATATTTTTGTTTACATAGGTATTAATTTGATTATTTTACCTATAAAGGCCTATATTTTTCTAGGTAACTTGCCCCGGTAGGTGGACGTGGGGCTATCCATGGTGTAGATCAGCATTATTCCCAACATACAACGCAGGTCGACTTCAAAAGAACATAAATGTCTACTTTTTACTAAAATGGGTTGCGCAATTTAGCGAGTTGTGCGTCACTTTACACTTTACTAAAAAACGAATACCCCTAAAATGATTGAAGTTGGAAATCAAGATTTTGTTAAATTTTAATTTTTGTCGATTTGTTGGAGAGCTATGTTGCCAAATTTCATTTGAACTCCATCGACAAAAATTTATGAATGAATTTGTTATTGTTGCATTTAAGAAGGTAGATTTGTATGACATATTTCGCGCGTGTGTATGTAGGAATAGTTTTTGGATAGTACAATCAGCAAAGGGGTTAGCGCGGAGATGTATGGGTAGGAGTATGGAGTTGTATGGTTGTGGGGTCGTGCGCGTTTTGTTTGTTTTGAAGCTTTTGGACAGTACAAGCAGCAAAGGGGTTAGCGCGGTGCTGTATGGGTAGGAGTACGGTATTATGTATGGTTGTGTGGTTGTGCAGAGAAGTTAGGCAGCAAAGGGGTTAGCGCGGAGATGTATGGTTTTGTTTCTTTTGATGCTTGGAGGTTTGCTAGTAAAATTTCTTGCATTTTTATTCATTCAAAGGTAGGTACCTAATATCCCTGATCGTATTTCCTTATTTTTAAATGAAGTGTGAAATATGCACATTTGTACTACAAAAAATAAAAATAAGTTTAAATAGGTAGGTACCTACGTATGTAGTTCAGAAAAAAGCCCCGAAATTACCTAAAAGAGTCCAGAAATGTTCGAATAAAAATCGAAATTTTAGGTAGGTATTCGTTAGTTTTTTTTTAAATAATTAGGTATGTATAAAATATGTACATGGGAGGCAAAGAAGGAAGAGAGACGCCTTTTCAGAAAAAAGAAAAGTGAGGCCGAAAGGCGTGAGTGTGAGGAGCTTGAGATGCTGGCTGGCAGGAATGATGCCCGAAAATTCTATGAAAAGATCCGGCGGATGACGGAAGGTTTTAAGACCGGGGCAAGCTCCTGTAAGGACAATAATGGCGACCTGGTAACCGACGTACAAAGTGTACTTAAATTATGGAGGGAGCACTTCTCCTCACTGCTAAATTGCGAGGGAGACGTCGAACCCGATACCCCAATCCCTGACGATGGAAAAGTCGTCCCACCACCTGACTATGATGAAGTGAGGATAGCTATATCCCGGCTCAAAAACAACAAAGCGCCTGGAAAAGACGGACTACCCGCCGAGCTGTTCAAAACACGGAGGCGAAGAGCTGGTAAAAAGCATGCATCAGCTCTTTTGCAGAATATGGTCAGACGAATGTATGCCTCCGGATTGGAATTTAAGTGTGCTTTGCCCAATCCACAAGAAAGGCGATCCCGCTAACCGCACCAACTACCGCGGAATTAGTCTTCTTAATATTGCATATAAGGTTCTTTCTAGCGTGTTGTGTGAAAGGCTGAAGCCCATCGTAGACAAACTGATTGGACCTTATCAGTGTGGCTTTAGACCTGGTAAGTCTACCATCGACCAGATTTTCACGATACGCCAAATCCTGGAGAAGACCCATGATAAAAGAATCGACACACACCATCTCTTTGTCGATTTCAAAGCCGCTTTTGACAGCGCAAAAAGGAGTTGCCTGTATGCCGCCATGTCTGAATTTGACTTCCCTGCAAGGCTTATACGGCTTTGCCAAATGACGTTGAGCAATACCAACAGCTCCGTCAGAATCGGGAAGGACCTCTCTGAGCCATTTGAAACCAAACGAGGCTTCAGACAGGGCGACTCCCTTTCGTGCGATTTCTTCAATCTGATGCTGGAGAAGATAATTCGAGCAGCAGAGCTAAACCGCAATGGTACAATCTTTTACAAGAGCGTGCAATTGCAGGCCTATGCCGATGATATTGATATCATTGGCCTTAACAACCGCGCCGTAAGCGCTGCCTTCTCTGGACTGGATAAGGAAGCGAAAAAAGTGGGTCTTGCCGTGAACGAGGACAAGACGAAGTATTTGCTGTCATCAAAGAAAGAATCGGCGCACCTGCGCCTTGGCAGCCATGTCATTGTTGATAGTTACAAATTTGAAACTGTGAGGGACTTCGTCTATTTGGGAACCAGTATCAACACCGAAAATAATATCAGTCTAGAAATCCAGCGGAGAATCACTCTTGCCAACAAGTGCTACTTTGGACTGAGTAGGCAATTGAGAAGTAAAGTCCTCTCTCGAAGAACAAAGATCACGCTCTATAAGTCTCTCCTGTCCTGATGTATGGCTCAGATTCATGGACAATGTCAAGAGAAGATGAGATGGCCCTTGGAGTATTTGAGAGAAAAATTCTCCGGAAGATTTATGGTCCTTCCCGTGATGCCAACGGCGAGTATAGAAGGAAATTTAACGATGAGCTGTACGAGCTCTACGCAGATCTAACCATAGTCCAGCGAATTAAAGTCCAAAGACTCCGCTGGCTGGGCCATGTTATGCGAATGGACAAAGAAGCTCCAGCACAGAAGGTTTTCCAATCGTCGCCTGAATTCGGCAGCAGAGGAAGGGGGAGGCCTCGACTGATTGGGGTTTCCAATTGGCGTCCGTTATCGCTAAAAAGGAATGACTGGCGTGCTTTGATACGAAACGGCCAAAATCGCTTAGGCGGTTAAGCGCCAATAAATGATGATGATGATAAAATATGTACATATATACCTATGGGCAAGTGGGGTGGTAATTGGCATACTTTTGAAAGAGTTATGTAGGTACATTTGTATGAAAATACATAAAATTTCTTCATGAGCTAAAATTCCATTAGCATAAAAAATAAGAAGGGCATCAGATGAGATATTTCCTATATAACCAAGAAAACCCAAATTTATTCATTTTATTTATTTATGAATTTCCAAATAAGTTTTTAAAAAATTTATTATTAAATATGTGTATATTAATTTTTTTCATCATTTTGAAATTTTACTATCATATCATTAATATCATACATATGATATCACGAAATGTTAGTAAAATAATTCAGAGATGGTTTCCCATGTTAGTACAAAAATTCCATTTGTGAGCACAAGAAATCTGTTATTTACGCTGATTCCCTATGCACGTACAAGAGCTCTGTTAACGTGCTGTTGAATAAAAATATCTCGGCGAATTCCTTACCCGTGGCTGCATGCCGTGAGAGCGACAGAGGGAGAGGCAGCTCGCGTGTTTGCGAAAGTGGCACAAAGAGGAGATGACGATAGATAAACGCTTCGAGAACACTGTTGCACGAATAAACCAGAAAGGTGTAGACATTTCTAGGTTGTGAAGCTGCTGTTTGCTAGGGTATATAAACCGCGCAAAGACAACGCAAATCAATCAGTTTATGTTGAAGTGTTGTACAGTGAAGAACTGAACAGTGAATTAACCCGCGATATTGTACTACGGTTTTTAGTACTGAATAAAGCGTACTACTTATTAAGCAGAATCGGAGTGTTTTATTTAACGTACAGTGATCGAACTCAGGGAAAATAATCAAGGAATCATCGAATTAGTCACAATAGCATATTCAACATCTGTTAACATTCTCGCCCAATCAGAATGCTGAACCACTTCAGTAATCTTGGAAAGCATAGACTTTAAAACTCGATTTACTCGCTCAGCTTGTCCGTTGGCCTGTGGAGAAGCTACAGCAACTTTAACATGCTCAATATTGTTCTTTTGCAAGTAAGCACTGAATTCTAAAGAAGTAAAGCAAGTGCCCCGATCACTTACAATACGTGTTGGGCGGCTGAAATAGTCAAAATACTTATCTAAACAACAACAAACTTCTTTAATGCTAGTTGAGTTAACGGCATATACACAGAGCCAAAAATGCCTAATAAAATTAATAAGATTGTCTTCATGATCAGCTTTTGGGCAAAGGGGTAGTCACAACGGTGCAAACGAAGAAAAAACTGTAGGGAAATCTTTTTGGTTTTAAGATTATTAGTATACGATGACCGGATGGTTAGCAGCTGGGTTTAGCAATCGAAAAATTGTAAGTTCGATTCTCTCTCTTTTTTTCCTAATTAGAAATGTTAAAAAGAAATCTTCTTAAATATATTTATGAGATTTTCCTTTGGAACATTAACAACTATACACATATCAGTAATTAGACGCTAGCAATCAAAAGTGAGCGATGGCCTGATGGTTAACAGCTGGGTTTATCATTCCGAAAATTGTAATTTCGATTCTCGGTGAGGGCGATATCATTTTATTTTTCATTTAAAATATTAAAAAGAAAATCTTCTTAATAAAATTAAAAAGACGGTCTCTACAATAATAAAAAGTACATCTTCTTGAAGAAAATCTATAGAGATATCTTATGACTTTTGTTCTATTTTATTAGGCATTTTTGGCTCTGTGTAGCTTTACAAATTTCGTAAAACTATCCACAACAGCCAAGATATGCTTCCGTTTGGAAATAACACAGGGAAGTGGCCCAAAATGATCGATGTGCAATGTATCGAACGGAATAGGTTTTTTCGAAATATTATGCAACTTACGGCTCTTAGTATGAGATGGGACAGAATGCAGAAGACACTTTAAACAATTCCTAATGTAAGCCTCTATTTTCGTTTTCATAGAAGGAAACCAATAATGAAGGAGCAATTGGTCAACACATTTATTGACGCCCTGATGACCTATATTTTCATGTTATGCGTAACATTAACTTCCATTTCTTCCGGGACATAGAGTAACAGCTTGTTATGTTTATTTCTGCGGTACACTAAACCATCACTGAGCTCAAAAAACTTAACTTTTCCCTCCTCAAGCTGTGTTTTCAACTGAACTATTTTTGGGTCACGGTTCTGGGTTATCTGAAGTTGAATGTCAATATCTTCAGAATCTATTATTGCAGAAACTGGATTCCGACTTAGGGCATCTGCGTGTCCCATCGATACTCCACTCCTATGTTGAACAGTATAGTTGTAGTTCTCTAACTCCAGTGCCCACCGGGCAATTTGAGCATTAACACTTTTCTTGTTTAGCGTTAGTGTCAATGAGTTACAGTCCGTAACAATCCGGAAGGGTATACGCTCCAGATATGTTCGGAACCGACGCAGAGAATATATTATGGCCAGCGCCTCTAGCTCGAAGCTATGATAGCGAGCTTCAGCCTGTGTAGTACGTTTAGAGAAAAATGCAACAGGATGGAATTTACCATCATCCTGGCGTTGCAACAGTACGCTTCCGAAACCTATGGCACTGGCGTCGCAATGAAGCTGGGTTTCCTTGTCCGGATGATAAATAGATAATATTGGAGATTCAAGCAGTTTACTTTTTAACTCTTGAAAGGCTTAACTACACTCTGAACTAAAATTGAACTTCGCCTCCTTTTTAATCAAATCCAAAAGTGGCTTGGCTGGCTATACGTGAAAATGAAGGAATAAATCTTCGGAAGTATGAAAACAAGCCTAAGCACTGCTGAACCTCGCGCTGATTTTTCGGAGCTGGAAGGTCTTTGATGGCCTTCAAGTGTCTATCATTTGGCCTTATGCCATTTTTGCTTATGCAATAACCAAGGAATTCAATTTCGCGGTAGCAGAACTGACACTTTTTAAAATTCAACTCTAATCGAAACTGGGCCAATCTTCGCAATAATCTCTGCAGCAAAGTAAAATGCTCTTCAAGTGTTTCTGTCATTAAAGTGATATCATCCAAATATACTACAACTAAACCTTCCTCAATAAACGGTCGAAGAACGAAATTAATAAACCTCTGAAATACCGCCGGCGCGTTCTTCAGTCCAAACGGCACACAGAGCCAAAAATGCCTAATAAAATTAATAAGATTGTCTTCATGATCAGCTTTTGGGCAAAGGGGTAGTCGCAACGGTGCAAACGAAGAAAAAACTGTAGGGAAATCTTTTTGGTTTTAAGAAGAAATTCTTATTAAAAAACTATACATTTAGTACAAAGGTGTAGTTAGACGCTGGCAATTATTAGTATACGATGACCGGATGGTTAGCAGCTGGGTTTAGCAATCGAAAAATTTTAAGTTCGATTCTCTCTCTTTTTTTCCTAATTAGAAATGTTAAAAAGAAATCTTCTTAAATATATTTATGAGATTTTCCTTTGAAACATTAACAACTATACACATATCAGTAATTAGACGCTAGCAATCAAAAGTGAGCGATGGCCTGATGGTTAACAGCTGGGTTTATCATTCCGAAAATTGTAAGTTCGATTCTCGGTGAGGGCGATATCATTTTATTTTTCATTTAAAATATTAAAAAGAAAATCTTCTTAATAAAATTAAAAAGACGGTCTCTACAATAATAAGAAGTACATCTTCTTGAAGAAAATCTATAGAGATATCTTATGACTTTTGTTCTATTTTATTAGGCATTGTTGGCTTTGTGTAGGCATTTTTGGCTCTGTGTAATTCCTTCAACTGATCAATGGTAGTGGCAGGATACAATACTGCGACATGAGGTGAGTGGTCTCCTAATCCATGAATAATATGTTGCACCACTTGGTTTTCATCAATGTCTTCCCGCGAAGCGATCTCTTGCATTTGCAAAATGTACCCAATCACATTGGTTTTTGATGAGTTAAACTTCGTATTCTTCAAAATAGCAATGACTTCAGATACAGATATCTCATAGCCGAACGTTTTCAATAAATTTTGTTTAAATTCGGCAAAAGTTGTCGATTTGTCCACACGCAAAAATAGTTCTGCTTTCTTCATAAGACGTCGCACTGCTCTAAGGCGTAAAATTTCATCCGCCTCTACAGAATCGCAGACTCTTTCAAATTCCTGGAGCCATTTATGAGCGCCAAAAAGTTCGTCACCATTGAAAGGAGTAATAGCATGCTCAATATCACTGAAGCTGGCTTTACGCACAAAATGTGTTGCAGCATTGAGATCTGTAAAGTTGGTTGCTCCTTCCAGTTCAGCGAGTTCATTACGTAGCTTAACAATTTCTAAGCGTTCTTGCAGAAGCTGAAGCTCTTCATCCAAGGCACCTTCTTCATTTGCAGGATCAGACATTTCGTCGCCATTATCCTCTTGCACGTTCCCGTTCTCCATTTCGCGCAAGTTGTTTTCGCCAATCAAATTTTTTAATTGCAATACTGTGGCGGTGCATGGATATTCAACGCCTTTTTCATCCAACCAATTGGTTAAGTCAGTTCTCTTTAGTTTGTAGGGCATTTGGATCGTCAGCCCACTTCTGAAGGCTATAACAATAGTTTTTATTTAAAATAATTAGCGGACAAATACAATTTGCGGCTTTTCGATTCAAGTGGCGGCTAATCAATTTTAAAAAAATGGCGAATGGCGTTCCCTTTCTCACTCTTCCATTCTACCTTTTCGTATATTTACAAAACAGGGTTGCCAGAATGAGGAAAGTTTACGGTGTTGCCATCTTATTTATACATTTTGAATATGATTAGGATTGCCACTAAACTTACTTATTACAGCATATTTATTTCTTGAGGTAAGACGGCGTTGCCAACCATCGAAAATTGTAGTATTTTTTCTTATGAGCTGAGTATTGGCTCAAGAAAATTTGACGTGTGAAAACGTATTCTTGTGAGCGTTTTTTTATATGGAGTTTGACATTTCTTGGCAGGTGAGTAGACCGCTGTAAACGTGCAGATGCACGGCAAAGGTAAGTACATATTTCGCTAAAAATGTTTTATACATTTTTATAAGAGTAATTTGCAAAAAAATTGAAAATTTGGTAAATGTCAAAGTTGCTATTTTGAGGAACTGTGGATTGTATTGTTCGGCAAAAGAGTTCAAATATGGCCGTGTGCCAATTGGTTTAAAAAAGCAAATTTTGACAGAGCGATTGCAAATTCTGACAGTTATCGTGGTTAATATGAACGTTAGAATTTGCCCAGGGGGCTAGGTCAAAATTTGACAAGCAATAATGTGAGCACAGGGATGCATGTACTGTTGACATTCATATTATTTGACATAAATTTAGGTTCACACGTGTTATTTAACACTAAAATATAATATAATGCGAATAATACGCCATATAAATGCATGAAAAACACGTAAATTGAAAATTGATTCACAAAGCATCTGCTTTTGCACGTGCTTTTTCCATACTTCAAAATTTACTACTGTCATAATTTAACTTTTCATTTGGCACAGCAAAATGGAAAATTTTTGTACACATTTGGCACAGCAAAATGGAAAATTTTTTGTACACCATAGGAAATTTGTTTACCTCATTTTACTCTGACGAAAAATGTTTTCAATAATGTGAGCACAGGGATGCATGTACTGTTGACATTCATATTATTTGACATAAATTTAGGTTCACACGTGTTATTTAACACTAAAATATAATATAATGCGAATAATACGCCATATAAATGCATGAAAAACACGTAAATTGAAAATTGATTCACAAAGCATCTGCTTTTGCACGTGCTTTTTCCATACGTCAAAATTTACTACTGTCATAATTTAACTTTTCATTTGGCACAGCAAAATGGAAAATTTTTGTACACATTTGGCACAGCAAAATGGAAAATTTTTTGTACACCATAGGAAATTTGTTTACCTCATTTTACTCTGACGAAAAATGTTTTCGATTGACACACAGCCTATTAGTACATTTATACTGCACCAAGTTTGGCGAATTTGAATGTGTCATTTCGAACCTGTTTACCATTGTTTATCCCCTATAGTTTGGCAACTTCTTTTCTTCTTTTTACGAATTTGAGTGGAAGGCACTGGCTGAGTGACTCCAAATGAAATGGAATGAAGGAATAGTATGAAGCCCAATAAGCCATTTTGTTTGATATCAATCTGAGACGCATTTGAGATGAAACATTCAACGTCAATTCTCACTTTTTAAAAACTTAATATCAATTAATCAATCAATTAATTTTCGATTTAGTGATAAACTACCTGTAGCAGGTACACTTTTTTGGTAAATGAGTATTAACTTGAGTTATAATTAAATATAAAAATTATAATATAAATGTCCGGCAGTTTCTACCTTCACAGTTTTTATACATACGACCCCCTCTACCATTCCCTAAAATAAATTTTGTCCAAATCGTGGTACATTATTGACCCTCATTATTCACCAACGTTTGAGAAAATATTTTTCTGTGCTTATGGGGAATATGCAGTGCGTGTGTATTAGTGTGTTTTTTCGAGTTGCGCTACTATATAAGGTATACAATGCTGTTTACACTGGCAAATTTGCATTTGGCTTCACCTTCCCTGCAAGAATCTTCTACCAGAATACAAAGCCACCGAAAGAAAATGCACCACCTTGAGGTTTAAAACACATGTAGAGTAATAATAAATGAAGAATCAAGAAGGCTTCTCTCTTTTCTTAGTGGAACTGGTCCAATATCATAAAAAAATAGTTGAAATTGTTATTTAGAACTGTGCATAATGCAAAAGTTTTCACACGTTAATTACCCATTAAGGTTCTTGCTGGGCAATTCTAAATGTGGAACACAGGCAGGGTTGCTATTTTGAGGAATTGTGGATTGTATTGTTCAGCGAATGAGGCCAAATGCGATGGAATTCTAAATTGGGAAAATGAGATTTGTATGGAAAAAAGCGCCAAATTTGCAATTTTTCGCCAAATTTACCAAATTTGGTGCGGTGTAATGGCGCTTTATGATGGAATTCCAAATTTGGAAAATGAGATTTGTATGGAAAAAAAGCGCCAAATTTGGTGCGGTGTAAATGTACCACTAGCTATGTTTCTTTTCATAGAAAATGTGCCTTAGTAACAATATAGAAGGTATATATTATTATGATTATAATACATTTAATTTTATATAATGAAAAAATAACTGCTGATTTATGATAACGATTTCATTAACACATGTGGCATTTACTGCGCTAGCGCAATATCCTAGCGCATCACAACATTACCACCCTGTTAAGGGTCAATTACAGAAAGCTTTATTTTGACTTTACCTCAAACTTTGACTTTGACAGAAAAGTTCAGTATACGTATTTCAACGAAGCATGGCAAATTGGAGACCTCAAAGTTAAAGCAAGGTTAAAATTTGGCAAACTCTCAAATTTTACTTGCTTTGCTTGCTTTGACAATCAGATGTTGATGACTTTGCTTTAATTAAAAAATAAAAAGTTGGAGGAAATAATAATTTATTCATTTTTTCTCTATTAAATTAATAAATTAACCAAAACACTCTAAATGCAAAGAAATAAATAACGAAAACAAATGTATAAAGGAGAAGCGTCAAGGCGTTCATTGGAGCATACCTCTGAAGTTGGACACAAAGTTTTGAGGTAGCAAATGTCAGGCGAGGTTAACAAAGCTTTATGTATTCGACCCTTTAGTCAATCATGACCCGACACTGCGTTTTCATGCGTTTTGAACCTTGGAGTTGGTTTGAAAAAAGATCGAGAAAAATTTTAGGCAAGAAAGTATGTTAATATTTTATTTTGTTCAATATTTAGTTAAACATATTTTATTTGCTTATAATATAATTTTATATTATACTAAATTTTATTTTATTCAACGAAATATATGTAAATGGTCTATAACAGTATCGTCTGATAGATCAATATTGCTGGTAGAACCATTTTCCTGGAGCTGTTCACAGTTTATAACCACCTCTACCTCCTGACATTGTCCCAATATAGCTCCTTTGGAAAGCTTGATCGGCGATCTGAACTCATTTAGTACTCTTACCGGTATACGTCCATCTTGTATTGTCATAGCCAGTGTTTTTCCTACTAGTATATCCGTTTTTGATTTGTTTGCTGTCTCTACAACCCACAATTTGTTTGTCCCATAATCTCCTTCAATCCTTGCCCAAACCACTGCCTCCGACTTCGGTGGAATTTGTTGGCTATCTTCCACGAGGACCCGCTTACTGATGTACTTGTTCTCGTAACCAAAATTGAGTGGTACATCCATGTTCTTATAGCTCATAGTCCTGTTTTGCATGTCGATCTTGATGCCTTAAGAAATCCACACCAACTATAATCTCATCAACAATATCTGTCACTATAAAATTATGCAGTACGGTGACATTCCCAATTGCGATTTCACATGTTACTTCTCCTTGGACTTGGGTGTCCTCACCGGTCGCCGTACGCAGCTTTGCTCTATGTAATGGCCTCACTTCTTTGTTGACTAAATCGGATCGAATAATGGAATGAGATGCGCCCGTATCAACGGTCAGTAAACGCTCCTTTCCGTCCACGAGTCCTCCAACCGTAACATTACTCGACTTCCTTCAGATCTGTGAGGCAGAGATTATGGGGCATCCAATTGCGGGAGCCAGCCTACGCCCCTTGCGGCTGACTCTCTTTAGTTTAACGGTTGGTTGGATTGGGAGACTTGCTCATCTCCTTCAGCCTTGCGCTTACGTCCGCTTGCATTACTGGAATTATTGGAGCCAGATCCAGATCCACAATAACGTGCAATATGGCCAGATTTTCCGCACTTGAAGCACTTATTAGTCCCTTCATTTTTCTGTTGCTTCCCGTTTAATGCTTCTAGGATTTTGTCAATTTTCTCGGCCCAGTCTGGCGTCTCCCCTTCCACACGGTGAGCTTTGTACGTTGGTTTGCTCAAAAGCGAGGCTGTTTCTTGTGTTAGAGCATGTGATACCGTCTCCGCAAATGATCTCTTTAGATTGGCATATGTGGCTCGCTTTGTCTCCACATCACGTATTCCATTTATGAAGCTTTAGATTTTTACCCTTTCGATGTATTCCACGGGTGCGTCTGCGTTTACCAGATGGGATAACCTCTCGATACTCGATGCAAACTCCTGCAATGTCTCATTAGCCTTATGGAAGCGATTCTGTAGCTCTATTTGATGTATCTGCCTCCTGGACAAAAGATAATGCAAAGAGAGTAGACGTGATTTAGTTTCGCTGCAATAAAATTAAATTAACTTTGTGTTATACGTCACATTTAATTGTTAAACTTTGTACGGAATATTTATTAAATCATTTTCAACCTGAGTGCGCTACCCGGCTTCAAAAAACTTGCGTTTTTCTAATAATCTGCGCAATATAAAAACGCCAAAACTTACCAAAATAAACAAAACAAACAAAAAAGCAACAACAAAACATATTCTGCCAAGTTTTACCAAGGCTACGAATATAGAGAGCCCACCACCAACCTCAAGTGAGGTTTCGCGCCTTGAAGCAAAGTTGATTTTGTGGAAAGTGGAAATGATGGATCAGCTGATGAATTGTATAAAAGAGTCAGAGCAGAGAGTCGGTGAGATGGCGGCAGAGATCGCAAATTTGAAAGCTGACTACAATGAAATGGAGAACAGGGTAGGACTGGGGGAAGGTGAGTGCAGGCAGCTTCGATCTGTCGTCAAATATTTAAGAGATCAGCTGGATGAATGCCAAAATAATGCCATACTGGGTGGTATATTGGTAAGTGGAGTCCCTCAAATACCTATCGAGGATTTATCTGACGTCTTCACTAAAATATGTCGCACAGTTAATGTAAGTGTGCCGTCAATACGTTCTGCCTTCCGTATTCGGAAGCGTACCAAAGGTAACTCTCCCATCATTATGAAAATGAACTCTCCCACTGACTGCTCTGTGCTTCTCCGAGCAACTGCAAACTTCTGCAAAACTAATAAAAGAACATTGCCTCTCAATGATATAGCTCGCAATGGTAATGGCAATGTATTTGTGCATGAGTGCCTAACTAAAAGTAACCGAGAGGTGTTACAGCATGCACTGCAAATTAAAAACAAAAATTGTTTACTTCTGTTTTTTCAATACGTGGGTGTGTGTATGTGCGTACTAGTCAGGGAGTTGATGCAGTGAAAATTAGTGACAGAGAGAGCGCTGACCGAATTGCAGCAAACAATGGAACAGAAGATGAAAGCAGCACTACAGCAGCATGATAATTTAGTAATTTGTTTTGTTATGATTTTCCTTATCATATTTTTATTTATTCTTGTTTCTTCTTCCTTTTTTTAATATTTTCTCTCTTATTGCTTCTTTTCTCGTATTTATCTTCCTCCCTATACTCTTCTCAAATTTAAGATTTTTGTACTTTCTCTACCCATTCTTTCCATTTTCCTTACCTTTTTTTGCTACTGTTTGTATTTTCTACTCATTTCTTTGCGGTTTGATTATTTGTGATTCCTGTGGTTTGACATTCCGTAGTAAACATAAAAGCCGTGTTCCAGTTAGCAGTGCTCCGGATACGTATAAAGTGTTTGCATGTATGTAAATGCAAAAATTTTGTGATCTTGATTGCATTGTTGTTGCATTTGCATGAGAGGGATTTTATTGGTATCTGGATCGTTGTTATTTGGAAGATGGCAAAAGAAGTTTCTCTGTTTGCCCGGTATGTTGGATGACTATGGATTTTGTTACCGGCGCTAATGGAAATCATGCAAGCAATCAATTGGTCTGAACATAGTCCATTTTAACGCCCGCAGCTTGAGTTCGGATAAAATGGACTATGTAATGCTATGGATACACACACGGAGATTACCTCCAATAAATCTTCTTTAATCAGATCCAAATTTTACCCTCATACACACGAAATTGAAGATTAACAATCGCGCCATCTACACCTTTTTCAGTTTATATTCAGAGAATTACAATTTATATTCAGAATTTTACAATTCATATCAGAATTTTCATTTCATATTCAGAAAATTACATTTCATATTCAGAATTTTCATTTCATATTCAGAGAATTACAATTCATATTCAGAATTTTCATTTCATATTCAGAAAATTACAATTCATATTCAGAAAATTACAGTTCATATTCAGAATTAAAATTTCTTAATATGAAATTTTAATTCTGAATATGAATTGTAATTTTCTGAATATAAAATGAAAATTCTGAATATGAATTGTAATTCTCTGAATATAAACTGAAAAAGGTGTAGTGCTTTGTGTTGTATTACTTACTATTTAAAACTAGATGTCACTGGGAATTGCTTATTTTATAGCGACTCTAGTGTGCAGTAGGGTGGATCGAAAAAAAAAGTTTGTCCAGTCCACCCCTAGGATTAAAGATATTTTGAAGGCGATCCCAAAAAAAATTTTTTTTGCCACGCCCCCCCGATGGGCTATTTACTTTTTTTGACACTACGTCGCCATTTTAAGTCCGATTTTAATGAGCCGTATATCGTTGTTCATGGCTTGCCAGCCGCCACATTTCTTACCTTGATCATTTTTTACTCCGAGTTCAAATTCTAGTAGTGACTGTCGGTATCTCGTTTCACATCATACCTAAATTCCAATTTTTTTTAGTCTGTCGAAAAGGCCTTTAAATTCTGTGAAACTTTTTCTTTAACAGTGACTACTTTTGTTCATAACTAAAAAAGTTATAAAGGTTTCAAAAATCCAAATATAACTCTGTGTTAAATTTGGCAATTATGCCAAATTGTTTTTTACTAAAATTGGCAACACTGGTTACTATTACTTTTAATTAAATGTTTTTTGTTTATGCTTACTCAATTTGCTCTATGATAATATATTTATTTTTATTTTTTTTTCTCTCTTCTCACTAATTATAATTTTAAACTTTTTTTTGCTTATTTATATTATATATTATTTATATTAAATTTTGGCGGGACTCAAGCTTGCTATACTGTTCGCGACTTTTAAGCTTTGCAAATATGTATCCCATGCGCTTTTCATCTGTTACTTTATCAGCAGATTCACTCACAACACGCACAAAACGTTCCGTATTTTGGGAATGACATGGAAATTCTATAAAATGAATAATAATTTTTTATTTATTATGTATGTGTTTAAGCTTTTAAAGATTACTACCTGGTATTTCAATGATTTCATGATCCGAAAATTGATAATGTTCCAATATCTCGTCTGTATAAAAATATTGTCCCACTTTAGTATGTTTGTATATACATCAGCATCGAAATTAATTTGATGTTTTGGAACGCGGAACTCTCTAATCTTTGCGGGTGGTTTACTCCGAGCAGTCCTTATCATTTCATAGCCCTGAGATCGTATGGTTTGATCCGGATCGGTTATCATAGCCAGTTGAATATTTTCGGAATGTAAGTAATAGCTATTGTGTTCAATAATTGGACGAATTAACATTTGAATATTAAATGGTAATTCTCGAATCCAAACTATGTACTTAAAAATATGACGACTTCCGTGTATGGACTGTGGTTGGCTCTTTACGAGAAACCAGAAAGGTGCATAAATCTTGACAACGAAAGTCACTAAATTTTTCAAATTTTCTGTAGGCTGCCTCTTGGATACATAAAGGCGAAGCAATCTGGATGCTGTTGTCAACCACCGTGCTGTACTTACAGGTCCGGGTCTCTGCTTAGCTAGTTTATCATCGCAGAAACCATTGTTAATCGCTGGAACCATACGATAAAGGTACAGTTGGTCGTCGCGAATTTCCCAGTCGCCTACATTTTCTTGTATAGGTCCCATATAAATTGGCTCATAACCATTTACAACCTAAAAATATTATTTACAAATTTGAATGTTGTAAATAGATAAAAAAACTTACAGGCTCTTCGGTACATGACAGTAATTGAGATCCCAGTTCTGTAGGCCAAATTCCTGGACCTAAGTATCTGCTTTCCAAGCAAATTGGTCAACAAACCTTTGAGTGGTAGCTCGTTGAAATGAAACAGGCAAATATTCCACTGTAATGGACGTTGCAGGTATCGTTCTATACATGCGTTTACTCCTGACTTGTAACCTGTATTTACAGCCGTTCCATCGCAATTGATTGCAACTAAGTAGTCCAGCGAAAAGCCTTTTGAATCTAAGAAGTTTACAATGGCTTTTTGAATTTCTACCCCAGTACCAGCTGTAGGAGTTGTGTAGCCGATGAATGTGGATTCAGGCTCTTTAATAATTGTTATATGTTCTTCAAATATTTTAGGAGAACGTCCTATACTCCCAGATGCTTCTTTTTTTAATGTTGCATCTTTTTTTCCATCATAAGATATGCTTTGCATCCAACTTCGCTAGTAGATGCGGCTTGGACTTCTGCTCTAAATTTGTCTCGCTCTCTCCGGATTTTATTTGTATCAATAACGAGATCGTCTAAGAAACTCAACATTCTTTCACTAATGCCTTCATAATCTTTGCTCGCTTTTCTAGCAATCGAATGTTTTAAATCTTTTATGAATGTTGTTGCAAGTAAAGATCCAGTGCGATCCGAAGTATTAGTGCGATCTAAAGCTACAGCATAATTATTAAGCGATATGTTTGATACTTTCAGCTGCTCTTCGTTCGGCGATACGTCATTATTTTCATCATCAGATTCAGTTTCTTCACTTGACATCAGAAGATTTTTCAAATACCTTCTAATTGTAGTTTTACATACTATCGGAATGTTTGTATATTTCCACAACTTACAAACCATATTTGTAATCACATGCATATATTTTACTAAAGTTTGATTTTTTTAATATTTGATGCACCGTTTTTCTTTATATGTAAAAAATATTGCATCACTTGTTGGTTTGTTGGTAATTTATTTTTTTCTATATCACACGCTTCAAACGGCATTTTGTGATTTTTTTAACTTATTTTTGCTTTTGATTTTACTTCTATTCACTTTTGTTTCTTTATTTGTCTTTAAAAGACCACAATTTAATCTACGTTGTTTACTTTGCGAAAGCTGAAAACCGATTGATTAATTGCAGATCAAAGCTTTAAAAAAATGCACTCAAATGCACGCAACTATAATTTTTACATATATATAGGAAAAAGAAAGAATTTGTCATAGAGAAGACAACAAAATAAGCATGCAAATATCAGGTGATAACAGTGTTGTCATATAACAGATTGATTAAGCATAAACAAAAAACATTTAATTAAAAGTAATAGTAACCAGTGTTGCCAATTTTAGTAAAAAAAAAATTTGGCATAATTGCCAAATTTAACACAGAGCTATATTTGGATTTTTAAAACCTTTATAACTTTTTTAGGTATGAACAAAAGTAGTTACTGTTAAAGAAAAAGTTTCACAGAATTTAAAGGCCTTTTCGACAGACTAAAAAAAGTTGGTATTTAGGTATGATGTGAAACGAGATACCGACAGTCACTACTAGAATTTGAACTCGGAGTAAAAAATTATCAAGGTAAGAAATGTGGCTTCTGGCAAGCCATGAAAAACGATATACGGCTCATTAAAATCGGACTTAAAATGGCGACGTAGTGTCAAAAAAAGTAAATAGCCCATCGGGGGGGGCGTGGCAAAAAAAAAAAAAATTTTTTTTGGGATCGCCTTCAAAATATCTTTAATCCTAGGGGTGGACTGGACAAACTTTTTTTTTGTATGGGGACCGATCCGCCTTAGTGTGCAGTAGCGGTAAATCGTAATTTTGGTAGTTGCCCATACTATTTCTAGCGGCAAATAGCGGTAAACTGCAAGAAATATGAGTTTTCTTGCAGTTTTTGTTTATTTATCTGAAGAGTGTTGCCAGTGAACATTTTGTTGTGACCGCTCAAATCTTCTTCATTTTTGGGAGTTTATAATGAAGATTATGCTCAAGTTAACTCCCAAAAGCGGAGATAATTCGGAATTTGCGCTAATGTATCAGCCGTATTAGATATATATTTGAGGAATCACTCGTAGATGTAATTTGTGTCAGCGAAACGTGATTTAGTCACAGTACTTCTGGCCTAATTTGTAACTTAAGTAATTATAATTTGGTTCGAAATGATAGAAATTGTGGAAGAGGGGGTGGGGTGGCAATATACTGCAAGAAATCTCTTAGCATTAAGCCTCTATCTATATCTGCTGACACTGATGTTGAATTTACCATTGCTGAGGTTTCTGACAGTATAACCAAGGTTTTAATATCATGTGTCTACAACCCGAATAAATGCTATCTGTTAGATAGTTTTTTCGCTGCTTTATCTGTATTTTTAATTGATTATGTATGTTATATAATTAGCGGTGATTTTAATGTTAACTTACTTTCTGATGATTCCTACTCCCATAAGCTACGTGAGCAAGTTTCAACAGCAGGTTTTGAAATAGTAAACGAGATAATGCCCACTAGGTATGCCAATAATTCCAGCCCCAGCTTATTAGATTATTTTATGATTTCTGATTTGGCTTTTTTGCTCAAATTTGAGCAACTTAGTTTTATATCAGACCATGATATAATCTTTTGTACTGTCGATGTAAAATTTAATCATTCTGAACCAGATTCTTTCCTCTATCGTGACTTCCGTTCCTTAGATACAAATGCGTTGTTCAGTGATTGCTCCCGTGTACCATGGAGTGACTGTTGGTATCTGGATACAGTTGATATGAAACTTGAACACCTAAACAATTTATTGCAACAGGCTTCATGCCAAATGGAGACGATCAAAAACTGATGTCTCGTGGCTTATGTTCAGAGCTGCTCGCAATGAAGCTACTTCCTGATATATTAAATGATTTTTTTATAAGTTCGAGTGGTGGTTCTTGTCCTATCTCTAATGCAAACCTGCCTTTGGTTTCTGCATCAATTTCTGGCGCTTTTGAGTTTGAAACAGTTAGCGAGAGTGACGTGGCTAGATCTATTATGTCTATAAAGTCGAATGCAGTTGGTAACGATGGAATTTCGTTAAAGTTCGTTAAAATTCTGCTTCCTTTTATACTGAATCCTCTTACCCACATTATCAATCATTGTTTTGCAAGTGGGTGCTTTCCTGCTGCCTGGAAAAGTAGCAATAGTTGTACCTGTGCCAAAGAAACCACTCTCTGCTGATCCTTCGGACTACAGACCCATCAGCATCGTACCTTCTTTCTCGAAAGTGTGTGAATCATTAATGGCTGAACAAATTTCGCGCTTTTTCCAAGAAAATGAGTTGCTATATCCTGCTTTAGACCTAAACATAGCTGTGCCACTGCCATGATTAAAATCATGGATGATATAAGAATACCATTTAATAACGAGGACTTAACGATTCTTTGTTTGTTAGATTTTTTCAAAGGCATTTGACCTGGTCAACCACGATCTACTGTGCTGGAAGCTTCGGAACATGTTTGGCTTTACTGATAGTGCTATAAAAGTCCTAGCTAGCTACCTACAGGGTAGGGTACAGACAGTCAAAGTAGAGAAATCATTATCGCAATTTAAAATTATACAAGCTGGTGTTCCCCAAGGATCAGTTCTTGGTCCTCTGCTGTTTAGTATGTTTATCAATGATGTGTTTTCTGTTTGTGAATATGTCAATGTACACGCATATCCTGATGATATCCAGTTATACCTCTCCAATCGTATTGGACTCGTTGAAGACTTGTGTTTTAGAGTGAATTGTGATCTGAGTTCTATTCTGTGTTGGGCACAACAAAACGGCTTGTGTCTAAATGCTACAAAGTCGTGCGTTATGCCAATATATAAACACGAATTTGACATTACAAGCATACCACCGTTAATGATCGGCTCTCAATCGCTTAAAATTACAAATAAGGTAAAAAACTTAGGATTTATTTTAAACAGCAAGTTAACTTGTTGCGATCAAATAAATAAAGTAGTGAGCATTGTTTATGGTATACTGCGTAGCTTGCGGGTCTCTTCGGCGTTCACTCCACAGGAAACACGTCGGAAACTTGCAATACAGCTAATTTTACCCCATTTTACATACTCTGAGTTAGTTTACAGTAAAATTGATGCAAGCTCAGCGAATAAAATTAATGTAGCATTCAATAATGTAACTAGGTATATGTATGGTATTGGCCGATATGATCACATATCACCCTGGAGTGATAAAATTCTTGGATGTCATATTTTGAATTACTTGGCAGCGAGAAATAGCATGTTTATATATAAACTATTAGAATGGAAAGTTCCCAGGTACTTATACGACAAGCTCAAACTAACCAGGTCGCAGATAAGTAAGAAATTGATTGTTCCTAAATTTAGGTATCTAACTTCTAGCCGATTGTTTTTTATTAGTGCTCTTAGACTTTGGAACTCTATTCCCGAGTCAGTTAAGGTCGGTCTTAACAAGGGAAACTTCAAACGCGTTTTACTTAATTACTTTAGCAGTGTGGATATATCCTCCATATAGTGAATACAAATGCTCCTACTGATTTCTGCATCTTTCTTTCACTATCTCTTTCTCGATCTGTTACTACCTTTCTAACTGTTGATCTCATAATTGTTAACTTAGTTTAAGTACATACATACATAAAATTATATTTTTTTAAGTTCTTCTTTGTAAATGTAAAATATCTTTAAGTTCTTAGTTGTACAAAATTTGTTAAATAAATATGAAATAAATATGAAATATATGCTCGTTGCCGTAACATCTTTCAACGGCTCCCATCAACGCTTCATAGTTGTTTCTTTCAGCATCCGGAATAGTGTGTAAGATTTCGGCTGCAGGTTCTTTCAATGACACAAATAAAGCAGCGACTTTGTCCTCAGCGCCCCAGTTGCTCACAGCTGCTGTATTCTCAAATTGTAGCTTAAATACCTGGAAAAGAACAGATCCGTCAAATGATGCGGGTTTTACCTTGGGTGGGCTTGTTGACACTCTTGGACGATTCAGCTGCAACTCCTGGATACGGCTTCTTAACACATCCACCTCGGCCTCGACTTTCGCCTCAGCTGTATTTTTAGCTGTGATGACACATGTTCTTCCTGCTCCTCCAGCTGTAATGCTATTTTTAAAGATAGCCGGGCCTCCTGCTCCTCAAGTTGAGCTGAGATGTCATGTATGTCCTCTGTTCTTCCAACTCAGAAGTCATGTGTGTCTTCTGTTCCTCCAACTTTGATGCCATGCGTGTCTTGTTGTTCCAAATGAGATGACATGCTTGATGTTATGTTGTTTGACATCTGAGCCAAGGCAGCCAATAAAGAATTTGTGTCCACATTTACCACTGAATCCGGAGAGTCCTTTTGCTCTTCTATTTTCGTCGTTCCCTCTTCCGAAAGCTGAAAAACATGATCGTCAACGTTGATTCCCTCTGCTTCCATAGCCTCTCGCAACCGTGATTGTAGCTCTGCTTTATTGCTCGTTATTGCCAATCCACGTCGTTCCAACTCATTTTTGAGCTGCTGAATCTTCAACTCATTCAACTTTGCCATGTCCTCGTTATCCCTAAAATGTCCTTGTTATCCTTGCAATGTCCTTGTTATCCTGTATTTATTTAACAATACCGCTTTTCGATTATTTCCCTTGAGTTCGTTCACTGTACGTCAAATAAAACACTCAGATTCTGCTTAACGCTTTATTCACTACTAAAAACCGTAAAACAATATCGCGGGTTAATTCACTGTTCAGTACTTCACTGTACAACACTTGAAAATAAACTGATTGATGTGCGTTGTCTTTGCGCCTTTATATACCCTAGCAAACAGCAGCTTCACAACCAGGAAATGTCTACACATTTCTGGTTTATTCGTGCAACAGTGTTCTCGAAACGTTTATCTATCAGTTATCATCTCCTCTTTGTGCCAGATTCGCAAACATGCGAGCTGCCTCTCCCTCTCTCGCTCTCACGTCATGTATCTAAACAGCTGTAGTTGTGGTAGTGACGCTAGTGGCGGGAGATGAGCGATTCTTGAGAATATTCGCCACAATATTGTGACGAATTCGATGAATCCTCGATTATTTTCCTTGAGTTCGATCACTGTACGTTAAACAAAACACTCAGATTCTGCTTAATAAGTAGTATGCTTTATTCACTACTAAAAAAGGTAGTACAATATCGCGGGTTAATTCACTGTTCACTACTTTACTGTACAACACTTGAAAATAAACTGAATGATGTGCGTTGTCTTTGCGCGGTTTATATACCCTAGCAGACAGCAGCTTCACAACCAGGAAATGTCTACACATTTCTGGTTTATTCGTGCAACAGTGTTCTCGAAACGTTTATCTATCAGTTATCATCTCCTCTTTGTGCCAGATTCGCAAACATGCGAGCTGCCTCTCCCTCTCTCGCTCTCACGTCATGTATCTAAACAGCTGTAGTTGTGGTAGTGACGCTAGTGATGGAAATTGAGAGATGAGCGATTCTTGAGAACATTCGCCACACTGCCCTCCACCTAAGTCTCGATCAGACACATTTCCCGATCCAAATATTTCTAGCCTCTCCAGGTGAACCACCTTCATTTTGTTTCGTGGTCTTCCAACAGTTTGTAGGCGGTAGACAACATCATTTATCCGCATTATTACTTTATATGGGCCTTCCCAGTTACATTGCAGTTTTGGGGACAAACCTTTCTTTCGTTGTGGGTTGTATAACAGCACTAAATCTCCTTCTTTAAAACCTTCCGAGTTGATGGCTTTGTCGTATCTGGCTTTCATCTTATCACTCATGATCTTCCTCCGTGGTCTTACAAGGTCGTGTATTTCTCTCATTTCTTCTTCCAAGATGCTAGCCGATTTCCTGGCATTTATTCCTTCATCAGCATTTATCCCAAACTTCAAGTCAGCTGGCAACGGCAGATCATTCCCAAAAATTACTTTTGCCGGAGTCTGACCCGTTTTTTCATGTATTGCCGAGCGATATGCCATCAGGAACAAGGAGATGTGCGTATCCCAATCTTTCTGGAACTTATCCACTACTTTCCTCATGTGCTCTTCCAAGGTTCGATTGAAACGTTCCACCATGCCATCTGACTGAGGATGCAATGCAGTTGTTCGAGTTTTCCGAATATCCAATATCTTGCACATTTCTTGGAATACGACTGATTCGAAATTCCTGCCTTGGTCAGAACGTAACTCCATCGGTACACCAAACCTCGCTATCCAATTGTTAGTGAACACCTCAGCAACGGTTTCTGCCTCTTGATTTGGAATCGGGTAAACTTCTGGCCATTTGCTGAAATAGTCCATAAAAGCTAGTACGTATTTGATTCCGAGTTTGCTAGTAGGAAATGGACCAGCTACATCCATGGCAATCCTCTCAAAACGGTGCACCTGTGTTGTACTGCTTCACCTGTCCATGGCTTCTCGACTTCGGACCCTTTGCTTTGATGCATCACAGTTGGCAATCCACTCCGCGATCGACTGCCGGCAACCAACCCAATAGAATCTCTGCTTGACTTTCTCCAACGTTTTCGTGACTCCGAGATGACCTCCACTTGGACCATTATGTAGCTCATTCAAAACATCCGAGATTTTCTTCCGTGGGACAACTACCAGCTTCCGAGCACATTGACCATCTTCGCTTTCCATACTCTATGTAAGCAACCGGATACCAATTTCAGACTGTTCCACTGTGCCCAATATGACTTGGCAACAGGACTCTCTGCTGACATCTCCTCTCTTGTTGGTCGTTCGTTTTGCTCGAAACCTTGCATCACACGTACCAGATCTGGGTCCTCTAGCTGATGCTTCCTTTAGTTGATCCATGTTCCATTCGTCCGTAGATGTTATAGTCATCAGCCGCACATCTATAACATCTTCCTTGGCCTCAGCTTTCGAACAATGCTTGCATTCTAGGTTACATGGTCGCCGGGACATTGCATCAGCATTGCCGTGGTTGCTGCCTTTGCGATGCTCTATGGAAAAGTCATGTATGTATGTATGTATGTATGTTAAAGTGGCTGCCTCCGCAGTCCACGCGGAGGCTCACGTGGGCCTTAGTTTGGTCCGTTGTGATACCACGAAAGGAGCCCTAATTTCCCTTTCTGTAGATCGACCTGACCCAGCAGAAAGGTCGCATCCCCCAAAAAGTTTTGTAAGAAACCTTCTGACATACGACCTCTCCGCTGGGACGGGTCGAGGCAGGAGGCCCCAAAAACACATAAAAACCTTGAAGGGATCCGTCCGCCCGTCACCCCCATACAAAGTGCAACGTATACGTTGCAACTCTATATGGTGATGACAGACAGACGGATCCCCCAAGGTTCGATGTGTTTAGGGCCGGAGTTCATACACCCATGAAGCTAAACCAGCGCGTTTGTCTGATGTAGCGCAGAATATCATCTATATTTGCAGATTCTAGCTCCGCGAGGCATCCAAAGGAGTGTTTGCGGAGACATCGGTACCTGGTTTTCGACAGAGCGGGACAGTGGCATAGATAGTGTTGTACACTTTCTATCTCCTCCTCGTCCCTGCAGCTGCGGCAGAAGTCATTTGTATAGAGGCCCATGAGAGCGCCATGGGTTCCCATAAGACAGTGTCCTGTAAGAAGGCCCACTAGTGGGCTAATGAATAGGCGATTCAGATGAATTACCGATTGCGACCTTTTTTCGTTAAGTTTGGGCCAAATTTGCCTGGACGTTCGGCAAGTCGGCTCCATGGCCCATCTTGCGTCGGCTTGTTCTATGAACCGGGAACGCAGCCAGTGCTTGCATGTATTTAGAGGGGGGCTCACCCAGCTGCCGGAGGTGATTGTATGTAGACAGGTGCCCTTCCTTGCTAGCTCATCGGCAGCGCAGTTACCCGATACAAAACTATGGCCTTATCGGATAGCTTATTTAGAACTTCCCTGCACTTAATCGCCACTAGTGACGACGTCTTACTACTTTGCAGGGATTTTATGGCAGCTTGGCTGTCGGAAAAAATGGAGATAGAGTTAGTCACTGGCAGGTTAGTCAGAGAGCGAGCAGCTTCCCAGCGGAGCTATAAGCTCAGCCTGAAAGACACTGCAGTGGTCTGGAAGGCGTAAGCTCATATTAATGTCGAGCTTACTTGAGAAGATTCCACTGCCGACTTTGTTGTCTAGTTTAGAGCCGTCCGTGAAAACGGAGATTTCTTGACTTCCCGGATCCACGCAATTTTTCCACTCGCTTCTCTCTGGGATCCAGGTTTCGAACTTGTTATCCCAGCAAGGCCGTGGTATTGCGTAGTCCAGCTTTAAGTAAGAGTTGGGGAGTTGCTTCAGGATTTGGGTATGCCCAAACCTGCAGTCCCTCCAGGCTTCTAGTTCGTTGAGCCTAGCTGCGTTGCAACTGGCAGTAAATTTCCCATACAGATCAGTGGGAAGAAGAAAAAGTATGGTTTCAAGAGCCTTGGTGGGAGTGGAGGGGAGGGCACCGCTAATAAGCATTGCTGCCATCCGTTGCATCTTTGTGGCTTTGGTTTTGTTAGATTCGATCTCGAGAGCCGGCCACCATATGGTGACGGCGTAGAATAGTATAGGTCGCACCACTGCCGTGTAGATCCAGTGGACAATGTAGGGCTGAAGACCCTACTTTTTTCCGATTGCCGACCTACAGGCGTAGAGCGCCATTGTGGCTTTCCTGGAGCGTTCCTCCATATTACGCCTCCAGTCCAGCCTTTTGTCAAGAATTACGCCAAGGTATTTAACCTCGGTAGAGAGTTTGATCACCCTCCCATTCAGCGATGGGGCGGTGAAATCTGGTATATTGCGTCTGCGGGTGAAGAGCACCATCTCAGTTTTTTCACTGCTGATGCTTAGTCCACATTCCTCAGACCAGGTTTTTGTTAGATTCAGCGCATTTTGCAAGAGTTCGCTAAGCACCGAAGGATGCTTGCCAGTAGCCGTCAGGGCTATGTCGTCTGCATAGGCAATGACCTGGCAGCCGGTGTGCTTTAGTCTAGATAAAAGAGTGTTCACCGTCAGGTTCCAAAGTAGAGGAGAGAGAACACCCCCTTGGGGGGTTCCTCTGTTGGCATACCTTGTACGTGAAGAATTGCCCATTTCGGAAATAATGGTTCTTCTTTGGAGAAGGAGTTCAACGAACTCCACTAGAGGCTCTTCCACTCCCAGCAAACGCAGGGAGCTCGTTACCGCTGTTGCAAGAACGTTGTTAAAAGCCCCTTCTATGTCAAGAAAAATGCCGAGCGTAAACTCTTTGAAAGCAAGTCCCTTCTCTATCCCAGAGGTGATAGCGTGTAGAGCCGTCTCTACGGACTTGCCCTTGGAGTAGGCATGCTGGCTGTTGGAGATTAGTCCTGGATTTGCCGTTCGCCTAATGTAGGCATCTAGCAATCTTTCTAGAATTTTTAGGAGGAAAGAGGTCAGACTTATAGGTCTGAGGTCCTTTGGGTTATTGCAGGATGTCCTGCCCCCTTTCGGTATAAAGACTACCTTTGCCTTGGTCCATTCCGTGGGCATATAGGCCAGGTTGAGGCATGCCTTGTAGATTTGAGTTAGCAGCGGACAAATAAGATCGCTCGCTGCTTGTAGTTCGGCGGGAAATATACCATCTAGTCCCGGAGATTTGAAGGGTTTGAAGGACCTGATTGCCCAGTTAACTCCTTTTCTGCTGACTATGTAGTCCAAGGGCCTCGACGGCCTTGGGTTAGATTGCGAGTTCGAGGGTAGGTATGGTTGAGAGGTGCTGCCCGGAAAGTGGGCCGTGACCAGGGTATCCAAGATTTCGGCACTAGATGAGGCCCATTCTCCATCAGCTGTACGAATACAGCTGAGAGGAGTAGGGTTTTTGGAGAGGACCTTACGTAGGCGATTTGCCTCCGAGACTTCCTCAATATTGCTTGTGAAGTTTTTCCAGGATTCCCTTTTGGCTCTCCTGGTTAACTTCTTAAAAGATTTTAAGGCGTCCCTGTAGGGGGACCAGATCCCTGTCTGTTTTGCCTGATTAAAGAGTTTTCTGCTGTTCTTCCTTTGCTCGGAGATTTCAGGGGTCCACCAGTACGGTTTCTTTCTACCCCTTTTTTTAATCTCCGGGCAGGCTGCTATGAAGGCAGCGTTACAAGAATTGGTGACAAGATCTACTGCTTCGTCTATCTTAGACGGTGAGTCTAGCTCACCGAGAGAAGCAAACGATATGTCTGAGAGAGGCGCTTCATCAGATCTTATCGGTAGGCAAGACCTACCGTGAGAAGCGTTTTCTTGGAGGGTAGAGGACAGGACCACTTTGTAAAGGTCCCAGTCCGTACGTCTCCTGTTCCTGTAAACCGCCATAGGCGGAGGTCGCAAAAGCAGATTAAAAGTTACGTACATATGGTCAGAGTAGGAGTTATCATCGGAAACTTTCCATTCCTTAACTAAGTCAGAGAAAGGTCCTGAAACCAGAGTAATGTCTAGAACTTCCCTCCTATTCGAGGTGACAAAAATTGGTTTGTCCCCATAGTTACAGATACAGAGGTTGTTTTCTATGATAAAATCAAAAAGAGACTCACCCCTTGTATTTGTGTCGGTTGAGCCCCATGCGAGGTGGTGCGCGTTGGCGTCGGCTCCAACGACTATCGGAAGCCCCTTGAGTTGGGCCTCCTTTACCGCCTTTCTGAGCCTATCCTGTGCAGAGATGGGGCGATCGTGCGCAAAGTATGCGGACATCATCTAGAGGGTATAGTCCTGCAGCTCGAGGCTGATACAGGTGAAGTCATCATCGCCAAAAGGAGATAGTAGAAAATAAGAAAGAGTTTTTCTGATAAGAATACATGATCTGAGTCTACCTTTTGCAGGTGGCGTCACCAGCTGGTACTCATCGGTATTCAGCCCACAGACCCTGGTACCGACGACCCATGGCTCTTGGACTAGAACGACCGCCTCCGATGTTTTGCAGAGGCGTAAGATTAGCGCAGCGGAGGCTGCCTTAGAGTGATGCAGGTTAATTTGCAGTATACGGACCATTAGGACCGTTCTGAAAACTCAGCATCGACGTCCATCTCCCCCTGCTCCGTCCCGCCCGATGCCACCACAACGATTGTATCGTCGAAGCCAACATCTGACTGGTCGGATTCCAGGAGGAGGTGTTCGTCCATGCTGGTAGAGAACTGCCCTGCCAGCTCAGATACCGAGAGTGTATCACTCTCGGACTCTGGAGCACTACGTGCTAGTTCGATATCGACCTCATGTACACTCGAGGTGTTGCATGGGGTCGTGAGATTTGCTGCGGTGGAGGTGGGTACACTCGAGGCGCTGCCCCCCTCCTCCAAATTCATCGGAGCCGACCCGATGGAGGTAGCTGCTGCCTCAGAGTCCAGCGTAACAAGTGCACTCAAGGTGTTTCCTGCCATCACATCACTCTGAAGCTCGGGCTTCGTCTCCATCTCCTCCGGCTCCTCTCTCTGGGTACCATCCCGCTTGACTTTCAACGTGATGGAGTAGAAGCCGTAGCTTAACACTCCATCACATTTAGCAAGCCAAGGGAGAGACGCCTCGCTAATGACGAAACCGACATAGCGTTGCTTCTCCCTTGTCTCGCCCACGCGGACTATCCTCCAATCGCTTGAAGGTAGTCCCGGGTTGCTTTGCGCGATGGTGCCCAGAATCTCGCCAGGCTCCGCCAGCTCGTCTGGGACCCAGGCCCAAGCTCTCGGTCTGTTTGGAATTTCTTCCAAACTGACGGCATCCAGCTTAGCCCCGGGCCACAGCTCCCCCAGCGAAGCTATGGCGAGTGTGTACAGACGGCAGGAGCGCTCGTCTGCGCAGGATACTAGTTTAATCCTGCCCTGATACCAGCCGGCATCGCGGATAATGGGAGCAGCACCCGGGTTCTTGTCCATAATGTCCTTGAACTGCCTGAGAAGGCCGTTCAGGACATCCTTCCAATTGTCCGGGGTAATGTTTCCATCCGGATGGCCGCGGTTCAAAACCGCCAGCGTGATGTTGCCCTTGGCAACCTCGTTGAACGGTTTTGTTAGGGCAGGTGGAGAAGGGGCAGAGGTTATGGGCCTATGCCTTTTAGGAACGCTCGAGGCGTTTACTATCGACCGCTGCCTTTTAAGGGCTGGCCCATCCGACCCGGTTGGCGCCGTATTGGCAGGATTGGTTGCGGTGTTTGCGGTGTTACGCGATGATTTTTCCGCAATGATTTTCCTGGCCCAGGCCAGAGAGCTTTTTTGCTCTGCCGTCAGCTTATCGCTGGGAGACTTGCCCAGTCTCTCTACAATTTTGGCGGCATTGCGTAGATTCCGCTGATTGCGGACTGAGAGGGGGACTCATTTGCTTGCCTTAGAACCCTATAGGGGGTCAGCCGGCTTGCCACGAGTTTGTTTTGCATGGGCGGGGGCATTCACTCTGTCCGTGGAGGACCCGGTGTTGGTTTCCGCCACATGCTGAGCAGAGGTGCCCGTAAGACGGGCCACCTGCGTTTGCTCAGCCGGGAGTTGCTTTCCCTCAGTGGGGCTAGCTTTGCCGGCTGTTACAGGTTCGGACTTGCCCTCAGGGGGTTTGGTCCTACTACTGCTAGCTTGCGCAGGTGGCCGAAAAGTGGTTTGAGGCCGTGCAGGCCTGATCGGTGCCACCTTAGCGGTTCCCGATTGTGGCAGGGTTTTATAAGTATTGGCCTTTTTAACGCCTGTTCCAGAGGCAGCATCTTTACCCGTGCAGGGCTCCGAGCCTTGGTTTTTATTCATGTGGAAAAATTATATAACTAGTTCGTAGGCTGCCTACTGAGATGAGACCGTTCGGCAGCCTGAAAGTATGTGAAAGGGGGATATGAAACGGTCGACTACGACAGAGCCCCATGCCGCAGCAAGTCACCGCTACTCCCGGAGGTGGACCGATATCCGGGAGGCTCCGTAAGAATACAGTCGGATACCGCTGACTGCAAACCATCCAATGGGCACGGAATCGCATAACACCCTGGATTAGGGGGGGGGGCACCATTTCATCTGGGTGTGGCCCGGTTCCCACCTTGAGGCCACGTTCAAGAATCATTTCCATATGCCAGAGCTATTAAAGAGCTAAGGCACCAATGGCACTGACTTCTGAACTTAGCTAGCACTCCCCTGCGGATTTCTGCCAGTCATAACTTTGTACTCGCTCTATCCACCGTGCCAATTGACCTTCCAGATTACGGAACTGCAAGAGCCATTTCAAGGCTGCATGGTCTGTCCTGACGTGGAATCGCTGTCCATAGAGATACTTGTGGAAATGCTTGATGCACTCCACCAATGCCAGTAGTTCTCTCCGTGTTACACAATAGTACCTTTCGGGCTTCCCAATTGTGCGGCTGTAGTACGCCACTACCTTCTCCTGCCCATCGACAATCTGTGACAAAACTCCTCCAATCGCGTAACCGCTCGCGTCTGTATCCAAAATAAATGTTGAGCCTGGGATTGGATACGCTAACATTGGGGCAGTGCACAGCCGTTCCTTCAAGGTTTGGAAAGCCACTTCATGTTCCTTCTTCCAATCAAATGACATATTCTTCCTGGTAAACTCATGAAGGCTACTGGCTACGCTGGCGAAATTCGGTACAAATCGACGATAATACGTGCACAGTCCGAGGAAACTTCGTAGCTCATGTAAATTTTTCGGTCTGGGCCGATCCTTTACTGCTTCGATCTTCTCTTTAGCAGTGCAAATTCCCTCAGTAGTAACCTTGTGACCCCAGTAACTTACTTCCTTCTTGAACAATGCACACTTTTTGGGACTTAATTTCAGACCGGCGGCAGCTATCCTTTGGAAAACTTCCCCCAAGTTCTTAAGATGTTCCTCAAAGCTTTTTCCCAGCACGATGATGTCATCCAGGTACACCAAACATGTTTTCCAATGCAGTCCTTTCAATACTTGATCCATGAGTCTCTCAAAAGTAGCTGGAGCGTTACATAGTCCAAAGGGCCGTAAATTGCCACAGCCCCTCTCCAATGCTGAAGGCTGTCTTTTCCTCATCCTCATCTTTAACCTCTACTTGCCAATAGCCGCTTTTCAAGTCCAGTGTTGAGAACCATTTCGTACCAGATAGTGAGTCCAGAGTATCGTCAATTCTGGGTAATGGATAGCTGTCCTTTTTCGTTACGTCGTTCAACTTCCGGTAGTCTACACAGAACCGCATTTTTCCATCCTTTTTCTTCACTAGCACTACCGGTGAGCTCCATAGACTAGCTGATGGTTCGATCACGCGCTGTCACTCATTTCTTGTATAATTTCTCTTACCACTTGGCGTTTGGCCAATGTAACACTTCGAGGAGCTTGGCGGATTGGTCTCGCGTCACCGGTATCAATGTGATGCTTCACTACTTTGGTCCGACCTGGTTTGGAGTCATCCTTGTCAAATGTATGTATGTATGTTAAAGTGGCTGCCTCCGCAGTCCACGCGGAGGCTCACGTGGGCCTTACTTTGGTCCGTTGTGATACCACGAAAGGAGCCCTAATTTCCCTTTCTGTAGATCGACCTAACCCAGCAGAAGGTCGCATCCCCCAAAAAGTTTTGTAAGAAACCTTCTGACATACGACGTCTCCGCTGGGACGGGTCGAGGCAGGAGGCCCCAAAAACACATAAAAACCTTGAAGGGATCCGTCCGCCCGTCTTACTTACTTACTTAAAATAGCCTTTAACAGCCTGGGCGATTTTGGCCGTCCAACATGTTACGCCAGTTGGTTCTTTGTTGAGCCAACTGGCGCCAATTGGAGACACCGCGTGATCTCAGGTCTGCCTCCACCTGGTTCCGCCATCGAAGTTGTGGTCTCCCTCTTCCTCTACTTCCACCAGCGGGTTCCGATAAGGTTCTGTGCCGGAGCGTCTTCGTTCATTCGCACAACATGACCTAGCCAGCGAAGCCGCTGGGTTTTAATTCGCTGAACTATGTCGACGTCTGCGTAAAGCTCGTACAGCTCCTCATTATATCTTCTTCGGTACTCGCTGTCGCCAACTTTTAGGGGTCCATAAATCTTTCGAAGAATTGTTTTCTCGAATACTCCCAAAGCCGCCTCATCAGATGCTGTCAGTGTCCATGCTTCTGCACCATATAGCAGGACGGGTACGATAAGTGACTTATAGAGTGTTGTTTTTGTTCGTCGAGAGAGGACTTTACTTCTCATTTGCCTACCAAGCCCAAAGTAGCATTTGTTTGCAAGAGTTTTTCTTCGATTGATTTCCAGGCTTATATTGTTGTTGGTATTAATGCTGCTTCCCAGGTAAACAAAGTCCTTTACTATCTCGAAATTATGGCTGCCAACAGTGGCGTGGTTGCCAAGACGCGAATGCGCTGACTCTTTGCTTGATGCCAGCAGGTACTTCGTTTTACCTTCGTTCACCACCAAACCCATTTTTCCGCTTCTTTTTCTAATTTGGAGTAAGCAGAAGTTACGGCGCGGTTGTTGAGGCCAATGATGTCGATGTCGTCGGCATACGCCAACAGTTGCACGCTCTTGTAATATATTGTTCCAGCGCGGTTAAGTTCTGCAGCTTGTATTATTTTCTCCAACATCAAATTAAAGAAATCGCACGATAGGGGGTCGCCCTGCCTGAAACCCCGTTTAGTTTCGAACGGCTCGGAGAGGTCCTTCCCGATTCTGACCGAGCTGGTGGTGTTGCTCAGCGTCATTTTGCATAGCCGTATAAGTTTTGCAGGGAAACCAAAATCAGACATAGCGGCATACAGGCAACTCCTTTTCGTGCTGTCGAAGGCGGCTTTAAAATCAACAAAGAGATGGTGTGTGTCGATCCTGTTCTCACGGGTTTTTTCCAAGATTTGGCGTATTGTAAAAATCTGGTCGATGGTAGATTTACCAGGTCTGAAGCCACACTGATAAGGTCCAATCAGTCGGTTTACGTCAGGCTTCAGTCTTTCGCACAATACGCTTGATAGGACCTTATATGCGATACTCAAAAGGCTGATTCCACGATAGTTGGCGCAGTTTGCGGGATCGCCCTTCTTGTGGATTGGGCAGAGAACACTTAGATTCCAATCTTCAGGCATGCATTCATCCGACCATACTCTGCACAGGAGTTGGTGCATGCACCTTACCAGCTCCTCGCCGCTGTGTTTGAATAGCTCAGCAGGCAGGCCATCAGCGCCCGCCGCTTTATTGTTTTTTAGCCGTGATATAGCTATTCGAACCTCGTTATAGTCGTGTTGCGGAACTTCAAGTCCATCGTCTTCGATTGTGGGGTCGGGCTCGTCCTCTTATCTGGATTGTTGCTCTCCTCCGTTTAAAAGGGCAGAGAAGTGATCCCTCCATAACCTTAGTACTCTCTGAACATCTGCCACCAGGTCGTCGTTGTCATTTTTACAGGAGTTTGCCCCGGCTTTAAAACCTTCTGTCATTTGTCGACTTTTTTGATAAAATTTTCGGACGTTGCTTCTGCGGGCTAGCATCTCAAGCTCTTCGATTTCACGCTTTTCCGCTTCCCTTTTCTTCGCCCGGAAAAGCCGTCTCGCTTCCCTCTTCATCTCGCGGTAGTGTTCACACACACTCCTCGTTGCATTCGCTTTTAACGTTGCCTTATAGGCGTCGTTCTTTCTTTCCAATGCGTCTTTGCACTCTCTATCATCGTACCAGCTGTTTTTTTGCACTTGCCGGAATCCAATTACTTCTTCGGCTGCGGTACGAAGTGCTCCGGAGATATGTTCCCACTGCTCATGCACTCCGCTGGGTTGAATTGTGCTCTCAGAGAGCAGGTGTGAGAGTCGTTCTGCGAAATCATTGGCTGTCTGTTGTGACTGCAGTTTTTGGACATCCAGTTTTCCTTGCGTTTTTTGTGGCGCCTCTTTTGTTGTACTTAGGCGGGTACGAATATTGGCTGCTACCAAGTAGTGATCGGAGTCGATGTTTGGACCCCGCATCGTACGTACGTCCATAACGCTGGAAGCATGCCGCCCGTCTATCACAATGTGATCGATCTGGTTGCGCGTTTTCCGATCTGGCGATAGCCAAGTAGCTTGATGGATCTTTTTATGCTTGAACCTGGTGCTGGCTACCACCATGTTTCGTGCACCGGCGAAGTCGATCAGTCTGTATCCATTTGTCGAAGTCTCATCATGGAGGCTGAACTTTCCGACAGTGGGGCCAAATACACCCTCTTTGCCCACCCTCAACTAGGCGGGCATCGTCACCTTCCCTTGTAAGGGTTCGGACATTCCACGTGCATGCTCTGATTCCATTAATCATAGTCCTAGTTCGTTTGCGGGGGTTCGTATCTAAAGAGTGAGTTATCATATCCGAGGCATGGTTGTTGGATCTCATTGCGAGCCGCTTGATCCAAGACAGACGCCCGCTTGCAGCCGCACCTCATGGTGGCAGACGCTGCTGATGAAAAAAAAATCGCCTGGCAAGCCCTTAAACCGATTATGTCGGAGTGGCCTTGTCTGGTTGTGATTCACAGTTTTGGTCCGCGGGTGGTATTTTATTTCCCACCTACCCTGTATTTCTACCGAGCATTCCCCTATCCGCCACCGGGGGACGCGCCACATGGGGGATCTGTAACCCCGCAGTAGCCCGTCCGCCCGTCACCCCCATACAAAGTGCAATGTATACGTTGCAACTCTATATGGTGATGACACACAGACGGATCCCCCAAGGTTCCATGTGTTTAGGGCCGGAGTTCATACACCCATGAAGCTAAACCAGCGCGTTTGTCTGATGTAGCGCAGAATATCATCTATATTTGCAGATTCTAGCTCCGCGAGGCATCCAAAGGAGTGTTTGCGGAGACATCGGTACCTGGTTTTCGACAGAGCGGGACAGTGGCATAGATAGTGTTCTACACTTTCTATCTCCTCCTCGTCCCTGCAGCTGTGGCAGAAGTCATTTGTATAGAGGCCCATGAGAGCGCCATGGGTTCCCATAAGACAGTGTCCTGTAAGAAGGCCCAATAGTGGGCTAATGAATAGGCGATTCAGATGAATTACCGATTGCGACCTTTTTTCGTTAAGTTTGGGCCAAATTTGCCTGGACGTTCTGCAAGTCGGCTCCATGGCCCATCTTGCGTCGGTTTGTTCTATGAACCGGGAACGCAGCCAGTGCTTGCATGTATTTAGAGGGGGGCTCACCCAGCTGCCGGAGGTGATTGTATGTAGGCAGGTGCCCTTCCTTGCTAGCTCATCGGCAGCGCAGTTGCCCGATACAAAACTATGGCCTGGGACCCATATTATACTCAGGCTGCACTTATCGGATAGCTTATTTAGAGCTTCCCTGCACTTAATCGCCACTAGTGACGACGTTTTACTACTTTGCAGGGATTTTATGGCAGATTGGCTGTCGAAAAAAATGGAGATAGAGTTAGTCACTGGCAGGTTAGTCATAGAGCGAGCAGCTTCCCAGATAGCTATAAGCTCAGCCTGAAAGACACTGCAGTGGTCTGGAAGGCGTAAGCTCATATTAATGTCGAGCTTACTTGAGAAGATTCCACTGCCGACTTTGTTGTCTAGTTTAGAGCCGTCCGTGAAAACGGAGATTTCTTGACTTCCCGGTTCCACGCAATTTTTCCACTCGCTTCTCTCTGGGATCCACGTTTCGAACTTGTTATCCCAGCAAGGCCGTGGTATTGCGTAGTCCAGCTTTAAGTAAGAGCTGGGGAGTTGCTTCAGGATTTGGGTATGCTCAAACCTGCAGTCCCTCCAGGGTTCTAGTGCGTTGAGCCTAGCTGCGTTGCAACTGGCAGTAAATTTCCTATACAGGTCAGTGGAAAGAAGAAAAAGTATGGTTTCAAGAGCCTTGGTGGGAGTGGAGGGGAGGGCACCGCTAATAAGCATTGCTGCCATCCGTTGCACCTTTGTGGCTTTGGTTTTGTTAGATTCGATCTCGAGAGCCGGCCACCATATGGTGACGGCGTAGAATAGTATAGGTCGCACCACTGCCGTGTAGATCCAGTGAACAATGTGGGGCTGAAGACCCCAGTTTTTCCGATTGCCGACCTACAGGCGTAGAGCGCCATTGTGGCTTTCCTGGAGCGTTCCTCCATATTACGCCTCCAGTCCAGCCTTTTGTCAAGAATTACGCCAAGGTATTTAACCTCGGTAGAGAGTTTGATCACCCTCCCATTCAGCGATGGGGCGGTGAAATCTGGTATATTGCGTCTGCGGGTGAAGAGCACCATCTCAGTTTTTTCACTGCTGATGCTTAGTCCACATTCCTCAGACCAGGCTTTTGTTAGATTCAGCGCATTTTGCAAGAGTTCGCTAAGCACCGAAGGATGCTTGCCAGTAGCCGCCAGGACTATGTCGTCTGCATAAGCAATGACCTGGCAGCCGGCGTGCTTTAGTCTAGATAAAAGAGTGTTCACCGTCAGGTTCCAAAGTAGAGGAGAGAGAACACCCCCTTGGGGGTGATAGCGTGTAGAGCCGTCTCTACGGACTTGCCCTTGGAGTAGGCATGCTGGCTGTTGGAGATTAGCCCTGGATTTGCCGTTCGCCTAATGTAGGCATCTAGCAATCTTTCTAGAATTTTTAGGAGGAAAGAGGTCAGACTTATAGGTCTGAGATCCTTTGGGTTATTGCAGGATGTCCTGCCTCCTTTCGGTATAAAGACTGCCTTTGCCTTGGTCCATTCCGTGGGGATATAGGCCAGGTTGAGGCATGCCTTGTAGATTTGAGTTAGCAGCGGACTAATAAGATCGCTCGCTGCTTGTAGTTCGGCGGGAAATATACCATCTAGTCCCGAAGATTTGAAGGGTTTGAAGGACCTGATTGCCCAGTTAACTCCTTTTCTGCTGACTATGTGGTCCAAGGGCCGCGACGGCCTTGGGTTAGATTGCGAGTTCGAGGGTAGGTATGGTTGAGAAGTGCTGCCCGGAAAGTGGGCGATGACCAGGGTATCCAGGATTTCGGCACTAGATGAGGCCCATTCTCCATCAGCTGTACGAATACAGCTGGGAGGAGTAGGGTTTTTGGAGAGGACCTTACGTAGGCGATTTGCCTCCGAGACTTCCTCAATATTGCTTGTGAAGTTTTTCCAGGATTCCATTTTGGCTCTCCTGGTTAACTTCTTAAAAGATTTTAAGGCGTCCCTGTAGGGGGACCAGATCCGTGTCTGTTTTGCCTGATTAAAGAGTTTTCTGCTGTTCTTCCTTTGCTCGGAGATTTCAGGGGTCCACCAGTACGGTTTCTTTCTACCCCTTTTTTTAATCTCCGGGCAGGCTGCTATGAAGGCAGCGTTACAAGAATTGGTGACAAGATCTACTGCTTCGTCTATCTTAGACGATGAGTCTAGCTCACCGAGAGAAGCAAACGATATGTCTGAGAGAGGCGCTTCATCAGATCTTATCGGTAGGCAAGACCTACCGTGAGAAGCGTTTTCTTGGAGGGTAGAGGACAGGACCACTTTGTAAAGGTCCCAGTCCGTACGTCTCCTGTTCCTGTAAACCGCCATAGGCGGAGGTCGCAAAAGCAGATTAAAAGTTACGTACATATGGTCAGAGTAGGAGTTATCATCGGAAACTTTCCATTCCTTAACTAAGTCAGAGAAAGGTCCTGAAACCAGAGTAATGTCTAGAACTTCCCTCCTATTCGAGGTAACAAAAGTTGGCTTGTCCCCAGAGTTACAGATACAGAGGTTGTTTTCTATGATAAAATCAAAAAGAGACTCACCCCTTGTATTTGTATCAGTTGAGCCCCATGCGAGGTGGTGCGCGTTGGCGTCGGCTCCAATGACTATCGGAAGCCCCTTGAGTTGGGCCTCCTTTACCGCCTTGCTGAGCCTATCCTGTGCAGAGATGGGGCGATCGTGCGCAAAGTATGCGGACATCAGCCAGAGGGTATAGTCCTGCAGCTCGAGGCTGATACAGGTGAAGTCATCATCGCTGAAAGGAGATAGTAGAAAAGAAGAAAGAGTTTTTCTGATAAGAATACATGATCTGAGTCTACCTTTTGCAGGTGGCGTCACCAGCTGGTACTCATCGGTATTCAGCCCACAGACCCTGGTACCGACGACCCATGGCTCTTGTACTAGAACGACCGCCTCCGATGTTTTGCAGAGGCGTAAGATTAGCGCAGCGGAGGCTGCCTTAGAGTGATGCAGGTTAATTTGCCGTATCCGGACCATTAGGACCGTTCTGAAAACTCAGCATCGACGTCCATCTCCACCTGCTCCGTCCCGCCCGATGCCACCACAACGATTGTATCGTCGAAGCCAACATCTGACTGGTCGGATTCCAGGAGGAGGTGTTCGTCCATGCTGGTAGAGAACTGCCCTGCCAGCTCAGATACCGAGAGTGTATCACTCTCGGACTCTGGAGCACTACGTGCTAGTTCGATATCGACCTCATGTACACTCGAGGTGTTGCATGGGGTCGTGAGATTTGCTGCGGTGGAGGTGGGTACACTCGAGGCGCTGTCCACCTCCTCCAAATTCATCGGAGCCGACTCGATGGAGGTAGCTGCTGCCTCAGAGTCAAGCGTAACAAGTGCACTCAAGGTGTTTCCTGCCATCACATCACTCTGAAGCTCGGGCTTCGTCTCCATCTCCTCCGGCTCCTCTCTCTGGGTACCATCCCGCTTGACTTTCAACGTGATGGAGTAGAAGCCGTAGCTTAACACTCCATCACATTTAGCAAGCCAAGGGAGAGACGCCTCGCTAATGACGAAACCGACATAGCGTTGCAGAGGTTATGGGCCTATGCCTTTTAGGAACGCTCGAGGCGTTTACTATCGACCGCTGCCTTTTAAGGGCTGGCCCATCCGACCCGGTTGTTACGCGATGATTTTCCTGGCCCAGGCCAGAGAGCTTTTTTCCTCTGCCGTCAGCTTATCGCTGGGAGACTTGCCCAGTCTCTCTACAATTTTGGCGGCATTGCGTAGATTCCGCTGATTGCGGACTGAGAGGGGGACTCGTTTGCTTGCGTTAGAACCCTCTAGGGGGTCAGCCGCCTTGCCACGAGTTTGTTTTGCATGGGCGGGGGCAGTCACTCTGTCCGTGGAGGACCCGGTGTTGGTTTCTGCCACATGCTGAGCAGAGGTGCCCGTAAGACGAGCCACCTGCGTTTGCTCAGCCGGGAGTTGCTTTCCCTCAGTGGGGCTAGCTTTGCCGGCTGTTACAGGTTCGGACTTGCCCTCAGGGGGTTTGGTCCTACTGCTGCTAGCCTGCGGCCTGATCGGTGCCACCTTAGCGGTTCCCGATTGTGGCAGGATTTTATAAGTATTGGTCTTTTTAACGCCTGTGCCAGAGGCAGCATCTTTACCCGTGCAGGGCTCCGCGGCTTGGTTTTTATTCATGTGGAAAATTTATATAACTAGTTCGTAGGCTGCCTACTGAGATGAGACCGTTCGGCAGCCTGAAAGTATGTGAAAGGGGGATATGAAACGGTCGACTACGACAGAGTCCCATGCCGCAGCAAGTCACCGCTACTCCCGGAGGTGGACCGATATCCGGGAGGCTCCGTAAGAATACAGTCGGATACCCCTGACTGCAAGCCATCCAATGGGCACGGAATCGCATAACACCCTGGATTAGGGGGGGTCACCATTTCATCTGGGTGTGGCCCGGTTCCCACCTTGAGGCCACGTTCAAGAATCATTTCCATATGCCAGAGCTATTAAAGAGCTAAGGCACCAATGGCACTGATTTCTGAACTTAGCTAGCACTCCCCTGCGTAGGGGTTTCTCTAGTGTCTATTACCAGCCGGCACCCTCTGGGAGGGTTCAGCCCAAGGATTTCTGCCAGCCTTTCCTTGTCAAATATGGTAAAGTACTTTAGTAGAAGTTGTTTTGCCATATTCTGGTGGTCTTCTTCGAGATCTTGCGTCCACGCCGTGATATCATCTGATAGATTAATGTTGCTGGTAGAGACATTTTCCTGGAGCTGTTCACAATTTATAACCACCTCCACCTCCTGACATTGTCCCAATATAGCTCCTTTGGAAAGCTTGATTGGCGATCGAAACTCATTTAGTACTCTTACCGGTATACGTCCATCTTGTTTTGTCATAGCCAGTGTTTTTCCTACTAGTATATCCGTCTTTGATTTGTTTGCTGCCTCGACAACCCACAATTTGTTTGTCCCATAATCTCCATCAATCCTTGCCCAAACGACTGCCTCCGACTTCGGTGGAATTTGTTGAGTGGTACATCCATGTTCTTATAGCTCATAGTCCTGTTTTGCATGTCGATCTTGATGCCTTGGTTGCTTAAGAAATCCACACCAACTATGATCTCATCAACAATATCTGCCACTATAAAATTGTGCAGTACGGTGACATTTCCAATTCCGATTTCACATGTTATTACTCCTTGGACTTGAGTGTCCTCACCAGTCGCTGTACGCAAGTTTGCTCCATGTAATGGCCTTACTTCTTTGTTGACTAAATCAGATCGAATGACGGAATGAGATGCGCCCGTATCAATAGTCAGTAAACGCTCTTTTCCGTCCACGAGTCCTCCAACAGTAACATTACTTGACTTCCTTCCGATCTGTGAGACAGAGATTATGGGACATCCAATTGCGGGAGCCAGCCTACGCCCCTTGCGGCTGAGTCTCTTTAGTTTAACGGTTGGTTGGATTGGGAGACTTGCTCATCTCCTTCAGCCTTGCGCTTACGTCCGCTGGCATTACTGGAGTTATTGGAGCTAGATGCAGACCCACAATAACGTGCAATATGACCAGATTTTCCGCACTTAAAGCATTTAATGGCCGCTTCATTTTTCTGTTGCTTTCCGTTTATTGCTTCTAGGATTGCGTCCACCCATTCTGGTCGTTCTACTTCCACACGATGAGCTTTGTAGGCTGGTTTGGACAAAAGTGATGCTGTTTCTTGAGTTAGAGCATGTGATACCGTCTCCGCAAATGATCTCTTTGGATTTGCATAGGTGGCCCGCTTCGTCTCCACGTCACGTATTCCATTTATGAAACTTTGGATTTTCACCCTCTCGATGTATTCCACTGGTACGTCTGCGTTTGCTAGATGAGCCAACCTCTCGATGTCCGATGTAAACTCCTGTAATGTTTCGTTAGCCTTCTGTAAGCGATTCTGTAGCTCTATTTGATGTATCTGCCTTCTATGCTCGCTGCCGTAACGTCTTTCAACGGCTCCCATCAACGCTTCATAGTTGTTTCTTTCAGCGGCCGGAATAGTCTGTAAGATTTCGGCTTCAGCTGCAACTCTTGGATACGTCCTCTCAGCGCATTGACTTCAGCGTCCATTTTATCTTGGAGCTCTGCAATCTTTGCATCTTGTGCTTCCAGTTTTGAGGACACCATCACCTCCTGTGCTTCCAACTGCGAAGTGATAAATGACCGCTGTTCCTCCATTTGAGCGGAGATCTGTGATGACACCTGTTCCAGCCGAGATGACATGCAAGTTTTCTGTTTTTCCAACTGAGATGCCATGTGTGTCTTCTGTTCCTCCAACTTTGATGCCATGCTAGATGTTATGTTGTTAGACATCTGAGCCAAGGCAGCCAATAAAGAGTTTGTGTCCACATTTGCCACTGAATCCGGAGAGTCCTTTTGTTCTTCTATTTTCGTCGCTCCCTCTTCCGAAAGTTGAAAAACATGATCGTCAACGTTGATTCCTTCCGCTTCCATAGCCTCGCGTAGCTCTGGCTTATTGTATCATGTATCTAAACAGCTGTAGTTGTGGTAGTGATGCTATTTATGGAAATACGCTAGAGTTGGGAGATGAGCGATTCTTGAGAACATTCGCCACAATATTATTCCACCTAAATTTATGTTCACATGCGTTATTTAACACTAAAATATAATATAATGCGAATAAAGCTAAGGGTACACCTAGCGACGCGACACGACGCGACCAAATATATACGCAATATAAATGCATGAAAAACACGTAAATTGAATATTGATTCACAAAGCATCTGCTTTTGCACGTGCTTTTTCCATACGTCAAAATTTACTACTGTCATAATTTCACTTTTCGTTTGGCACAGCAAAATGGAAAATTTTTGTACACCATAGGACATTTTTGCACCTCATTTTACTCTGACGAAAAATGTTTTCGTTTGACACACAGCCTTAGACTAAAATTTATGTAAATAAAAATTTTTCTGGCTTTTTAACAACGCTTGAGGTTTGAGAAGCCCCTTAAAGGATCAGTTACATAAAGCTTTATTTTGACTTTACCTCAAACTTTGACTTTGACAGAAAAGTTCAGTATACGTATTTAAACGAAGCATGGCAAATTGGAGACCTCAAAGTTGAAAAAAAAACTAATGGCGGCACATTACAACATGTTATCATAACCTCTAACGAGATTTTTAGCCGAGCTTCTCTTTCCAACTTGTGGTGTGTTGCTTTTGAGTTTTTCCTACAAGTTGGCGGGACCTACAGTTTTTTGCCGACTCCGATCGTGCAAATGAATTTTTTGCTGAGAAGCTTCTCATGGCAGAAATACACCCGGAGAGTTTGCCAAACTACTGCCGAGGGGCGACCCCGTTTATAAAAATTGTTTTTCTAAATAATTTTTTATGTTACTTTTGCCGGGCATCGAACCGCCACGACTTGGTGTAGAAGGCCGAACACTTAACCGCTACACCATGGCGGCTGCCAACCCTCAAAGTTGAAGCAAGGTTAAAATTTGGCAAACTCTCAAATTTTGCTTGCTTTGCTTGCTTTGACAATCAGACGTTGATGACTTTGCTTTAATTAAAGAATAAAAAGTTGGAGGAAATAATAATTAATTCATTTTTTCTCTATTAAATTAATAAATTACCCAAAACACTCTGAATGCAAAGAAATAAATAACGAAAAGAAATCTCCCGTGGCACAACAAAACCAAGTAACTAGTTTTTTCAAAATGTTGGGAAATTAAGGATTTGCGTAGCAGCCCATATCTTCGTCAAATATAAATTTTTGTATACAACTTTTTTAATTATGAAAAGATAAGACCCCAAAGTTTTTTTATGCACATGTGCAGGAAATTTTTTTGACGTAGTTATGGATATATTGACCACGATAAACAGTTACAGAGTTTTTAAAAAACACGATTTTTTCCTTTCATACAAGAAAAATTTTTGTGTAAGAACAAAACCAAGCAACTTCCAAGTAACTTTAATTTTAGTGTGATACGATTTTTGGCTTTCATACAAAAAAAATTTTTGTGTAACGACAAAACCAAGCAAGTTGATAGTTACTTGGGTTTGTTGTGCACTTTCATATAAAAACGAGATTGCATGCCGGTAGCAAATCCTTTTTATTTTTTGGGTCTCACACTAAATTTTCCTTGTTTATCTCATCGATAGTCGAAATCCAAAGGAGAAACACTCTTGCCAACAAGTGTTACTTCGGAGTAAGTAGGCAATTGAGAAGTAAAGTCCTCTCTCGACAGACGAAGATCACGCTATACACATAAGTCTCTTATCATATGAGTCCTCATGTACGGCTCGGAATCATGGGCAGTGCCAAGAGAAGATGAGATGGCCCTTGGAGTATTTGAGAGAAAAGTTCTCCGAAAGATCTGTGATGCCAACGGCGAGTATCGAAGGAAATTTAACGATGAGCTGTACGAGCTCTACGCAGAACTGACCATATTTTAGCAAATTAAAGCCCAAAGGCTCCGCTGACTGGTTCATTTTATGGGAATGGAAAGCAAGCTCCAGCCCAGAAGGTTTTCCTATCGATACCCGAATCGGGCAGCAGAAGAAAGGGGCGACCTTGACTGAAATGGAAAAAGGAAATATTGGCGTGGTTTGATACGAAGCGACCGAAATTGCCTTGGCTTGATATATATATTCTAGATTCTCACCATCAGGCAAACCAAGATTACACCTCCCGGTAGTGGGCTGCCCTTGAGGAAAAAGAAGCTCTTGGCCTGCGTCTGACTCAAGACTAGTATAAAAAAGTCCTTACTTCTCTGGCAAAATGTGTTCTGGTTCGCCATCTGATGCTGGGCTGAAATCACATAATATTCCCTAGCTTATCCCTGCATTAATTTTAAAATTATCTCAAATACTTATAGCAATAAGATAAATCAAGCATCTTTAAAAGTTACTTGGTTTTGTGAAATAATCACATACATTTTTTGAGGAAATTCAAATAATTCTTGATTAACAACTGAGTTTTAATGGTTTTTGCATTAATAGGAGATCGAAACTAAATCAGAAACTTAGAGTGACGATAAGAAATGGATTTCTAATCATTTTTTGTAAAAAAGCCTAGTATTTGTTGTAAAATTTTCAGTTATTAAAAAAAGAACACGAGTTACTTGGTTTTGTTGTGAAATAAATTCTTGATTCAGTGCATTTTAAGTTACTTGGTTTTATAACTGTTTTAGTTTAAGGTACTTAGAAACAAGAGAGGAAGAAACGGATCGATGTCCCTGATAGATTTTTTTAACGGGATTCCGAAAATTCGTAGAACGACGAAACCAAGTAACTGACACTTACTTGGTTCTGTGATGTCACGGGAGAAATATGTAAAAGAGAAGCATCAAGGCGTTCATTGTAACATACCTCTGAAGTTGGACGCAAAGTTTTGAGGTAGCAAATGTCAGGCGAGGTTAACAAAGCTTTATGTATTTGACCTCAAACTTTGACTTTGACAGAAAAGTTAAGTATATGTATTTAAACGAAGCATGGCAAATTGGAGACCTCAAAGTTGAGGCAAGGTTAAAATTTGGCAAACTCTCAAATTTTGCTTGCTTTGACAATCAGATGTTGATGACTTTTCCTTAATTAAAGAAAAAAAAGTTGGAGGAAATAATAATTAATTCATTTTTTCTCTATTAAATTAATAAAGTAACCAAAACACTCTGAATGCAAAGAAATAAATAACGAAAACAAATGTATAAAAGAGAAGCGTCATGGCGTTCATTGTAGCATACCTCTGAAGTTGAACGCAAAGTTTTGAGGTAGCAAATGCCACGCGATGCTAACAAAGCTTTATGTATTCGGCCCTTTAGTTCTCAACTTGAGATCTAACGTAACTCAAGTCTAAATGTTTGCTGGGTAGCTAAGTGATTCAACTAGATCTTTTTAATTAAAGGATTAAGCTAAGGCTACACCTAGCGACGCGACACGACGCGATTCGTGATCCTGAGGCCAAAACCCGTCTTTTGAGCTATCTCCCATAACTTTACCTAATTTTTATTTAGCAGTTGACCCCTAAAGGAAACAAATACCTTATTTTTTATAAACGCGGCCGAAGGGCGCCAACTCAGAAAGGTGTTTCGCACATAAATACCAAGGATTCCGCCCCAATTTTGGTATCGGACCCGGGTCATTTTTCGGTTTTTTGACCATAACTTTTCACTAAAACAAAAAATTAAAAAAAAGCGCTTCCGGATTCGTGATCCTGAGGCCAAAACCCGTCTTTTGAGCTATCTCCTATAATTTTAGCTAATTTATTAGCAGTTGACCCCTGGAAACAAATACCATGGCGCATATTCATAATCGAAATAAAGGAGGCACTAAAGTTAACGTTAGCTTTTTGACACCATTTCTAAAGGCGTATCTGTGAAAAATGCTGACGCTAAATTTAGTGCCAACTTTATTTCGACTATGAATATGCGCCATGGTATTTGTTTCCAGGGGTCAACTGCTAATAAATTAGCTAAAATTATAGGAGATAGCTCAAAAGACGGGTTTTGGCCGCAGGATC
>CAXKVI010000004.1:76010271-76058413 GCA_964058755.1 Campiglossa producta
TTTCGGTTTTTTGACCATAACTTTTCACTAAAACAAAAAATTAAAAAAAAGCGCTTCCGGATTCGTGATCCTGAGGCCAAAACCCGTCTTTTGAGCTATCTCCTATAATTTTAGCTAATTTATTAGCAGTTGACCCCTGGAAACAAATACCATGGCGCATATTCATAATCGAAATAAAGGAGGCACTAAAGTTAACGTTAGCTTTTTGACACCATTTCTAAAGGCGTATCTGTGAAAAATGCTGACGCTAAATTTAGTGCCAACTTTATTTCGACTATGAATATGCGCCATGGTATTTGTTTCCAGGGGTCAACTGCTAATAAATTAGCTAAAATTATAGGAGATAGCTCAAAAGACGGGTTTTGGCCGCAGGATCACGAATCCGGAAGCGCTTTTTTTAATTTTTTGTTTTAGTGAAAAGTTATGTTCAAAAAACCGAAAAATGACCCGGGCCCGATACCAAAATTGGGGCGGAATCCATGGTATTTATGTGCGAAACACCTTTCTGAGTTGGCGCCCTTCGGCCGCGTTTATAAAAAATAAGGTATTTGTTTCCTTTAGGGGTCAACTGCTAAATAAAAATTAGCTAAAGTTATGGGAGATAGCTCAAAAGACGGGTTTTGGCCTCAGGATCACGAATCGCGTCGTGTCGCGTCGCTAGGTGTAGCCTTAGCTTAATCCTTTAATTAAAGAGATCTACTTGAATCACTTAGCTACCCAGCAAACATTTAGGCTTGAGTTACGTTAGATCTCAAGTTGAGAACTAAAGGGCCGAATACATAAAGCTTTGTTAGCATCGCCTGACATTTGCTACCTCAAAACTTTGCGTTCAACTTCAGAGGTATGCTACAATGAACGCCATGACGCTCCTCTTTTATACATTTGTTTTCGTTATTTATTTCTTTGCATTCAGAGTGTTTTGGTTACTTTATTAATTTAATAGAGAAAAAATGAATTAATTATTATTTCCTCCAACTTTTTTTTCTTTAATTAAGGAAAAGTCATCAACATCTGATTGTCAAAGCAAGCAAAATTTGAGAGTTTGCCAAATTTTAACCTTGCTTCAACTTTGAGGTCTCCAATTTGCCATGCTTCGTCAAATACATAAAGCTTTGTTAACCTCGCCTGACATTTGCTACCTCAAAACTTTGCGTCCAACTTCAGAGTTATGTTACAATGAACGCCTTGATGCTTCTCTTTTACACATTTCTCCCGTGACATCACAGAACCAAGTAAGTGTCAGTTACTTGGTTTCGTCGTTCTACGAATTTTCGGAATCCCGTTAAAAAAATCTATCAGGGACATCGATCCGTTTCTTCCTATCTTGCTTCTAAGTACCTTAAACTAAAACAGTTATAAAACCAAGTAACTTAAAATGCACTGAATCAAGAATTTATTTCACAACAAAACCAAGTAACTCGTGTTCTTTTTTTAATAACTGAAAATTTTACAACAAATACTAGGCTTTTTTACAAAAAATGATTAGAAATCCATTTCTTATCGTCACTCTAAGTTTCTGATTTAGTTTCGATCTCCTATTAATGCAAAAACCATTAAAACTCAGTTGTTAATCAAGAATTATTTGAATTTCCTCAAAAAATGTATGTGATTATTTCACAAAACCAAGTAACTTTTAAAGATGCTTGATTTATCTTATTGCTATAAGTATTTGAGATAATTTTAAAATTAATGCAGGGATAAGCTAGGGAATATTATGTGATTTCAGCCCAGCATCAGATGGCGAACCAGAACACATTTTGCCAGAGAAGTAAGGACTTTTTTATACTAGTCTTGAGTCAGACGCAGGCCAGGAGCTTCTTTTTCCTCAAGGGCAGCCCACTACCGGGAGGTGGAATCTTGGTTTGCCTGATGGTGAGAATCTAGAATATATATATCAAGCCAAGGCAATTTCGGTCGCTTCGTATCAAACCACGCCAATATTTCCTTTTTCCATTTCAGTCAAGGTCGCCCCTTTCTTCTGATGCCCGATTCGGGTATCGATAGGAAAACCTTCTGGGCTGGAGCTTGCTTTCCATCCCCATAAAATGAACCAGTCAGCGGAGCCTTTGGGCTTTAATTTGCTAAAATATGGTCAGTTCTGCGTAGAGCTCGTACAGCTCATCGTTAAATTTCCTTCGATACTCGCCGTTGGCATCACAGATCTTTCGGAGAACTTTTCTCTCAAATACTCCAAGGGCCATCTCATCTTCTCTTGGCACTGCCCATGATTCCGAGCCGTACATGAGGACTCATATGATAAGAGACTTATGTATATAGCGTGATCTTCGTCTGTCGAGAGAGGACTTTACTTCTCAATTGCCTACTTACTCCGAAGTAACACTTGTTGGCAAGAGTGTTTCTCCTTTGGATTTCGACTATCGATGAGATAAACAAGGAAAATTTAGTGTGAGACCCAAAAAATAAAAAGGATTTGCTACCGGCATGCAATCTCGTTTTTATATGAAAGTGCACAACAAACCCAAGTAACTATCAACTTGCTTGGTTTTGTCGTTACGCAAAAATTTTTTTTGTATGAAAGCCAAAAATCGTATCACACTAAAATTAAAGTTACTTGGAAGTTGCTTGGTTTTGTTCTTACACAAAAATTTTTCTTGTATGAAAGGAAAAAATCGTGTTTTTTAAAAACTCTGTAACTGTTTATCGTGGTCAATATATCCATAACTACGTCAAAAAAATTTCCTGCACATGTGCATAAAAAAACGTTGGGGTCTTATCTTTTCATAATTAAAAAAGTTGTATACAAAAATTTATATTTGACGAAGATATGGGCTGCTACGCAAATCCTTAATTTCCCAACATTTTGAAAAAACTAGTTACTTGGTTTTGTTGTGCCACGGGAGATTTCTTTTCGTTATTTATTTCTTTGCATTCAGAGTGTTTTGGGTAATTTATTAATTTAATAGAGAAAAAATGAATTAATTATTATTTCCTCCAACTTTTTATTCTTTAATTAAAGCAAAGTCATCAACGTCTGATTGTCAAAGCAAGCAAAGCAAGCAAAATTTGAGAGTTTGCCAAATTTTAACCTTGCTTCAACTTTGAGGGTTGGCAGCCGCCATGGTGTAGCGGTTAAGTGTTCGGCCTTCTACACCAAGTCGTGGCGGTTCGATGCCCGGCAAAAGTAACATAAAAAATTATTTAGAAAAACAATTTTTATAAACGGGGTCGCCCCTCGGCAGTAGTTTGGCAAACTCTCCGGGTGTATTGCTGCCATGAGAAGCTTCTCAGCAAAAAATTCATTTGCACGTTCGGAGTCGGCAAAAAACTGTAGGTCCCGCCAACTTGTAGGAAAAACTCAAAAGCAACACACCACAAGTTGGAAAGAGAAGCTCGGCTAAAAATCTCGTTAGAGGTTATGATAACATGTTGTAATGTGCCGCCATTAGTTTTTTTTTTTCAACTTTGAGGTCTCCAATTTGCCATGCTTCGTTTAAATACGTATACTGAACTTTTCTGTCAAAGTCAAAGTTTGAGGTAAAGTCAAAATAAAGCTTTATGTAACTGATCCTTTAAGGGGCTTCTCAAACCTCAAGCGTTGTTAAAAAGCCAGAAAAATTTTTATTTACATAAATTTTAGTCTAAGGCTGTGTGTCAAACGAAAACATTTTTCGTCAGAGTAAAATGAGGTGCAAAAATGTCCTATGGTGTACAAAAATATTCCATTTTGCTGTGCCAAACGAAAAGTGAAATTATGACAGTAGTAAATTTTGACGTATGGAAAAAGCACGTGCAAAAGCAGATGCTTTGTGAATCAATATTCAATTTACGAATGTTATCTTAAGAAAACTAATTTTAAATACATGGCATATTCATAGTCGAAATAAAGTAGGCACTAAAGTTAACGTTAGCTTTTTGACACCATTTCTAAAGGCGTATCTGTGAAAAATGCTGACGCTAACTTTAGTGCGAACTTTATTTCGACTATGAATATGCCATGTATTTAAAATTAGTTTTCTTAAGATAACATACTTGTTGATCTTTCTTTAATTTGTTTATTATAAAATTGAATTTTTAATTTTAGTAAAAAGATCATCGGCTACCGTTTATATTTATTTTTTATTCAGATAACACATCAAATAATTTATTTGTCACTATCAAATTACAAATTTTTATGCATTCGAATAGTTTTTGCCTATGCCTTGTTTCGGTTCGACAGACAAATAGGGTGTTCCGAAAAGTTCTAAAATGTGTTTTGCGCAGAAGTAGCTGGCAGTCTTCTAGCCTTTTACGAAATTAGCAAATGATAATATTTATAAATTGCGGCCGAAGGTTACCATCCCAAAGTTTTTGCGTCGTATACATATAATTACCGCGGCCGTCGTGGCGTAGAGGTAGTGTGCTTGGCCTTTAACGCAAGAGGTCCGGATCCCGACAAAAAAAACATCAAAATTCCTTAGAAAAGTATTTTTCTAACGGGGTGTATATCTGCCATGAAAAAGCTTCTCAGCAAAAATGCATCTGCTTTGCAACTGCCGTTCGGAGTCGGCGAGTAAATTGTAGGTCCCGCCAATTTGTAGGAAAAAATTCAAAACACCACACCGCAAATTGGAAGAGAAGCTCGGTGCAGAATCTCTTTGGAGGTTATATCGCCAAACTTTATTTTATATAATTACCGCGTGACGCGTCTAATTAATTAATTTGAAAGCGGTATTTTTTTAATGTTTAATTTTTTTAAAAGTGATTGTGATGAATCCATAAAATCAACTTAACATCTTTCGAACCGGGGCGTGACCCATAGTATTTCTGGACAAAACACGTTTTTGACACACCACCGGTTTTCCGGTACCCGTACTGAACAAAAAAGAGATTTTGCGCCGAGCTTCTCTTCCTGTTAAGGTAACATTTTTCACGACGGGCAACACTTAATCTTCATCAACAAATGTTAATAGGGGTGTCAAAAGACGCGTCTTGACCCCAAACCACTGCCGAGAGACGACCCCGTTAGAAAAATTATTTTCCACAGAATTTCGATGTTGCTTTTGTCGGAATTTGAAAAGTGTGAAAGGCTGAAGCCCATCGTAGACAAACTGATTGGACCTTATCAGTGTGGCTTTAGACCTGATAAGTCTACCATCGACCAGATTTTCACTAAACGCCAAATCCTGGAGAAGACCCATGATAAAAGAATCGACACACACCATCTCTTTGTCGATTTTAAAGCCGCTTTTGACAGCGCAAAAAGGCGTTGCCTGTATGCCGCCATGTCTGAATTTGACTTCCCTGCAAAGCTTATAAGGCTTTGCCAATTGACGTTGAGCAATACCAACAACTCCGTCCGAATCAGGAAGGACCTCTCTGAGCCATTTAGAGAGGTTAGGTTAGGTTCAAGTGGCTGCCACAGAGGCACACTTAGGCCAGTTTGAAAGGCCCGTTGTGATACCACCAACACTAGGAAAGTCAGTCCCGGGACCCGGCCATATGGAAAATCCCGGAGTTGTTGGGATTTTCTACATAGCAGAATCCCGGGACTGACACTCGTAAACCGACACCGTTACTCCTCCTCGAACCACTTAGATGACTTTATGAATGCCATCAAGTCCTTTATGTCCAGTTCCGCGATCTGGCTTAGGGGCTATCCAGGAAGGGAATTCCCAAAAAGCGCGTTCTCGCGCCGCTTAAAGCCGGGCAGTTGCAGATGAGGTGCTTCACCGTTTCCTCTTCCTCACCATCTTTGCTGCTCCTACAGCATTGTCGGTAGGACACACCTAGCCTTTCTGCGTGCGTACCAATAAGGCAGTGCCAAGTCGGAACACCTATTATATGGAGATTTCGCTCCTTCTTAGGGCGTGAATGCCTCTAGATCTTTTATGATCCCATTTTGGCCAGGTTTCTTTGGATGTCCGGCACCATGGGGGTTGTTGCCACTTTTCGTTGGCTTGACGGAGTGTGTACTCTTTCAGCATTAGCTTGCATGTGGCAAACGGCATACCTAAGTGCTCTTCATCCCGAAGAATCTGCTTGGTCGTACCCTGCCTGGCAAGTTCGTCTGCTTTAGTTTCCCCCAATGTTATTGTTGTTGTTGTAGCGAGGTGTAGCCCTGCCTAAATGTCAGACAGGGTCACCCCGAGTGTATTGCGCTTGGCACAAGTACTGGTACCGTTCTCGTAGAACCGGCAATACAAGAAACTAGCCGTGAAGGCCATGTAGGTCATTTAGCGTTACCCAGGGTGCACCAACGGGGAGGCGACCTACTTTTACACCCCTTCCTTCAATGTTCCTGGACCCATGTGAGGTTCACGCGGTTCTGTTGGGCCATCTCTTTAAGAGATCGACGACAGCTGAGCGTCACTTCAGAGTTGAACGAATAAGAGCCAAGAGCTTAGATGGTTGTCGCTGAAATTAACGATGTCCTTGCCGATAGCGCGGTTACTTATCCAAATTGCGGCATCCAAGATTGCTGAGACTTCAGGCTGGAAGACGCTGCAGTGATCATGTAGTCTGAAGGAGAGCTCGAGTTCCAGATCCCTTGGATAAACCCCTCCTCCAACTCTGACGTCTAGCTTCGAACCGTCAGTGTAAACAGAGATGCCGCCAATAGTAGCGGGACAGCGATCCATCCTCTCCCATTCCTCCCTGCTGGGAATGTTCGTTTTGAAGCAGCTGTTTCCGACTGTGCTTAGAGGGAGAAAACTGCAAGATCCTAGAATACTGGAGTGTCCAGTTGTGCTTGCGCCCCAGCCAGACGTTTCCCTTAGGCGCAGAGCCGCGGCCGCTGCTGCCCGGTACGCTTCCAGGTCCAGTGGCAAAATGCCTAGAATGGCCTGTAGAGCTTCGTTGGGCGTTGTTCTTAGCGTGCCGCTAATACAGATCATGCCAGATCTATGGACTTTACCTAAAAGATTCAGGTTTGTTGCCTTGCTCAGCGCAGGCCACCATACCATGACTCCATATAGCATGATAGGCCGAATAATTGCAGTGTAGATCAGGCCTAGGCACCTAGTGGGACAATTGTCCGAAAATCGGAGAACCAAATTTACACAGATTTGTTCGCTCTTTGCTTGGCCTCTCGAACAATGAAATTGCTGCTGAGCTTGTGAGAGCGCTGAAGAATATTCTCCTTCCAGTTTAACTTCCTGTCCAGAACTGTGCCCAAGAAATTGGCTTTATCAGCCAAGTTCAGGCTCACGCCATTAAGTTCTGATAGCTCCAGCGGTGGTATTTTGTACCGGTTGGTGTAGAGAACGAGTTCCACTTTCCTCGGGTTGATACTAAGTCCGCAACGAGAGGACAATGACGAAGCTTCACGCAGTGCTACTTGCATCAAGTCACACAGTTTGTGGGAATTTGCCCCTGTATGCAATGGCTAAATCGTCTGCATATGCCACTATCTTCCCGCCGACGAGAGGCTGATGGGCCTGTTGTCCTTTGGCTCGTAGTGGGAGGCCTTCCCAGCCTTAGGAATAAACACTACCGTGGCGTGTCTCCAGGAGCACGGAATGTAGTTGAGAGCCAGGCAGGCTGTATAGAGAAATACTAGCCATTTGGCTGATGTCTCCAGCATGTTAATGAGTTGCGCGGGGATAATCCCGTCCGGTCCGGAAGCCTTAAACGGTTCAAAGCTCTTAACTGCCCGCCTTACCCTTTCCTCCGTGATGGGTATATTTACTGCCAGGCTTGTTGCGGGTGCTGACGGTGCATTATGCAAGTTACCCGGAAAATATGTGTTCAATAGCAGCTCAAGGGTTTCCCCTTCCATGCTGGTCCAGGTCTAAGTCTCGCTGTGTCGTCGATCTTTTCGACCCCAGTGCAGAAATTCCTCCACGAAGTTCTCTTTGTCTGTCTCAGGGCTTTTTTGTAGGCCCTTAGTTTAACTTTTTATTCGAGCCATTGAGGTGTGGTGTATGTCGTTACCACGTCCTCCAGCTCCTCAACCGATGAGGAGGCTTGTGGGGCTAGTACTGGTAGGTCTCTGTCTAAAATTCCATTGTGTAGCTGCCAGTTGGTATTGCGCTTCATAATAGGTTGCTCTACACGAAAGTCCAAAACTATTTCTATATATTGGTGGTCGGAGAATGAGTGTTCTTCAATGGTAATGTCGCCATTGGAATAGTTTGGTAGATGAAAGGCGTTGAGGTCAGACTTAACCAAAATACAGGTTCTGACTTTACCCTCCTCGCTGTCTCGAATGAGCTTGAAGCCCAATCCGCAAGTCCTCGAGGTGTTGACCCAAGGTTCCTGGATGAGGACCACATCCACGTCGCTTTTAGAAAGACGACTACTTAAAGCAGCCGAGGCTACATTAGATTTGTGCAGGTTTTTCTGAATCACCACCAGCACGAGAGCGATCAGACTTCCCTGCCGTCCCCATATCGTCGAGGTCTGCCCTGTCGCGAAGGCTGTCTCTCAACGACGAGTTCAGAGCAGCTACGCGATTTGGTATACGTGGATGACGATCTGGCCTACACTGTAGTGCACTAGCCCATTACACCTTTTAAGGGGCTCGAGCGCCTCCTTATTCATGGTGAAGACCACTTTTCTATCAGGCCCTACGGCATCCCCGACCAGAGTGACACTCCAGTCCTGCGTCGGGAGGGACGGATTCATTATTCGCAGCATGTTGAGAATTCTCTCAGGCTCTGCAGGGTTGGCAGGAGTCCGTGTCCTTGCCCTTGGCCGAGCCGGAATGTCCCTCTAGTCGACGACCTCGACTTTTGCACCTTCGTAGACTTCACCCAGTCTTACAGCTGCTGCCTTGTACAGTGCAACAGTTCTTGAGTCATCGCACGCGACAATTTTGATCTGTCCCTGGTGCCAGCCCGCATCCGTGACCGCCGCCGAACCACTTGGAGACTCCAAATAAACGTCGATGACAGCGTTTCCGAGTGCGTTCTGGATGTGCTGCCACTTGTCCTTGGGGATGGCCAGACGGTCGTTGCCTCGGTCAAGAATGCCTATAAGAATCCGGTCCTTGGTTACATCAGCAAAGCTTGGTTTGCCCACTCCGGGGGTGTTTTGATACCGCTTGGGATGGGGTTTTAACTCCACGTGTGATCTCTGGCGTTTGAAACACAATTTGCCCACCTTATTCTTTTCTCCGTGATGGGAATGTGTAAGCCAGGTTTGTTGCAGGTGCTAAGGGTGCAACATGCGAGTTCTCTGAAAGTGTGTATTCAAGAGCAGCTCCAGCGTTTCACGTTCCGAGCTGGTCCCGGATCCGGCAGGATTCCGCAAATAGCTTATATGTAGCTGTTTGAGTTTTTGAGAGCACTCGTCTCATTCGCGCTGTATAGTCGACCCAGTACAAAAATTACTCCACGAAGTTCTCTTCGCATGCCTCAGAGCCTTGTAGTATCTTTATATTTGAGCCAATGAGTCTCGTTGCCAAGGCCTTGGCCTTATTGATTTCTTTCTTCCAGGACTTGCGGAGCGAGTCCAGGTCGTAGGACCACCAGTGTGGCCTATGTTTACAGCGTGGTTTTGGCACTTGACAGGTCTTATCGAGGTCATTTGAAAGCGCTGTTGTAAAGGTCGTAACCAGGTCCTCCGGCTACGTGCACGACATACCACCACCGGTCTTTGGGGATGGCCAAAGGGTCGTTGCCTCGGTCAAGGATGCCTATAAGGATCCGGTCCTTGGTTACTTCAGCAAAGCTTGTTTTGCACTCTCTGAGGGTGTTCTAATGCCGCTTCGGATGGGGCTTTAACTCCCCGTCCGATCTCTGTCGTTTGAAGGGACTTCCGTTTACCCTCTTTGGAAATTGGGTATTAGAGCTTGTGCTAGCTCCCCACCGCCTTCCTGACATTCGGCGACAAAGGTATCCCTTTTACCACCCATATCTGGGAGGCATTCGAATATGACCACAAAATGACTACAAAATAACACCAAAATATCCCCGAAATTAGTCCAAAATTACCACAAAATAAAACCACAATGATCCCAATATAAACACAAGATTACCCCAGAATGAGATCGAAATATATTTATACCTTTCATGAACATGAAATGGTATTATAACTTTGATCCGATGTTTGTAAATATGAGAAGAAGAAGAGATAGACCCAACAATAAGTACACCGAAATGATCAGGATGACGAGATAAGTTGATTTAGCCATGTCCGTCTGTCTGTCTGTCTGTTTGAACGCAAATTAGTCCCTCAGTTTTTGAGATATTTGGTTGAAATTTGGTACGCGGCCACCATTTTCCAATATAGGAATCATTTGTCGGAACCAACAAGATCGGACCGATATCACATATATCTCCCATACAACCGATTATTCCGATAAACGGATTTTCGGCTACACAGAGCCAACAATGCCTAATAAAATAGAACAAAAGTCATAAGATATCTCTATAGATTTTCTTCAAGAAGATGTGCTTCTTATTATTGTAGAGACCGGACCGTCTTTTTAATTTTATTAAGAAGATTTTCTTTTTAATATTTTAAATGAAAAATAAAATGATATTGCCCTCACCGAGAATCGAACTTACAATTTTCGGAACGATAAACCCAGCTGTTAACCACCAGGCCATCGCTCACTTTTGATTTCTAGCATATAATTACTGATATGTGTATAGTTGTTAATGTTTCAAAGGAAAATCTTATAAATATATTTAAGAAGATTTCTTTTTAACATTTCTAATTAGGAAAAAAAGAGAGAGAATCGAACTTACAATTTTTCGATTGCTAATCCCAGCTGCTAACCATCCGGCCATCGTATACTAATAATTGCCAGCGTCTAACTACACCTTTGTACTAAATGTATAGTTTTTTAATAAGAATTTCTTCTTAAAACCAAAAAGATTTCCCTACAGTTTTTTCTTCGTTTGCACCGTTGCGACTACCCCTTTTCCCAAAAGCTGATCATGAAGACAATCTTATTAATTTTATTAGGCATTTTTGGCTCTGTGTATAACTCCTGTAATTAAACACGTAGGAACGTGAAATTTTGGGAGCGTCGCTATTTTTGTATGCGAAATATCGATGTTGAAAATCATCGAGATTGGATAAATATTTCACATAGCCCCCATACAACCGATTGTTCCGATAAACGGATTTTGGTAGATAACTCCTGTAATTATATAGGTAGGAACGTGAAATTTTGGAAGTATCGCTATTTTTATATGTGAAATATCGATGTTCAAAATCATTGAGATGGGATAAATATTTCACATAGCTCCCATACAATCGATTATTCCGATAAGCGGACTTTGGGCTATAACTCCTGTAATTAAACACGTAGGAACGTGAAATTTTGGAAGTATCGCTATTTTTATATGCAAAATATCGATGTTGAAAATCATTGAGATGGGATAAATATTTCACATAGCCCCCATACAATCGATTGTTCCGATAAACGGATTTTGGTAGATAACTCCTGTAATTAAACACGTAGAAACGTGAAATTTTGAAAGCATTGCTATTTTTATATGTGAAATATCGATGTTGAAAATCATCGATATGGGATAAATATTTCACATAGCCCCCATACAATCGATTGTTCCGATAAAGGGATTTTGGTAGATAACTCCTGCAATTATATCGGTAGGAGCGTGAAATTTAGTAACTGTTGCTATTTTAGAATGTGGAATGTCGATGTTAAAAATCAATGAGATTGGACCAATATAATCGATAATCGTCCCCATATAATCGATAGTTCCGATAATTTCGGTATGAGCTAAGGTTAAATTCACACAGGCTGTACTGGGATCAAACAGTGAAAATCGTGCCGCTTATACATATCTCTCACTCATTACGTACCGCCGCTGAGGCCACTATAGGGTTCCAGCGAGCCCGCAAAAACAACTGGTACGATGAGGAATGCAGCACTGCCTCGGACAAAAAGGACGCTGCCTACAGGGAGACGTTGCGAACGGGCGCAACCCGCAGTGTATGGCAACGCTATCGTGAGGCAAAGAAGGAAGAGAGACGCCTTTTCAGAAAAAAGAAACGTGAGGCCGAAAGGCGTGAGTGTGAGGAGCTTGAGATGCTGGCTGACAGGAATGATGCCCGAAAATTCTATGAAAAGATCCGGCGGATGACGGAAGGTTTTAAGACCGGGGCAAGTTCCTGTAAGGACAATAATGGCGACCTGGTAACCGACGTACAGAGTGTACTTAAATTATGGAGGGAGCACTTCTCCTCACTGCTAAATTGCGAGGGAGACGTCGAACCCGATACCCCAATCCCTGACGATGGAAAAGTCGTCCCACCACCTGACTATGATGAAGTGAGGATAGCTATATCCCGGCTGAAAAACAACAAAGCGCCTGGAAAAGACGGACTGCCCGCCGAGCTGTTCAAACACGGAGGCGAAGAGCTGGTAAAAAGCATGCATCAGCTCTTATGCAGAATATGGTCAGACGAGTGCATGCCTCCAGATTGGAATTTAAGTGTGCTCTGCCCAATCCACAAGAAAGGCGATCCCGCTAACCGCACCAACTACCGCGGAATCAGCCTTCTTAATATCGCGTATAAGGTTCTTTCTAGCGTATTGTGTGAAAGACTGAAGCCCATCGTAGACAAGCTGATTGGACCTTATCAGTGTGGCTTTAGACCTGGTAAGTCTACCATCGACCAGATTTTCACGATACGCCAAATCCTGGAGAAGACCCATGATAAAAGAATCGACACACACCATCTCTTTGTCGATTTCAAAGCCGCTTTTGACAGCGCAAAAAGGAGTTGCCTGTATGCCGCCATGTCTGAATTTGACTTCCCTGCAAAGCTTATACGGCTTTGCCAAATGACGTTGAGCAATACTAACAGCTCCGTCAGAGTCGGGAAGGACCTCTCTGAGCCATTTAAAACCAAACGAGGCTTCAGACAGGGCGACTCCCTTTCGTGCGATTTCTTCAACCTGATGCTGGAGAAGATAATTCGAGCAGCAGAGCTAAACCGCAATGGTACAATCTTTTACAAGAGCGTGCAATTGCTGGCGTATGCCGATGATATTGATATCATTGGCCTTAACAACCGCGCCGTAAGCGCTGCCTTCTCTGGACTGGATAAAGAAGCGAAAAAAGTGGGTCTTGCGGTCAACGAGGACAAGACGAAGTATTTGCTGTCATCAAAGAAAGAATCGGCGCACCTGCGCCTTGGCAGCCACGTCACTGTTGATAGTTACAAATTTGAAACTGTGAGGGACTTCGTCTATTTGGGAACCAGCATTAACACCGAAAATAATATCAGTCTAGAAATCCAACGGAGAATCACTCTTGCGAACAAGTGCTACTTTGGACTGAGTAGGCAATTGAGAAGTAAAGTCCTCTCTCGAAGAACAAAGATCGCGCTCTATAAGTCTCTCATCATACCTGTCCTGATGTATGGCTCAGACTCATGGACAATGTCAAGAGAAGATGAGATGGCCCTTGGAGTATTTGAGAGAAAAGTTCTCCGGAAGATTTATGGTCCTTCCCGTGATGCCGACGGCGAGTATCGAAGGAGATTTAACGATGAGCTGTACGAGCTTTACGCAGATCTGACCATAGTCCAGCGAATTAAAGCCCAAAGGCTCCGCTGGCTGGGTCACGTCATGCGAATGGACAAAGAAGCTCCAGCCCAGAAGGTTTTCCAATCGTCACCCGAATTCGGAAGCAGAGGAAGGGGGAGGCCTCGACTGAGATGGAAACAACAGGTGGAGGATGACTTGAACTCCCTTGGGGTTTCCAATTGGCGTCAGTTATCGCTAAAAAGGAATGACTGGCGTGCTTTGATAGGCGACGGCCAAAATCGCTTAGGCGGTTAAGCGCCAATAAATGATGATATACATGAAAGGTATTTAGCCTTCGGCACAGCCGAAGACAGCTTTCCTTACTTGTTTTTTTTTTACCTTTATGCCCAAAATACATGTGCAGCGATTTGGCCTGCAGCGCTGCTGGTTTTACTGCTGATTGAACTAACTGTGAACACACGAGCAGGGAAATTTACCTGGCAGTTCTATGCAGTGACACTTGGTCCACATTTTTCAAGCTCACTTATAATAAAAATAAAATAGATAATCACCCTTATCGCGAGTTTTGTTTTCACCCGAAAATATTCACTTTTTTTCTTCGCCTTATCGCAGATAGTAGCGAACAGATTTTCCGTGTTCGAAAAAAATTCCGCCTTATTGCCAATGCTTTTTTCGGGCGAAATGAACAGCAGCAAATGCCAAATCTATTCACTTTTCTTTACAGGCGAACGAGAGTAAAACAAAATAAAAAATAGAATAAAAAATATTTTTAATTTAAAATGTTTTTAAAATGAACTAAAAACTGGAAAATAATTTCCCCTCTGCCTACATAGATTCTTCACCACGTAAAGCTTATCTGAACATTTGTGAGTGGGAATTCTTATAGGTATTAAATAGTTTTTGGACTTTGAAATGTATAAAAACATTGGCGCACGCTAAAGATGGTTCGCATTAATTTCTAACAATCTTATTACCGATATGAGCTTTTCTAAAAAAAAAAACATCTTTTCACGATATAGCAAGTGCCAAATGTTTTTATACATTTCAAACTCCAAAAACTATTTAATACCTATAAGAATTCCCACTCACAAATGTTCCAGATAAGCTTTACGTGGTGAAGAATCTATGTAGGCAGAGGGGAAATTATTTTCCAGTTTTTAGTTCATTTTAAAAACATTTTAAATTAAAAATATTTTTTATTCTATTTTTTATTTTATACTTTTTAGTTGTGAGTCTGTGAAAATTTCTAAGATTGTAATTGGATATTCTGTGTCATATTAGTGGTACTCATGTAACCATATAACTTAACAAAAGCGTAAATATATACATTTAACAGCTCAGTTAGATGAACGATATAGATAAATTTATGTGAATACTTTTTATTTTGAAATTCTTATTAATTTAATTTTTGACCCATTTTTTAGCATATTCTTCTATTTTTGTCTAGTGTGCATTGACTGCTTTGAAAAACTGCATGTCGAACAGCGTAATCGAATTGGGTACTTTTTCGAGGTGTTTACACACTAAACTCCTCGCGGAAGTTTACCGAATTTGTGTAAACTTCGGTCCAAGGCGAATTCATTACAGGTGGCATCCTCCCACCATATGGTTTCTTCTTCTTCCCTGAAAATCAAATCTTAGCTGTCAAATTGCTTATGTTGTTGCTTTGTCTGACATTTACAGCCACAAGGAGTGTGTGCGTGCGTGTAGATCTGAATTCGCTCGAGCACGCTTGTATGAATTCGCCTTGCTTCGTTCCATAAAATTTTGACAGTTCATTTACGCATTCGGCAATTTTCTACGTTTACACGCTTTACGCGGTGTGTCTATGGTTACATGAATAAAATTATTCTTTTTTAAGCATTGTTGCGCACGGGTATCGGGTTGACGCGCCTGCTGCCTATCCTCCTTGCTCCCAGACCCTCAACATTCCATGCCCGGTCTGCCACGGGGTACGCTTGCGTTTCGCGCGAGCTAGCTCGTCGGACTGTGGGTTCTTGTGACACCGATGCATGACCGCACCATACAAAAAATTCGTACCCCCTTTCTCCACACACACACTCGCAACTATCCTCAACGCCTCTTAACTTTTCACCGCCAACGATGTTACATGGCCGGCCCTCTTGATCCCTCCCTTCCTTGGTCGACGCTGGCCCGTTCGCCGTCGACCCCAAAACGTTGCCTTGAGCCCTCTCACGGATCCTCTTTACTCCCCGTCCTTGTCATTATGTCCGCCCGTCCGCACCCCATCCGAAATGAATGGCCACCACTTTAAGATTAACAATACATATTATTTTATTCCACTAACTCAAAGAAAGATATGTATAAGCATATTGGTTAATGTTCTTCTATACAAATGCGCATAGATATATAACTACTCTAACCACCCTCGCACGTATATGAGCTCAGTCTCAAACATACTACCCTAGTCAATCTGGCCCATTCAGGCGGCCCGCCTTATCAAAAGTAAATTCTTAAATTTTGTGTTAATATAATGATTGCTCTGATGTTGAGCGTCAAGATCCGTTTGATCTCACAATTTGGTCACCCAATCGGTGAACGCAGAAATAACGAAATTAATAATAATGATTTTTATAGTTCATGTTGGAGGAGATTTGTAAGGCTACCAGCCACAATAAATGCAATTGCTAGGCGCGCATACCTACAACCCTACAAGACGTCTTGAATGGAATGTGTCATGCTATTTGTACCGCTCGCTCGCCGTACAACTCCCACCCAGACACTATTGTTGTGCAATAGAAAAAAAAAACAACATACGAATATGATAGTACGCGACGTGAGATCGCTCAGTTACATGCCCCTTTGCGGGGTGTCTTGCGCCAACCTACAGGCCAAATGGAGACTTAACTTAGCAACGTGAAATTTGGGCAATCCACCCGCGGATATGTACCGACTGCAACCGCCTCACATCCCCAACTAACTATCAATTATGGATATACATAACTTAAACTAAAACCTGGATATTTTGGTGTGTATGCGCGCTGCTTCTTCTATGCAATGAGCACGGGCAGCGCTGCCATCATTTGCACGTTCACTTCAGCTGCGTTGTTTCCCGCCAACAGAGAATAATATTGCACTCAGCTATGTCAAAAAACGAATACAAGCACGGCTTCCTCGTCGCTGCTCTGCCTGGTTGCTCTCCAATATGATTGCTTGGGTGTGCAGTGGCGATGGACCGCTTTCAACTACGCCGGCTGCAGCACTCCCCGCTGTTGTGTTCTCCTAGCTCGAAATTTTATGCTTAGCAATTATGGAGCAGTTCGCTGCTAGCTGATGTGTATAAATAGTCTTATTCTCCTCGCACCAACTTCCAGCCAAGTGAATGCTAGAATCTGCGAGGTGCAAGCGGTCAAACCCTACAAATAAAATTACGTCAAATCCCTCTCTTAATAACTTGACTGCGCGTCGTGTTCCAACTTACCCCGTTTGGAAAATTACCACTGGAATCAGGTGGCTGTGCACCTGTAAATATCAGGTAGCTGATTCTTGGAAATAATAAATTTTCGGCCAAGCAGACGACCTCTGCTAAATTTACGTGACCACTCTTTGCGCCGTATGTCCGAAAAAGAACCGGAAATGCAACGAGTCACATGATGCCCGTATGGGAGTCAAAGCAAGTGTCAAAATAAGTGCTAAATGTCAGTTAGGTAGGAAACGTTTGGAAAGCAAACGCAGAGTCGCATCAGCGTCGAAAACCATTGACTACAATTAAGACGACCGCAACAGGGCGAGCGGTTCAGATGAGCCCGCGAGGATTAAACGCTCGAAAGGCCGGTCTCACTCGCCTGATTTGGGTGATGTCACACGCGGAGATCCTTCGCGTGATAGATACCCACCGTACGTCCGGCTGCGTCTCCGACCTCATACAGCGAGTTGCCTCGCACGGCGAGAATCACTGATTTTAGATATTTGGCGGCAAGCTTTGCGTTGTAGCCTTCCACTGCGTTGCTCAATTTAAAATTCCTCCTATAAACGGTTTGTCCAACCCTGTAGCTGATGGGACGGGCCCTGGTGTTATATACCCTTTGCCCTTTTCTGTGTGCCTCCTCAGGCCCCTGAATCAGCTTGATCCTTATCAAGGCGAGTCGGTCCGATCCGGCAAGCACGTCCGTGTCGGCCTCGCCCAGTGAATTTATTCTTCGAAGTATCTCGTAATCGCTCCCAAGCTACACCATGGTCTGGCCAATAACGGCTTTGTATGGCTCCATGCCAATAGTGTCATGCACTGCACTGCGCAGCGCAAAGGCGGCATGTGAGACGTGTCGATCCCAATCCCGCTGGTCCTCCCCAGACAGATACGTTCGGATAATGGCAAGCAACGAGCGGTTCACGCGCTCCGACGCGTTGGCTTGGGAGCATAAGGGGCAGTCCGGATATGCTTGACTCCGTAGCCCTGTAGAAACTTCGCAAAACACTCTGCTGTGAATTGTCTGCCATTATCCGTATGTACAAACTCCGGAACACCAAAGGTATGGAACACACCCTCCTCCATGTATCGGACGACCTCTTGTGCTGTGGCGTGTCGCATCGGCTTAAGGAAGATAAACTTCGAAAGATGGTCGAGCACCACGAAGACATAGGCATTTCCGGACCTCGATCGCGGGTATGGCCCACAAAAATCTACATAGAGCCTCTGAAATACTCTCTCCGTGTAAAAGCGATCCACAATCGGCGGTCGTGACGTCACGTTCGGGGATTTCGAACATTTGCAAAGATCGCACTCGGAGATCAGCTTTTTCACATCTCCGACCATGCCAGGCCAAAAGTACCGCGTCCTCAATCTGTAAAGAGTTTTGCCGATCCCTCCATGACCTGCCGACCTGTCATCGTGCGCCTCGCGAAGGATCGCCTGCCTGAGGGCTATGGGGACCCAAATCCTCCACACAGACTCCTCGGTTTCGTCCGCTTTTCTGGCAAGTGTCCTTTTGTAGACCACTCCATCAACTACTTTCAAGTCTGGTAGTCGGCCGTCACTGTCCTGGATACTCTCTTTCAGCACTGTGTACTCGGCACTCGAAAACTCCGCCGAACCAAAGTCTAGCACCGCGAGCAGCTCCTTCTTTAGGATTTCCTCCATGTTCATGCGGCTCAACGCATCTGGTACCACATTTTGAACACCCTTTCGATGCTCGATTTCAAAATTAAATGACTGCAGCTTCAGGCTCCATCTAGCGAGACGGCCAGCCAGATCCTTCTGCCCCATGAGCCATTTGAGGCTCATATGATCGGTGAGGATCGTGAAAGGGAGGCCCTCGACATAGGCTCGAAATTTCTGCACGCTTACCACCGCCGCAAGACACTCCAACTCGGTGATGGTATAATTCCGCTGTGCGGAGTTCAACTTTTGTGACATGAAGGCGATGGGCCTCTCATTACCTTCCTCGTCCTTCTGAAAAAGTACACCGCCGATACCTTGGGTTGAGGCGTCGCACTGAATGAAAAAATGCTTGTCGAAATCAGGGTTGACCAGGACATCTGTGGAGACCAACGCTCGTTTCAGGTCCTCGAAAGCTTCCACAGCCTCTTGGGTCAATGAGAATTCCTTTCTCTTTCGAAGGCAATCTGTCATCGGCGCTGCAATTGTGGCGAAGTTTGGTATGAATCGCCGGTACCATCCACACATACCCAAGAAACGTCGGAGTTGCTTAATGGTGGTCGGTACCGGAAACTCTAACATTGCCTCGACTTTGGCGGGATCGGTTTTCAACTGCCCTTGTCCCACTATGAACCCAAGATATTTCAATTCTCTCTGGCAGAACTTTGATTTCTCCAAATTGATCGTCAACCCCTCACCTGCAAGACGCTCAGCGACCTCAGCCAAATGCTCCAAGTGGGTATCAAAGTCGGGTGAGCAGGTCAATAGGTCATCGATATAAACGAAAACGTATTCTCTGAGCCGAGAGGGGATGACTCTATCCATTAATCTGCACAGTCTCTGGCTGGCGTTACACAGCCCGAAAGGCATAACCTTAAACTGATATAACGGCCTGCCAGGGACTGTGAACGCGGTTTTCTCTCGGGACGAACTTTCCAGAGGGATCTGCCAAAAGGCATCCTTCAAGTCTATCCCGGAGATAAAGTAGGTTTCTCGAAGACGCGACAGGATTCCCTCTACATGTTGCGTGGGGTATGCATCCTTTTTGGTCCTCTCATTCAATTTGCGCATGTCCACGCAGAGGCGCTTCTTTCCTGGTTTTTCGACAAGGACGATTGGAGAGCTCCATGAACTGTTGCTCTCCTCTATCACATCGAGCTTAAGCATTCTGTCGATTTCGTCATAGGAATATTTTTGTTTTATGGGAGACATTGGGTAATGCCTCTGCTTTACCGGCACCGTATCGTCGAAGACCTCTATGGTATGCTCCATCATGTGGGTTCTGCCTAAGCCGAGCTCCGAGAAAGACGGAAATAATTTTTTCACCCGCTCCAGCTTTTGTAAGTCCGTGGCTGAGAGATCCGTTTGGTTCACGTCCGTCGTTGCGAGTTCTGAGACCACTGTGGGAGCAATGCCGAAAGCGTCCCAAAAATCAATTCCCAAGTATAGCTCCTGCTGGAGACTCGGAACTAGATACATTATCATCTCCACTGTTTCCCCCCGCCAGGTGACGCTAGCGCTAAATCTTCCCGCTACAGACTGGGATCTCCCGTCCGCCGTCTTCAAGCTGCTGTTCATGCTCTGGAGCCGACCCTTCAACCTTCTCTCCCAGGCTCCCGATATCGACCCCATACAACTTATCGAGGCTCCGCTGTCTAACAAACCCTTCAACGGCACACCATATATTTACACCTTGATGTATGGGCGCTTTTCTGTTACGTCCCTTATGACCGTCTCCGCTATTGCCTTCATCTCTTTCCTCCTGTTCCTTCCAAGTCTGGGCCTGAGCCATCATTACCCCCAAAAATGCGTTCCCTGGCGGCATCGTACCTCCGCTGTCTCTCCTGCAGCGGAACTATCGCTCGCACCCTGGGTTCTGCTTTTGATGCGGTCGCGCCCTTGTAAATCCGGTTGTATTTTACGCTTCCGGGGTTTGTCGACGTTGGCATGGCTCCCCCGTCTTCCCGCCCGTCTCCCGGTTTTCCGATTTGCGTTCTTCACACCACGCGCACTGCATACTGGGCCTATTGCACTTGTAGCAGACCATTTGGTGTAGTTTTCCATCACAGTTGGGAGTGCTCGAACCGTTCTCCCCAACGACGGCCTTACTGGACCCCGTGTCCCCCTGCTGATTCCGCCGGGAGAACTTGTCCTTTGCCGGTCGATATAGAGCCTCCACTGCACTCTGTTCCTCTTCCGCAGGCTCGGTCTCCAATTCCTCGACTGCCTTTCTGCGGAGGGTCTTCTGCTCAAACTCCGAGAGATGCTTCTCGGCTCGACGACACTCGGATCGCAGTTCCTCTAGCGTCTCTATTTTGCATCCAAACATAAGATTTTTTATTCTAGGTCTGAGGTTCCTCCTCATCAAGTTAACCAGGCTCCGTTCTGGCATCCTCGTCGTCATAGTGAGCTCCATTCCTCTTACGGCGGCATAAAATTCTTCGAACTTTTCGTTAAAGTCCTGTTTCCGGTCATTCATGGCCTGGCGAATCTCCTCGTCACAGTCCGCTTTCCGGAAGTGTTCAACGATCGCAGATCGGAATGACTGGTAATCCCCTGCCGTGCCCTCGGAATGCTCTTCCATGAACAACCAGTACCACTTACGGGCTTGTCCATCCAAAACTAAATGAAAATTTGCGTATAAATCCTGAGGCGAAATATCGTGCTTCTTGCGAAGCGTCTCGATCCTAAACAGGAATCGTTCCACATAGATTGACTTTGGTCCCCCATCAAACTTGAGATTCCAATCTCGGATAACCTTGGTCGCACTTCTTTGGTGCTTATAGCTGGTTCCCTGTCTTCTATCCGAAGTGGCTCGAGAGAGCGAAGGAGGAGATGCCTCTTTGACCTCGACTCCCTGTGGGCTACCTTCCTCCCTTTCCGAGGAATCATCCTCGACCCTCATGCGCCCTACAGGCGTATGTGTGCCAACACTTCCCTCTTCCAGACTAGCCAGCCTGTTGGCAAGACTCTTCACATCCTTGCGCAGGGTTTGCACGACCCCTTTGACAGCATCCGTCGTTGAGCGGCTTACCTCGAGCTGATATTGGACTAACATGAGCTCGAACTTCTTAAGAAGTTCCTGTCCTCCTGCGCCCAACGCCACGGTCTTAGGGCTCGGCGTCTGATCTTTTCCATCGACCTGACCCTTTCCACCGCTTCCTGTGGGCATCTCCGCTCCACTTTCATTCTCCGAGTCTCCCCCCTGATCGTCCTGTTCATTTTGTTCAAGGTTTTCCCCGTTGGCTTCCTCCTCCGATGGAGGATCCTTACGGTTACCCCTCTTTTTCCTGGCTGATCTCGGCATCTCGCCTTGGTATAAAGTTTACCAAGTTTGGTTTGAAATGTAAAGGTAAATCAAAATGAGATTTTTCTATATGTATACGTGGTGCACAGGCTATTATAGCCTTGGCGGAAGACTACTAATATATATGCGTGATTAAAAAAAAATCTACAACTTGTAAGAGTTATAATATCGAGTGGCCTTCAATTATCGGATGTGATGTCTGTCCGCCTAATGTCGTTCGTCAACCGTCCAAGCTAACAGTAATTGTAACGTGAATGTCCTAATTTCGACACAACAGTCTGACAAGACACTGTCTAAACCGGATATCGATAAGCAAAAAGTTTACCAGCTGCTGACACATTTAGCTAGCCCACCTACGTCCAACTAAGATGCCTAACAGCTCTCCCCTATCATACTTCGCGACACTTTCGTCCGCTCTAACTTGGCTAAACGATATGTCTGCAAAGCCTTGGTGAAACACAGCGACTAACACAATTGCTTGGCTATAACCCTGCCAGGCAAGATATCCGTCCTGCAGCTTCCCACCGCATTTCCCCCTTGTATTGACACAATTGAAGGGTGACACCTGTACCCCATCAAGATGTCTAATACCAACTAAATTATTTTAAGATGAAGTTGACTGCGTAGTGTCCCCACCGATGTCCGTAGATGTTTTCAAAGGAGCACCACCTTGTCGTCGTGGGCCCCACGTTGGGCGCCATTTTGTTGCGCACGGGTATCGGGTTGACGCGCCTGCTGCCTATCCTCCTTGCTCTCAGACCCTCAACATTCCATGCCCGGTCTGCCACGGGGTACGCTTGCGTTTCGCGCGAGCTAGCTCGTCGGACTGTGGGTTCTTGTGACACCGATGCATGACCGCACCATACAAAAAATTCGTACCCCCTTTCTCGTTACCTTTTCGATGGGGACACACTCGCAACTATCCTCAACGCCTCTTAACTTTTCACCGCCAACGATGTTACATGGCCGGCCCTCTTGATCCCTCCCTTCCTTGGTCGACGCTGGCCCGTTCGCCGTCGACCCCAAAACGTTGCCTTGAGCCCTCTCACGGATCCTCTTTACTCCCCGTCCTTGTCATTATGTCCGCCCGTCCGCACCCCATCCGAAATGAATGGCCACCACTTTAAGATTAACAATACATATTATTTTATTCCACTAACTCAAAGAAAGATATGTATAAGCATATTGGTTAATGTTCTTCTATGCAAATGCGCATAGATATATAACTACTCTAACCACCCTCGCACGTATATGAGCTCAGTCTCAAACATACTACCCTAGTCAATCTGGCCCATTCAGGCGGCCCGCCTTATCAAAAGTAAATTCTTAAATTTTGTGTTAATATAATGATTGCTCTGATGTTGAGCGTCAAGATCCGTTTGATCTCACAATTTGGTCACCCAATCGGTGAACGCAGAAATAACGAAATTAATAATAATGATTTTTATAGTTCATGTTGGAGGAGATTTGTAAGGCTACCAGCCACAATAAATGCAATTGCTAGGCGCGCATACCTACAACCCTACAAGACGTCTTGAATGGAATGTGTCATGCTATTTGTACCGCTCGCTCGCCGTACAACTCCCACCCAGACACTATTGTTGTGCAATAGAAAAAAAAAACAACATACGAATATGATAGTACGCGACGTGAGATCGCTCAGTTACATGCCCCTTTGCGGGGTGTCTTGCGCCAACCTACAGGCCAAATGGAGACTTAACTTAGCAACGTGAAATTTGGGCAATCCACCCGCGGATATGTACCGACTGCAACCGCCTCACATCCCCAACTAACTATCAATTATGGATATACATAACTTAAACTAAAACCTGGATATTTTGGTGTGTATGCGCGCTGCTTCTTCTATGCAATGAGCACGGGCAGCGCTGCCATCATTTGCACGTTCACTTCAGCTGCGTTGTTTCCCGCCAACAGAGAATAATATTGCACTCAGCTATGTCAAAAAACGAATACAAGCACGGCTTCCTCGTCGCTGCTCTGCCTGGTTGCTCTCCAATATGATTGCTTGGGTGTGCAGTGGCGATGGACCGCTTTCAACTACGCCGGCTGCAGCACTCCCCGCTGTTCTGTTCTCCTAGCTCGAAATTTTATGCTTAGCAATTATGGAGCAGTTCGCTGCTAGCTGATGTGTATAAATAGTCTTATTCTCCTCGCACCAACTTCCAGCCAAGTGAATGATAGAATCTGCGAGGTGCAAGCGGTCAAACCCTACAAATAAAATTACGTCAAATCCCTCTCTTAATAACTTGACTGCGCGTCGTGTTCCAACTTACCCCGTTTGGAAAATTACCACTGGAATCAGGTGGCTGTGCACCTGTAAATATCAGGTAGCTGATTCTTGGAAATAATAAATTTTCGGCCAAGCAGACGACCTCTGCTAAATTTACCACTCTTTGCGCCGTATGTCCGAAAAAGAACCGGAAATGCAACGAGTCACATGATGCCCGTATGGGAGTCAAAGCAAGTGTCAAAATAAGTGCTAAATGTCAGTTAGGTAGGAAACGTTTGGAAAGCAAACGCAGAGTCGCATCAGCGTCGAAAACCATTGACTACAATTAAGACGACCGCAACAGCCTTATAAAGCACATTATCTTTCCTTTGTGCAACAGTGACTGCGCCTAAAAGTATGCAGATGAAATATTCGAAATTTCGATGCTGTTTATGGCGCTGAAAACGCATTATAGCATGCGCATTATAGCATGTGTACGAAATATTCAGATAGCAATAAAGAAGATAGGCCGATAAATGGGACTTTTGCAATTAAAGCAATATTTTGGATTTTTTTTTTGTATAATGCATTGTCAGCGAAACCTGAACGATGGTGAAAATTTCAAAACCCCAGCTCAATGGCAAGTTAGTTCAAAATCCAAAGCAAAATCTCTGGAAATGAAACTTTTCAAATATCTCTACCCGTGCGCCACCTATCGGAATTATTTTTTTGTTATACTGCGTGGGGCCAGAAAACTAAACGACGATGAAAATTTCAAGATTCTACTCCAACGGGAAGTTCGTTGAAAAACAAATTAATCGACACCGAAAACAGACCTTCGCATTTCGTAAATAGAGCGACTCACGCGCCACCTAGCGGGTGCAATTTTTTTTTGAACATTTGGAAATTGATTAAGTAATACACACGCTAAATATCAGCTAAATCGGTCCATAATTAGGATTTTCAGTTTTTATTACCCCGATCTCAGCTCCACCTAACGGAATTTTTTTTTAGGAAAATATTTGTTTTCATAGTAGTAATACATGTTCCGAATTTCAGCCAAATCGGACCATAAATGCGATTTTTGAAAATATAGCGACCCACGCGCCACCTATCGGAATTTTTTTTCCATAATATTGCATTGTCATCGCGACGTGAACTGTGGTGAAAATTTCAAGACCCTAGCAAAACAGGAGGTTGGTTTAAAATCGAATGCAAAAATCCGGGCACAAGAACGACGAAAGCGACCTAATAAAAACATTTTAAAAAAACATCTTTTCACGATATAGCAAGCGCCAAATGTTTTTATACATAAAAAAATTATGGCAACACTGTTCGTGTAAGGTTGCAATTTCAAATCGTCTTCTGAAAATTAATAAATTTTTAAGTTTTACAAACTCTTCCATCGTTTATACCTTCAAAATAAGCAAGTAACATAAGTTATTAATATAGCTGTGCTCGGTGCTGTATGTTTGTTGAGCTGTGTTTAAGTTAACAAACTTTAATAACAAAAATAAAATTTGCTTATCGTCAATATACATACATACATACTTACAATTCAACATTTCTATTGCGCCAAACACTAAAGAGAAGGACAGCGAAAGTAAGTGTCAAAACAAAGAACTGCAATAGGGTTGCCAGTCAATTGTGAAATATTAAGGTGACCAGACGTGCCAAAAATTATATTATACTTTTAAAACTTTGCAACTACCGTACTATGTCATCGTCTGGTCCTGCTGCACAAAAAAGGCGCCTGAGTAAAGAGGCTGAAATAAATAAGACCCCGAATGCGAATCAGAGTGCTGGTATTACTCTGGCTGCGGTTTATAATACCCTAAAAGAGGTTGAGCTGAAAGTGCAGCAACAGACTGATCAGTTGCGGCTGCTAATTGATAGTGTCTCGGAAAAGATCACTGCAGTGGAGAACAAACTCACAAAAAGGATAGAGGAGGAAGTATTTGCGCTTACTGCTGGGTTAAAACAATCTACTGAGCGGCTTTATTAGAGGAGAAACTTGATAACTCCATAACAGAAATCGAGAGTCTAAAGGTGGAACTATCTAACCAGCTTCAGCAGAGGTCCACTTCCGATATTGCTGCAGATGCCGTTGCTTTCGGAATTCCGTTTAAGGAGGCAGAAAATCTAAAAAAGACCTTCAATATCATCTGCCTTTCAATTGGATTTCATTCCCCTCAGATACGTGACATCTTTCGCGTAAGATCTTCCCCTTCTGGTTCCAGCGGTGCAGTTGTCATTAAATTTCACTCACCTCTGGATAGAAATCGTGCCCTTCGTGCTTTTGGTGATTATCGTAGGCGCTTTAAAACGGCTATTCCGCTGGAGCCGATTGGGTTACAGGGCAATTTATTTTTATTTGAGAGTCTGACTAAAGAAAACAGACTTATTCTGCAATCAGCAATAAAATTGCGTCGTGAGGGAAAGTTGGAGGCAGCATTTACACTGCGTGGGTGCGTGTATGTCAGAAATGACCAGGATAGGACTAAGGAGCCAATTAGAATTGCGTGCGATGGGGATCTGGACCAGTTTCGCTAGGCCGTATGGTACACCGTTATTATTGTTTTTTATTTATTCTTATGCTATTTATACGCCTTTTCTTTATTTATTGATAGCACAGGGTTGTCATCGTCTGTACCTTAAAATTGCTTTTAACGTTCGTCACTTTAAAGTTGCTTTTGTTCCTATTGTTCTCAATGTTTGGCAACAATAGGAATGCGAATGGCATTGAGCATAATAGCCTAGCCTTACTTAACGTGTTGTGCAAGCGTCAGAATGGTTTCAATGTTGTGCACTTTAACGCCCGCAGTTTACACGGTGAAAAGATGGATGTCGTCAGAGCTATATTTGAACAATCGTTGGTTGATGTGATTTGTGTATCCGAGACCTGGTTTAGACCTGAAGTGATGGACTCACACTTTGACATTAAGGGTTACGAATTATATAGGATGGATAGAAAAGTCAAAAAAGGTGGTGGTGTAGCAATATATTGCAAAAAGCGTCTTAAATCCCAGCTAATATCAGGAATATCTGGTAGTAGTGTTGAGCACTTGCTAGTTGAAGTCTCTAGTCCAATGTCGAAAGTCCTTCTGTCATGCGTCTATAGTCCGAATAGGTCTTGTAATGTGAAGGACTATTTCACAATGTTGTCCTCTGTTGCCGTTGATTATTCTGACATTATTATATGTGGTGATTTCAATATAAACCTGTTAAGTAATGACTCGTATAGCTCCAGATTGCTAGACGATATTTCTGGTGTTGGCCTTGAGGTGGTTAATGTGTCTGTTCCAACAAGGTATGGACATAACTGCTGTCCCAGCCTTCTTGATTACTTCATTGTGTCTGATGTCTCTTCTATTTTCAAGTTTGACCAAATGTCTTTTATTTCAGACCATGATCTAATCTTCTGTTCCTTTGATATACAGATGTATGATGATAGTGTTGTGCCTAGCCTGTCCTTTTTTCCAGATTATCGCCTACTGGACTTAAACAGTCTCTTAAGTGACATATCCCATATAAATTGGTCTACCTGCTGGTGTCTGAGCTCGGTGAATGATAAATTGAGATTTTTAAATGAGACAATTCTATACCTCTATACGGCTCACGTTCCGTCGCGAACCTATCGTGATAGCTCTACCTCCTGTCCATGGTTCAACAGATCGGTACGTGCAATGATAATGAAGCGCAACAAGCAATACTCCCTCTGGAAAAAGAATCGGACCGAATCCAATTGGCGTGCATATAAGCTAATTCGAAATGAGACCACGGCCTGCATAAAGCGTGAAAAATGCAAGTATTTTAGTAGAATGCTAGATACGTCGTTACCAAATAATGTTCTGTGGCGTAATTTAAAAAACCTGCGTGTGCATGTTAGTGACAGTTCGGGTTGCTCCTTCTGCCCTGAAGAACTTAATGCTGCATTTGTGAGGCGTGATATCCCTTCCTGTGCCAATGACTGTTTTACAACACATTCTTCGTCGGTGGTGTCTGCTTGCCAAGTTTTTGAGTTCCAATCTGTGTCAGAACTAGATGTGGCAAGGTGCATATATAAAATTAAATCGAATGCAATCGGGGAGGATAACATACCGATAAAGTTTGTGAAAACAATTGCCCCGTACATTTTGCCTACTTTGACACATATAATCAATCATAGCATCACAACGTCTTGTTTTCCTGATACGTGGAAAATTGCGACCGTGCGCCCCATCCCTAAAATCAAGTCCCCACAATGTCCCTCAGATTTTCGACCTATTAGTATATTGCCTGCATTTTCGAAAGTCTTCGAAATCTTGTTGTCTGAACAAATTCATGGCCACATTGATAAGTTTACCCTGCTGTCCCCTTATCAATCAGGCTTCAGAGCAAAGCACAGCTGTTCCACGGCTGTGTTAAAGATTTTAGATGACATTCGGGAACCCTTTGACAGAAATCAATTGACCTTTCTATGCCTACTTGACTTTTCAAAAGCCTTTGATTCCGTGAATCACGACTTACTTTCCATCAAGCTTAAAAATTATTTCGGTTTTCGGGACTCTGCAGTGGGACTCATGCGAAGCTATTTGGCGGGTAGATCTCAGCGTGTCAAAGTGGGCTCCGAATCTTCAGGTCTAAAATCGTTGCTGGCTGGGGTACCACAAGGATCCATCTTGGGCCCACTATTATTTAGCTTGTTTATAAATGATATTTTTAATGTGTGCCAACATGTACATATGCATGCATATGCTGATGATGTCCAGCTATATCTATCTGGAAATCATGAGGAGCTAAATAACACGTGTACAAAGTTAAATAATGACTTGGCTTCCATCTCTGCATGGGCAAGGAGAAATAAATTATGTCTTAATAGTGATAAGTCTTACGTGCTACCTATTGCTAAAAAAAGAATAAATTTCGAAAACATTCCTGGCTTATACATTGCTGACAAGTGCCTGAAGCTGGTGTCAAAAGTAAATAACCTTGGTTTCATCATTAATACGACGTTATCTTGTGATGATCATATGAACTCGGTGGTTAGTAAAGTATACTACATCCTTAGGAACTTACGTATGTCAGCAACGTATACATCCACCAATGTTAGGAGAAAGCTTGCTATACAGTTAATTATGCCAATCATATGTTACTCTGAGCTAGTCTACAGTAAGCTGAGTTCTCAGTCAGCTCATAAAATTGATGTAGTGTTTAATCATGTTACACGTTATGTGTTTGGTTTAGCAAGGTTTGACCATATATCTAGCTGGAGGTCACATTTGTTAGGCTGTAATATTTTTGATTACTTGAAAGCCAGGAATTGTATCTTCCTGTGTAGACTCATTATGTATAAAGAGCCCAGCTATTTGTATGATAAACTAGTTTTCCCCAAGTCTCTTCGGATTACCGATATGATTGTGCCAAGGTATAATTACTTGACCTCCGGGCGGCTATTCTTTGTAAATGCTATTCGTATTTGGAACTCTATTCCAGTATCTGTTAGAAGTAGTTTAAATAAAAGCAACTTTAAAAACGTTCTCTATACCCATTTCAGTTAAAATATATTAAAAACCTGTGATCTTGCCTATCTACCACCTTAGAGTTACATACATAGATATATTTTTTATTGTTTTTAAAATTTAATTTGTAATTCCTGGCCTTGGATTCTCTAACTGTGAGTTTTTGAAATGTACGCTTTTTTCCAATACATTTTAAATGGTGAAAAGGTGAAAATTTGTAAACTCACAGTTGGAGAATCCAGGGCCTGCTATAAAGCATCAGTGTATCTTTCATACCCATAACTGCGCCTTAGCCGGGTAGGGCAGCTGACCCAACTAATCCTACGGAAGTAAATATAATCGACTAACGGTGTGATACCACAAAGCCAAATTGAATGCATTGATTTCTGTTGGGTTAATGGATCAGCTGGTTTGCGTTATGAAAGATCAATTCAACTTTAAGTCTTTGATTTAATGATTCTTAATTTTTGTTAGTCCTTGCTCATATATTTGTTTTCCCGCTTATACATATACACATATATTGTTATTCTTCTTGTTATTTATTTATCTATTGATTATATAATTACTATTCTTTTTTTTTCTTCTCTTTTCAAATGTACCTTTTTTATTATAACTGTTGTTGTACTATAAAAGATCTAAGATCTTATTGTACTAATGCCTTGCCAATAAATGATATGATATGATATGATATGATATTTCAAACTCCAAAAACTATTTAATACCTATAAGAATTCCCACTCACAAATGTTCCAGATAAGCTTTACGTGGTGAAGAATCTATGTAGGCAGAGGGGAAATTATTTTGCAGTTTTTAGTTCATTTTAAAAACATTTTAAATTAAAAATATTTTTGATTCTATTTTTTATTTTATACTTTTTAGTTGTGAGTCTGTGAAAATTTCTAAGATTGTAATTGGATATTCTGTGTCATATTAGTGGTACTCATGTAACCATATAACTTAACAAAAGCGTAAATATATACATTTAACAGCTCAGTTAGATGAACGATATAGATAAATTTATGTGAATACTTTTTATTTTGAAATTCTTATTAATTTAATTTTTGACCCATTTTTTAGCATATTCTTCTATTTTTGTCTAGTGTGCATTGACTGCTTTGAAAAACTGCATGTCGAACAGCGTAATCGAATTGGATAATTTTTCGAGGTGTTTACACACTAAACTCCTCGCGAAAGTTTACCGAATTTGTGTAAACTTCGGTCCAAGGCGAATTCATTACAGGTGGCATCCTCCCACCATATGGTTTCTTCTTCTTCCCTGAAAATCAATTCGTAGCTGTCAAATTGCTTATGTTGTTGCTTTGTCTGACATTTACAGCGACAAGGAGTGTGTGCGTGCGTGTAGATCTGAATTCGCTCGAGCACGCTTGTATGAATTCGCCTTGCTTCGTTCCATAAAATTTTGACAGTTCATTTACGCATTCGGCAATTTTCTACGTTTACACGCTTTACGCGGTGTGTCTATGGTTACATGAATAAAATTATTCTTTTTTAAGCATTATAAAGCACATTATCTTTCCTTTGTGCAACAGTGACTGCGCCTAAATGTATGCAGATGAAATATTCGAAATTTCGATGCTGTTTATGGCACTGAAAACGCATTATAGCATGCGCATTATAGCATGTGTACGAAATATTCAGATAGCAATAAGGAAGATAGGCCGATAAATGGGACTTTTGCAATTAAAGCAATATTTTGATTTTTTTTTTGTATAATGCATTGTCAGCGAAACCTGAACGATGGTGAAAATTTCAAAACCCTAGCTCAATGGCAAGTTAGTTCAAAATCCAAAGCAAAATCTCTGGAAATGAAACTTTTCAAATATCTCTACCCGTGCGCCACCTATCGGAATTATTTTTTTGTTATACTGCGTGGGGCCAGAAAACTAAACGACGATGAAAATTTCAAGATTCTACTCCAACGGGAAGTTCGTTGAAAAACAAATTAATCGACACCGAAAACAGACCTTCGCATTTCGTAAATAGAGCGACTCACGCGCCACCTAGCGGGTGCAATTTTTTTTGAACATTTGGAAATTGATTAAGTAATACACACGCTAAATATCAGCTAAATCGGTCCATAATTAGGATTTTCAGTTTTTATTACCCCGATCTCACCTCCACCTAACGGAATTTTTTTTAGGAAAATATTTGTTTTCATAGTAGTAATACATGTTCCGAATTTTAGCCAAATCGGACCATAAATGCAATTTTTGGAAATATAGCGACCCACGCGCCACCTATCGGAATTTTTTTCCATAATATTGCATTGTCATCGCGACGTGAACTGTGGTGAAAATTTCAAGACCCTAGCACAACAGGAAGTTGGTTTAAAATCGAATGCAAAAATCCGGGAACAAGAACGACGAAAGCGACCTAATAAAAACATTTTAAAAAGGAATTGTTTGTTTTGAATATTAAATATTCTTCTAATTAAATATACCTTTAATTTTAAGAGTAAATCAATAAATAATGCATGGAATTGCGAACTTCGTATAAAAGTCGCGTGCAATTTGGCGTTGTTCTTCTGGTGTAGGCCAATTTATCCATTGGGGACAAAACAATAGCTCCAAAACACTCAGTACCTCTGACAGAACCTCGCTGAAGGAAGATTGGCTAAGACCAACCTAATGGTCATTGTCAACGCCTTTTTGATGTCCTTCCTTTGCGAAAAAACGTAGACAAGCGCTCAAATTAACAATTGGTGGAATTCCAAATTTTTGCTTCATTGGCGGCAAGGAGCTGGCAAGAATATCTAGCAAATATGTAAACGCCAGCTTATTTACCCTAAAATATTGCCGAAAACTATTAAAGAAACGATTAATTTGTTTACAAAAGTGCTGAAAAGAACTTTTAAACTCACAGTGAATCACTTAGCTCCAAAGAGTTGATTCGTATTCTCCTCGCGTTCGATTAATAACAGCCTAATGGCAACACTATACATGTTTCCAAATATTTTTAAGCCTTATTTTAATCTTATTTGAAGAAAATGTACGCTTGTTTCCAAAAATGGATAAATTGCAAAAAGTTCGAAATAGAGCATCAGCTGATTCGAAGTGAACTTTTGTTCGGGCGAAATTGTCGATAGGCGGATACAGTTCGCCCGAACACAAAAAGTGAAGGCGAAACATTTTCCGGGTGATCTCTGCGATAAGGGTGTTTCAAGCACTTCAATTAAAATAAAAATTACATCTTTTATAAATTTTATAACTTAAAAATGCAAAATAAATTGAAATCACGAAATAAAATAAATGGCGCATAATCACAGTCCTGAGTTACTGTGTACTTTAGTAAGAGTAATACTAAAAAATTTAAGTGCGCGTACGTAAATTTTTCTCAAAAAACACATTTTCATACAATCCCGAAAATTGCTTGTAAATACCGTCGGTATTTACAGCAATAGACTACAAGTCAAAAAGCAACAAAGAGTTTAAATCTTATAAATGGAAAAATATTCGTGCTTAATTAAGCATAGAAAATTCTTTCATAGGTTTCACACCAAGTCCTAAAATTCGCAAATCTTTCATATAAGTTAGCATTGAAATTAAAGAAATGTTCTATATGGAAGTATAAATATATGCATAAATGGACACTGAGAAGGGTCTACCTTCAAGCTGGGTAGTGGCCTAAGGTGCTAGACCTTCTAGCATACAAGTCACTACAGTGTTGTGAGTTCGACTCTCACAATGCCGGGAAGAAAAGTCCTTGAAGAGATGTAACTCCAGTATCATCGAAACATATGTCGGCTTGTCTGGTTCCTGCAGCGCGTACGTAAATTTTTCTCAAAAAACACATTTTCATACAATCACGAAAATTGCTTGTAAATACCGTCGGTATTTACAGCAATAGACTACAAGTCAAAAAGCAACAAAGAGTTTAAATGTTATAAATGGAAAAATATTCGTGCTTAATTAAGCATAGAAAATTCTTTCATAGGTTTCACACCAAGTCCTAAAATTCGCAAATCTTTCATATAAGTTAGCATTGAAATTAAAGAAATGTTCTATATGGAAGTATAAATATATGCATAAATGGACACTGAGAAGGGTCTACCTTCAAGCTGGGTAGTGGTCTAAGGTGCTAGACCTTCTAGCATACAAGTCACTACAGTGTTGTGAGTTCGACTCTCACAATGCCGGGAAGAAAAGTCCTTGAAGAGATGTAACTCCAGTATCATCGAAACATATGTCGGCTTGTCTGGTTCCTGCAGCGCGTACGTAAATTTTTCTCAAAAAACACATTTTCATACAATCCCGAAAATTGCTTGTAAATACCGTCGGTATTTACAGCAATAGACTACAAGTCAAAAAGCAACAAAGAGTTTAAATGTTATAAATGGAAAAATATTCGTGCTTAATTAAGCACAGAAAATTCTTTCATAGGTTTCACACCAAGTCCTAAAATTCGCAAATCTTTCATATAAGTTAGCATTGAAATTAAAGAAATGTTCTATATGGAAGTATAAATATATGCATAAATGGACACTGAGAAGGGTCTACCTTCAAGCTGGGTAGTGGCCTAAGGTGCTAGACCTTCTAGCATACAAGTCACTACAGTGTTCTGAGTTCGACTCTCACAATGCCGGGAAGAAAAGTCTTTGAAGAGATGTAACTCCAGTATCATCGAAACATATGTCGGCTTGTCGTTCCTGCAGCGCGTACGAAAATTTTTCTCAAAAAACACATTTTCATACAATCCCGAAAATTGCTTGTAAATACCGTCGGTATTTACAGCAATAGACTACAAGTCAAAAAGCAACAAAGAGTTTAAATGTTATAAATGGAAAAATATTCGTGCTTAATTAAGCATAGAAAATTCTTTCATAGGTTTCACACCAAGTCCTAAAATTCGCAAATCTTTCATATAAGTTAGCATTGAAATTAAAGAAATGTTCTATATGGAAGTATAAATATATGCATAAATGGGCACTGAGAAGGGTCTACCTTCAAGCTGGGTAGTGGCCTAAGGTGCTAGACCTTCTAGCATACAAGTCACTACAGTGTTGTGAGTTCGACTCTCACAATGCCGGGAAGAAAAGTCCTTGAAGAGATGTAACTCCAGTATCATCGAAACATATGTCGGCTTGTCTGGTTCCTGCAGCGCGTACGTAAATTTTTCTCAAAAAACACATTTTCATACAATCCCGAAAATTGCTTGTAAATACCGTCGGTATTTACAGCAATAAACTACAAGTCAAAAAGCAACAAAGAGTTGAAGTGCACTTCTTTTTTAAGTATATCATAGTCAGTTTAGCGCCATGCTCTGCCGAGTAGATATGGTAACGCAGTTTTATATAAAAGTGGTAATGCAGTGCGCCACAGTAGCCTAGCGGTTAAGACGTCGCGGTAGTAAGCGGGAGGTTCGAGTTCGACTCTTGGCAATTTCTTTGATTTTTTTATTTTTATTTTTTATTTAATTTATGTTTTTAAATAATTAATTTTTAATAAATTGCTGTAAAACATGTGTTTGGACGTTGGAGAAACAAAAAATTGCGAATATGCATGTTAAATAGGATAAAATAAGGTAGAATAAAAAATAAAATGAAATGAGATGAAATAAAATATTACAAAAAGAAATTAAATTAAACAAAATTAAATAAAACAAAATGAGCCATAAATGACTTCCATGAGTCATAAATGACTTTTCCTTGAGTAATGAATGACTCTTCCATGAATAGTAAATGACTCTACCAAAAGTTATAAATGACTCTTCCAGAAGCCATAAATGACTCTTCAATGAATCATAAATGACTCTTTCATGAGTCATAAATGACTTTCATGAGTCATAAAAGACTCTTTCATGAGTCATAAATGACTCTTTCATGAGTCATAAATGACTCTTTCATGAGTCATAAATGATTCTTTCATGAGTCATAAATGACTCTTTCATGAGTCATAAGTGATTCTTTCATGAGTCATAAATGACTGTTTCATGAGTCCTAATTGACTCTTTTATGTGTCATAAATGACTCCTTCATGAGTCATAAATGACTCTTCCGTTAGTCTTATACCACTTTTATAGCCATCTGTGGTGTTGTTTGAGCCAAATAGGACTGTTAGGAGTTTATGTTTATGATGAATAAGGGCATACTGCATGAGCAAAAAAAATATTTGGCGGAGTTTTTTTTTTCTGTTTGTAGCACTTGTTGATATTTTAAAAAAATTGGCACAGTATGAAAAATAAAAGTTTTTGTTTTTTAAGTAAGATTATTATTTACTATTTATACCAAATTTTAGCAAAATCTAAAGAACAAAACGCTATATATGACAGATTTTTTCAACCTCAGTATATTTAGCAGCGGCTTTAGTGACAGCTATTTGCCGCTCTAACTTTAGCAATGGCTCTAACTGAAAAAGTCGACTTTAACTCGACTATGAATAAGATGAACTATACTTTTCTTTAAAGCAGGTATCGTCATTTCGTGGCACTGAGGTGCAATGCTCAACTCACACAGATTGCTATACTCTCTCGTTTTGTTGCAGTAAGAGCGCAAAAGTCAACTGACCATCTGCTAGAGTCGCATCGTTCAGTAGCTTGCGGGCAGGCAAAAAGACAAAACGTACGCGCATACTTTGTTTTCATGCGCTTTTATACCACGTCGCACAATGTCATTTGAAAAAGATATATGATGCCGAATGCTTTCGAGCCACTCAATGCTAAGCTATTTCTCTAAAAGACATTTTGAGTTTTCCCATCAAAACATAAATGAATTATCCCAAACTAAAAATGAAGAATTATTTAAAGAAAAAAATATTTATATATTAGCCAAATTAAAAGTTGGTTGGCTCAAATGGAAGGGGCCGGTGGGGAAAATCAATGTAAAAATAAACTAAAATATTGTTTTCTATAAATAATTCTTCCCTTTTAGTTTCGGCTTAGTTTCGAAAAATGTACGTGCATACGTTCTTGTCTTTTTGCTTGCCCGCAAGCTACTGAAAGATGCGACGTTAACAGATGGGCACTCAACTAGTCGTTTTTCACTAACACTGCTGCAATTAATGTTTTGGTGACCGCTGCTTTAAAGTATGCTCTAATTTTATTTAACGCATACTTTAAGTTGACTATGATTATGCGCCTTTGTTTTTTTGGCATTTTGTTTTTGGCTTGTTCATGCTTGTTGGGTTTTTTGATACGCAACCCTGGCGGGATGCGTAGAAATTTGATTTCAATACGTCGTGCAGCTACTGCACACCATGCAGGGATACATGTGTCTGCTCTAGTACAAATTAGTGTGTTTCACTGCGCAGTGTTACTGCACCTTTGCTTTGGGCTTTAAAACGCCATATCGAATGTAAGGATATCTCTAACAGAAACATTTTTACAGCTATAATCTAATCTTGGCTTGCGTCATTTATTAACGCTTAACCGCCCAGGCGATTTTGGCCGCTTCGTATCAAAGCACGCCAGTCATTCCTTTTTAGCGATAACTGTCGCCAATTGGAAACCCCAAGGAAGTTGAAGTCATCCTCCAATTGTTGTTTCCATCTCAGTCGAGACCTCCTAGAAGGCAGCGCTTATGGCGCGGTTGTTAAGGCCAATGATAGCAATATCATCGGCATACGCCAGCAATTGCATGCTATTGTAAAAGATTGTACCATTGCGGTTTAGCTCTGCTGCTCGAATTATCTTCTCCAGCATCAAGTTGAAGAAATCGCACGAAAAGGAGTCGCCCTGTCTGAAGCCTCGTTTGGTTTCAAATGGCTCAGAGAGGTTCTTCCCGATTCTGGCGGAGCCGTTGGTATTGCTCAACGTCATTTGGCAAAGCCGTATAAGCTTTGCAGGGAAGTCAAATTCAGACATGGCGGCATACAGGCAACTCCCGTTTGCGCTGTCAAAAGCGGCTTTGAAATCGACAAAGAGATGGTGTGTGTCGATTATTTTATCATGGGTCTTCTCCAGGATTTGGCGTAACGTGAAAATCTGGTCGATGGTAGACTTACCAGGTCTAAAGCCACACTGATAAGGTCCAATCAGTTTTGGATTGGGCAGAGCACACTTAAATTGCAATCTGGAGGCATGCACTCGTCTGAGCATATTCTGCATAAGAGGTGATGCATTCTTTTCACCAGCTCTTCGCTTCCGTGTTTGAAAAGCTCGGCGGGTAGTCCGTCATTTCCAGGCGATTTGTTGTTTTTGAGGCTGGATATAGCTATCCTCACTTCATTATAGTCAGGTGGTGGGACGACTTTTCCATCGTCAGGAATTGGGGTATCGGGTTCGACGTCTCCCTCGCAATTTAGCAGTGAGGAGAAGTGCTCCCTCCATAATTTAAGTACACTCTGTATGTCGGTTACCAGGTCGCCATTATTGTCCTTCCAGGAACTTGCCCCGGTCTTAAAACCTTCCGACATCCGCCGGATCTTTTCATAGAATTTTCGGGCATCATTCCTGTCAGCCAGCATCTCAAGCTCCTCACACTCACACCTTTCGGCCTCACGTTTTTTTTTCTGAAAAGGCGTCTCTCTTCCTTCTTCGCCTCACGATATCGTTGCCATACACTGCGGGTTGCGCCCGTTCGCAACGTCTCCCTGAAGGCTATAATTAGGTAAGCCTAAAAATTACATTTTTCAAACATTGAAATTCGACCAGTCCGAAACCAGTGGTTATAAAAATTAATTGTGTGTAAATTTGTTCCTTCAGGACTCTAAAGAAGTGTCCCTCAAAGTTTGAGCGAGATCCGAGACTAGTCAGCAACGATTTTTGCTAATATTAGACGTTTTCATATGGATTGACTCTTAAGTAAATCGACCAAATGTATAAAAAGTGTAACTTTTTAAACACGTGCTTATAACCTAAAAAAATTGCAAACGTGATTCGAATTGAGCCAAATGTGCATTTACTAAATGCAGTAGCATAAACGCTTTTCGAACGCTCATGTCCGAAATGCAGCATGAGGCATTTTCTGGGTATTGCCGGAGTTTTCAGCCTGAATACTGAAAACATGGCAAACAAAGATATATTACTCTTATTTAATCATATAAGATATAATAAACTTCATTTATTTATTTCTTTATTTCTACTACGATGGCGCGCAATGGCGTATGTATGTATGGATGGATAAACTTAAACCAAATCAGTACAATGCAAATATTAAATAGGTTCTTGTTGAAAGTATTCATGGTCTAAACAAACCATAGCAGACGGGCGAGATCTGAAATCGTAGGAGAGCATTTGCTGAAAGAAATAAAAAGAAAACATGTTAATAAATTCTTTGTAAAATATAGGTACTACATACTAATTTTTTAGTTATTTGGTAATTATAACATCATCACTCACATTTAATAGATCGTTGGCGTATTCGCACAAGTTTGGACACAAATCTTTGGGTTGCTTGGGAATTCTGGCAGGAAAATGTTCTCTTGAAAGTGATATTGATTGAGGCCACTGATCTGATGTAGGACGACCAGTTAATCTGAAATAAAGAACATTCATAGTTTAAGTTTTGAACTTGAGCCGTGTGCCAAACGGTTGACAGTCTGACAGTTATCGTGGTGAATATGAACGTCAGAATTTACCCCAGCCCTTGGTGCTAGGTCAAATTTTGAAAACCATAAATGTGAACACAGAGATGCATTTCATATTGACAATCATAATTAGGCCAATTCTAAACAATTTTTCATTTTGCGGATTTTCTCACTCTCATATAATTTGTGAGCAAAAATGTATGAAAAGGTGAAACGGTTTGCACCTATTCACTAGTAAAAAATTGTTTAGAATTGGCATGTATATTTCACAATAATTTATGCGCTCACGCGTAATTAAACAAGAAAATGAAAGAGAATGCCAAAATAAAGCAATGTAAAGCTGAAAACCACGTAAATTGAATATTTATTAGAAGAATATTTGCGTTTGCACCCGCTCTTTCAATACGTAAAAATTTACTACTGTCATGTTGTTGTTGTTAACAATGCATTGCCCTGCCTAGAGTGTATGATCATTCCGAAGATCTTCATCAAGCTCTTCTAACGGGAGTCCAAGGAAACGCGCAGTTTCAACAGGGTTAGACCAGAGGAACATAGGGGTTAGAAGCGTAGGTTCAATTGGACAATTGAAGAGATGTAGGGTATCATGGGGGGTCCTACCACATGCAGGGCATGTGTTTAAATTGTGCCATTCGGACTGGATAAGTAAGAGTTTAACCTCACACTGTATCCAGACTTAAGCTGTGCCATGGTGACTCTTGTCTCCCTTGGTAAGGTGCGTTCTTCTTCAGCAATATCGGGTGGAAGAATGTTTAGAACGAGGTTCACAGGTAGAGATCTGACCGACTCGGTGTGGATGTCGGTTAGAGCCCGCTTATGATTCCGCAGATCAAACGGCAAGGTAATATGATGCCGGATCTCGTCATAATGCTTACGGAGATGACTCCTTATGTCTCTCGGGGGCGGATCTGTGTCCAAAAGATGTCGGTTTGGATGTCCTGGCTAGTGGCAGTTCAGAAGGAATTGCCTGCTAAGCATTTCCGCGTGCTCTCTTACATTGAGCAGTTTTGCCTCTTGATGGAGGTGAGACTCAGGAGACATGAGGAGACATCCCGCAGCAGTTCTGATAGCGGTATTTTGGCAGACTTGTAACTTCGTCCAGTTGGTGTTACGCACGTTAGGCGAGCATATGGGTGCAGCATAGTCAAAGACTGGTCGGCCAATGGCCTTATATGTAGTCAGCAACGTTTCTTTGCCTTTTCCCCAAATACTGCCGGCAAGTGACTTGAGGATCTTGTTGCGACCATGTACCTTTGAGATCATTGCAGACAAATGACCAGCAAATGAGAAAGTATTATCCAGTGTCATCAGCAACTTTGGGTGGCTGACAGTTGGTAGCTTAGTGCCATCAACGTAAATGTCTAATTTGTTTCTCACTTGGTGCGTCCATGTCGTAAAAATCATAATTTACCTTTTCTTTTGGCACATCAAAATTGAGGTGGGGTGCGATAAAGCCATGCGAGATAACGCCATATGGCTCTATCTCCCATCCAATTGCGAGGTAAAGCCATATGGCATTATCACGCTTCGTATTGAGAGATAATGCCATATTTTTTTTTTGTCAATTGTGAGTTAAAGCCATATGGCCTTATCTCTCATATGAATTTATTTGTCATTGTGAATGTGCATTTAATGTGACAGGTAATAGTGTAACTGGTAATAGTGCACTTTCGAAATGGAATTAGTGTCACCAAGAAAATGGAAAATAAGTCATTGACACTATTTCCAAACTGAATGGAAATAGTGTCAAAAGTGCTAAAAACATGCCCATTCATTGAAATTTGTGCCAATTTACTTTGTAGGTCCGTAGGAGATAAAATCATTTTCGTGGAGTTTAATTCATTTTAATTCCGTGATCTTTTATAAAAATTAAAAAAAACAGTTAGCAACGTAAATTGAATTTTCAAAGATTTTTCCTTTTAAGAAAGGTCAAAATCACTAATAGTGCACATTTCGTAAAAGGAGAAACCATAATTTTGTAAATTATAAAATAATAGAAGGGAATGTTTCCTTTTACGAAAGGTTAAGATCACTAATAGTTCACATTTCGTAAAAGGAGAAACCATAATTTTGTAAATTATAAAATAATAGAAGGGAATTTTTCCTTTTGCGAAAGGTTAAAATCACTAATAGTGCACATTTCGTAAAAGAAGAAACCATAATTTTATAAATTATAAAATAATAGAAGGGAATTTACCTTTTACGAAAGGTTAAAGTCACTAATAGTGCACATTTCGTAAAAGGAGAAACTAATGATTTTTTCCCTTTTACAGAATGCTTACACCTTCTTGATTGCATATGGAGCAGAAAATATTCCGTAAAAGGGAAAATCAAATGAGAGATAAAGCCATACGAGATAACGCCATATGGCCATATCGCTCTTTGAAATTGGAAATAAAGCCAATAAAGAACTTTTGGCGCGAATGTGGCTTTTGACTAAATAAATTTCTTAAGAGAAAAAATAGATATTATTATAAATAAATAATAAATATTATTATAAATAAATAAATAAAAATAAAGAAAAAACATAGGCATTTCGCTGATTTTTTCATGTAAAGTGCAAACTCGGTGATTTTTTGAAATGTTTGTATGGGAACCCCCAGGGGGTGTGTCATTAGCATCGGTGGGTCGGGCCTCCAAAGTTAGTGGGGGTAGGTCATACATTTGGACTCGATTGGAGTACTATAAATGGGTCAAAGTTCGATTTTTCAAAATTTCCCCCTACCCAAAAGTTCGACCCAAATAGGTTCCTTCGACAAAGTTTCTTATTTTGATCCCTAGAATACGATTTTCACAGAGCAATGAGCGATTTTTAAATCGACCCGCCCTAGTACACGTGTATGGTTTTGCGTATCTTTCTTACCAATTAAATACTCCATAAGGCCCTCCTTATCCTTGTCCGGGTACTTTTCCTTCATTCGTGACATAGATGTCAGTCAGGCATGAGTAAACAAAGCTGAACAACAAACAACAAGAAACCTAAAACAACCACAAGAAACCCACAACAACAACAAGAAACCTATATGCATAAATAGAATTAGACCCGATTTACAAACTTTATATTTATTTACAATTATAGTACATTTACACCGCACCAAATTTGGCGAATTCAGGTTCGACACAAGGCGAATTCATACAGGTGGGTTCGAGCAAATGTCAGACAAAGCAACAAAATAAGCAATTTGACAGCTACGATTCGATTTTCAAGGAAGAAGAAGAAACCATATGATGGGAGGATGCCACCTGTAATGAATTCGCCTTGGTTCGACACCTTTTTTTCTGGCAAATTTGCATTCGGCTTCACTTTCCCTGCAAGAATCTTCTACCTGGACAAAAAGCCACCGAAAGGAAATACATTACCGTAACGATGTAAACACCTATAGAGTAATAATAAAAGAAGAGTCACGAAGGCTTCTGTCTTTTCCTGGTAGAATTGGCTCATTTTGTTAAAAAAAAAAACGAGTTGAAAATGTTATTTACAGCTGTGCATAGTGCAAAAATATCACACGTCAATTACCCATTAAGGTTCTTGCTGGGCACTCCTTAATGTGAAACACCCGCAGGGTTGCTATTTTGAGGAACTGTGGATCGTATTGTTCGGAAAATAAGGGCAAATGTGATTGAATTCCAAATTTGGAAAATGATATTTTTATGGGAAAAAGCGCCAAATTTGCAATAAATGTACTATTACTTAATGATGTCGATAATCGACCATTCCTAACTTAGGCCATGTGCCAAACGGTTTAAAAAAACAAATTTTGACAGAGTGATGGTAAATTCTGACAGTTATCGTGGTGAATATGAACGTCAGAATTTGCCCTAGCCATGGGGGCTAGGTCAAATTTTGACAATCAATAATGTGAGCACAGAGATGCATGTGCTGTGAACATTCATATTATTTCACATAAATTTATATTCACACGCGTTATTTAACACTAAAATATAATATAATGCGAATAATACGCGATATAAATGGATGAAAAAGACGTAAATTGAAAATTGATACGCAAAGCATCTGCTTTTGCACGTGCTTTTTCCATACGTCAAAATTTACTACTGTCATAATCATTGTGTATCAATACCAAGTGTGAACTCTTCTTTTGACAACACACATTAAAATGTCGGTTTGTTTACATCCTGCACATATTAAAATGTCGCCAGCACCGAATAACAGAAAAGCAAATGGCGTTGTTTAACATCCTGCACACATCAACATGGCGGTCTCCTATCTTTTACCTAATGGTAGAAAGAGATGGGAAGATAGAAAGAAGTGAGACAAAAAAGGAAATTAAAAACAGGTGACTAAACTCACTTTGAAGTTTTCACGACTATGTCTATGATATCACACTTGTTATTAACCACAATCTCAAACAGGTGTTAAACTCATTTTGGAATTTTGACGTCTATGCAGAAGAGTTTACACTTGGTATTGATACACAATGGTCATAATTTAACTTTTCGTTTGGCACAGCAAAATGGAAAATTTTTGTACACCATAGGAAATTTGTTCACCTCATTTTACTTTGACGAAAAATGTTTTCGATTGACACACAGCCTTACTGAATCATACTCTCACCACTAATTGTGATTACAACAACGGATACAACTGCAGACTCGCATATTTGCGAGTGTGACACAAACATGAGAGGGCGATAGATAAACACTTCGATAACAGGGTTGCACGAATAACCCAGAAATATGTTGACATTTCTAGGTGATGAAGCTGTACCTATGCTAGGGTGTATAAGTACGGTGACCATAATTTTTTTCTGAAAAACAGAAATCTTTTTTACTCAAAGCTTGGTGTTGTCCTCACGTGAAAATTTCGCTACTCGCCTATAAACTATTTGACGTTACACTTTCAATGTTTGGAATAAAAAAGTGTTCCTGATTTGCATGACGTAATCATCTTTTTGCAGTAAAAAATGTTGTCAACGTCTGTAAAACATTGAAATTGTAATCTCAAATAATTTCAACTAAACTGCATCAATTAAAAGTCAGTAATTTTTGTGAATAGTATTTCTTGATGGTGAGAGACATTTTCCTTGTTAATATAAAACCTAGAATAACTGGTTTGTTTGTGCTAAGAAAGTTCAACTATGATCTTGCGTCTATCTCGGCTGGTATGTAAACTCTAACCCTCATATTCATAAAAAATAAAATTCGTTTATATTTTGATTAATACTTCGCTCCCAACGAAGACTAACTCGGTTCAGTTAGCGTGGAAGGCTAACATGGTCCCTTCTCTGCGTCGAAGACTAACACACTTCATTTTCTGCGTGGAAGACTAACACGCTTCAGTTTTCTGCGTGGAAGACTAACACACTTCAGTTTTCTGTGTGGAAGACTAACACACTTCAGTTTTCTGAGTCGAAGACTGACACACTTCAGTTTTCTGCGTCGAAGACTAACACACTTCGTTCTCTGCGTCGAAGACTAACACACTTCAGTCTCTGCGTCGAAAAATTCGCAAGTGTATGCAAACCCAAAGCAAACACGCTTTGAAAAGAGAATTGAAATGGGCTTGGGTTATGAGATTTGTGTGAAATTTTCGAATGGTGTTTTGTTTGCTTCTAAATACGCTAGGATAACACAGTGTTTGCTTTTGGTGGAAACAGCGTATAACTTTACAGAGTTATTACATTTGTTAAAAGGGTTGCCGGTACAAAAAAGCAGAACAAAAACAGAACATTTGCTTAAAAAAAGAACATTTATGTTATTTTCCTTAGAAAAAAAAAATACGCAGAACAAGCTTCTTAAAAACAGAACTGTTCTGCCAAAAACAGAACGGATGGTCACCGTATGTATAAGCCGCATAGCCAATCAGTTTATTTTCAAGTGTTGTACAGTGAAGTACTGACTACGTACTGTACTACGGTTTTTAGTAGTGAATGAAGCGTACTAATTATTAAGCAGAATTTCATTGTTTTATTTAACGTACAGTGATCGAACTCAAGGAAAATAATCGAGGAATCATCGCATTCGTCACAATTGGTGTCAGAAGCGGTATTGTTAAATAAAGGATAACAAGGACATTGCAAGGATATGGCAAAGTTAAATGAATTGAAGATCCAGCAACTCAAAAATGAGTTGGAACGGCGTCGACTGATAACAGCAGGCAATAAGTGAGAGGTTAAATCACGTTTACGAGAGGCTATGGAAGCAGAGGGAATCAACGTTGGCGGTCATGTTTATCAGCTTTTGGAAGAGGGTGCGACAAAAATGGAAGAGAAAAAGGATACCCCGTATCCATTGGAAAATGTGGACACAAACTCGTTGGCTCAGATGTCGACTAATATAAAATCAAAGTTGGAGGAACAGAAGACTTGCATTGCATCCCAGCTTGAAGAACAATTGGCATCTCAACTGGCAGAACAGAAGACACACATCTGCGTTGGAAGAACAGAGGACACACATGACATCTCAGATCTCAGCTCAACTTGAGGAGCAGGAGGCCCGGCTATCTTCGAAAATAGCATTGCAGCTGGAGGAACAGGAGGAACGTGTGTCATGAAAGCTAAAAATACAGGACAAGAAAATAATGCAGCTTGAGGAGAAAGTCGAGGCCGAGGTGGATGCATTAAGAAGTCATATCCAGGAGTTGAAGCTGAATCGTGCAAGTGTTTCAGCAGGCCCGCCCAAGGTAAAAACCCCATCTTTTCTTCTTTTCCAGGTGTTTAAGCTACAATTTGAGAAGACTGCATCGGTGAATAACTGGGGCGGTGAGGACAAAGTCGCTGCACTCTTCGTAGCATGAAAAGGACCGGCAGCCGAAATCTTACAGACTATTCCTGACGGCAAACGAAACAATTATGAAGCATTGATGGGTGCTGTGGAGAGACGTTATGGTAGCGAGCATCGGAAGCAGATTTACCAAATAGAGCTACAAAATACACGGAGAGGATAAAGATACAAAATTTCATAAATGGAATACGTGATGTGGAGACGAAGCGGGCCACCTATGCGAATCTAAAGAGATCATTTGCGGAGACGGTATTACATGCTCTAACTCAAGAAACAGCATCTCTTTTAAGCAAACCAGCGTCGTTTACCATATTGCCGGTTCTGAGAGAACTGTAATTTTTTCAGATTTTTATATTAAAGTCTAGAGGTCTAGTTTAGATTTTACAGACTTAACTTCCAATTTGGTATAAAAACGACAAGTCATTGTTGAAAACCACCATTTACCTGAACATATGTTTGCAGGAAATTGTATTCCCTACAAAAGTTGCCTATACTGAAATTTTCTCAGACTAGCCGTTTTCTAGATTCTAGCCTCAAGCATTGGCATGTTTTTTGGATTTCCCGATTTTGGTTTGAAAATTTGCGAAACATGAAAAAATCAACATCGAATAAAGCTAAATATATATTCTTAAGGGAAATTGGCTGCTGAATCCGCAGTCGATATCATAAATCAACAACGGGCCCGAGGTTCGGCCCTAACCTTGCAAAAAAGTCCAACATTAAATTGTGATGGTTTTGTAAGGTTACACTCAGAGAAAAAATCAAGGTTTTCGTGCTCGATCTTAGTTTTTCCGAACTTAAAAACGGCTTGAGAACGAAAATACTGGTGTAGAGAACAGAGTTCTTAGATTGAGATTGATATTTGTGAGAACTAAATACTAAATTCAAGATCACGCAACCTTAAGTCAAGTATGAATAAATCTAAAGAAAAAATTAAAAAATACGAAAATCAAGTACGAGTATGCTTAATCTTGTTTATAGATCACCTAAAATTCAGATTAAGTTCATTGATGTCTTAAATTAAAATTCAATTTGATTTAAAATGAGTTTTTATTTTCTTACTTCGAGTAGTTTCTCAACATTGTTCAAGACCTAAAAAAATTCAAATTAAGTAAACAATGCATTTAAATTAAGAGCGAGCAGTTTTTTATTATTGTTGTTGTTATATTATATGGTTGAGGGAGTTGGCCGGGGTTGCCGGTTCGAAACCCACCTCAACCGAAGATTTTTTAATTTTATTTAATTTATTATTTTTATATTCCATCAAGTCTCGTGGACTGTATTTGGTTCTTTTAATTATTCGTACGCGGCTAAATTTTAAACCCGTATAAAGTTTAATCAATTTTTCAAACCTTTTTGTACAATATTTCAAACCGTCCAAATACCTACAAAGATTTTCAATTTCTTTTGGTTTCGATTTAAAATCTAAATGAAAAAGCAGTCTAAATTTTTTATTTTGTTTTGTTTGAATATAATTGAATTTTGCCCACAAGATTTTCATGTGCGTCATACACAGAGCCAACAATGCCTAATAAAATAGAACAAAAGTCATAAGATATCTCTATAGATTTTCTTCAAGAAGATGTGCTTCTTATTATTGTAGAGACAGTCTTTTTAATGTTATTAAGAAGATTTTTAATATTTTAAATGAAAATCTTTGTTGCTTTTTTGACTCGTAGTCTATTGCTGTAAATACCGACGGTATTTACAAGCAATTTTCGGGATTGTATGAAAATGTGTTTTTTGAGAAAAATTTACCTACGCGCTGCAGGAACCAGACAAGCCGACATATGTTTCGATGATACTGGAGTTACATCTCTTCAAGGACTTTTCTTCCCGGCATTGTGAGAGTCGAACTCACAACACTGTAGTGACTTGTATGCTAGAAGGTCTAGCACCTTAGACCACTACCCAGCTTGAAGGTAAAACCCTTCTCAGTGTCCATTTATGCATATATTTATACTTCCATATAGAACATTTCTTTAATTTCAATGCTAACTTATATGAAAGATTTGCGAATTTTTAGGACTTGGTGTGAAACCTATGAAAGAATTTTCATACTTAATTAAGCACGAATATTTTTCCATTTATAACATTAAACTCTTTGTTGCTTTTTTGACTTGTAGTCTATTGCTGTAAATACCGACGGTATTTACAAGCAATTTTCGGGATTGTATGAAAATGTGTTTTTTTTTTTTTTTTTTTGAGAAAAATTTACCTACGCGCTGCAGGAACCAGACAAGCCGACATATGTTTCGATGATACTGGAGTTACATCTCTTCAAGGTCTTTTCTTCCCGGCATTGTGAGAGTCGAACTCACAACACTGTA